>NQII01001859.1:388521-418935 GCA_002778355.1 Clitarchus hookeri
CCCCCCCCCACTCCACAATTTTCCTCTAAGCCCAGATAAGAAAGGTGTCTTGATTTATTTACGAAGAATCACTCAAAATTTCCTTTCCCTCTTCCACTGTATGCGGTTACAGAAAATGTAGCTGCCCATTAACTGGTATTCTAGGGATCTGGGAATCCAAGAACCCCAAGGTAACTGTTCAGCTTAAATTGTTGGCAAAATTCAGTAATGTGTAATTTCTTTTTTGATAATTTCAACATAGATAGTATTTGATTTCCATGGTTTGATTATTTTATTATTTATTGAACGTATCCATAAAAATATGGCTGGGAAAAACCTACCCTCTATCATAGAGGAAGGACAGTGTCCCCCCCCCTCCCTCCTCGGAAATAAACTACCTTCTTAGCCACCCTGTTTAGTACTCACAACTATTGAATAATTACGTTCAACCAGTCGGTTCGGTTACCGTAAACACAATAAATATCACGATGGAGTCAAATCAGTATTTCGTTTGAGGCAAACAAAGTATTTGGTTACCTGGAATAATCTGATATTTGTAATTAAAGAATTTGTAGCAGCAACAAAATCAGCTTGGTCCAAAACTCGGCATTTATGTGGTTGGTCGTAGGGCAATCGGGTAATTTTTCATTTAATGGCTTTCATCCGAAAAAACGGTCCGTGACAATTACGATAGAAACAATGTTCATCTGTGCATTTATTTATGCTTTACTCTGAAGAGGCAAAAAAACTGGCATAGGCGTGCGTATGCAAATAACAGAGGTATGTAACCAATCAGAGTAACGCGATGCAGTCGGCAGCTAGATCGGTTACTGCTGCTACAATGGCAGGTTATCAGGATTTAAGTGAGTTTAAACGTGGTGTTATAGTCGGCGCACGAGAGATGGGACATATCATCTCCGAGGTAGCGATAACATTTGGATGTTCGCGTACGACCATTTCACGAGTGTGCCGTGAATATCGGGAATCCGGTAAAACATCACATCTTCGACATCGCTGCGGCCGGAAAAAGATCGCGAAAGAACGGGACAAACGACGACTGACGAGAATCATTAAACGTGACAGACGTGCAACCCTTTCTCAAAATGGCGCAGATTGGATTTGTGGACTACCCTGCAGGAATTATGGTGTGAATTGCCTCCTGCATACCTTCAGACAATAGTCGAGTCCATGACACGTCGTCTTGCGGCACTTCTGCGTGCCTACACGATATTAAGCAGTTGTACCAGTTTTTTTTGGCTCTTCAGTGTATAACATTTGATGATTGTCATAGAAGCTTCCAGCATATATAGTTCGGTTGAAATTGTTTGGGACATATGTCATACTAAGCAAAAATGTTTACATGGCCGTTATTTTCAAAATATGTGACTAACTCCTCATATAATATAAATTTTAATGGAATACGAAAATATACCTTGTCGCCTAAATCTGGCCGTGGTATGCCATAGAAAAATTTATTTCGTAATTTGGTGCTATCTGAACAAAATATATCGGATATAAGTGGGTATGTGCTGCCAATATTTCCAGCACAAAAAGTTGGTCGTAATTGGCTGAATGATGTGATAAATATAGGAAATAAAACAATATTTGCAAGGTCTCCGTTTTGAAAATAAGTGCTCATTCAAATCAAATGAGAAGTTTTTCGAGATGTAAATTAAAAGCCAAATTTTTTCATGTAGCGTTATCTTCCAAAGTGGTGGACTAGTAAGAATATCCTTATCTGAATTCAGTGCATACACAATGTACTGTCAGCATACAAAGTATCCTTTACATGGTTGCATATCAGCCTAAATACACAAATGTTACGCCATTTTTAAAGTAAGTGCCTGGCGGTGTCAAAAACTATAAAATTCGGGTGTTTTTATTAAGTTCTATATATGTTCCTAGTTTTGTTAATTTCGGTTCCTGGGTTCAAGAGATTTTTTCGGGTGTGGGTAAGGGAGGGGGGGATACACATTCACTGACACACAGTCACGTATAGACACTCACATACATACGTACATATATACACACACTTTCCTTCGGAAAGTTAGCTAAGTAATAAAGTTGTAAAGCTTTGAAACAATTATTTACGTACATGTTCTATATTCAAAGAATATTTATTTACAAACACGTCGAGGGCAGTGTGATATGGTGCACATTTTCATGAAGGATGAAAATCCTGAGTGTGGGATGAAGGCTGTGTACCAACATTCGCACACATTGCTAAGGCGTAGCATTCCGGAGCAAAAGTTCCGGATTCGAAAAGAGGCCATGCTCTTAATATTTTTAATGCTATCCGAGACTGTTTAATGTGGGTAGAGCTATACAAATCTTTAGATGAACCAACAAACCTTACAAGTTTGTGGCAACCAATTGTGAAGACCAAAAGAATTTTGTTTCAGTAACATAATATTAAATTGCCCCTATTCAAACAATTATGAGCCAACAAACTCAGTTTTATTTGACAAAAACTTTCTTTCAGTGTTATTACTTTTTATACAGTAAGGCCAACGACGTTTTTCGTGTATCTACTTAGAATTTTCATATTAAGGATTAATACATGCTATAGGTTACATGTTTGACGACTTGATTTCGTTATATTTTGTGACCTCTGATTGCCCTAAATTATGCCACGACACCATAACTTCAATAGAAGTTTGTTTACCTAGTGAAAAATTTACATGTTTAATTTTAGTTAATTATTCTTTCTCCTCAATGTTTCCCGCTTCAGGTGCCCACTAATTTTGGGAAAACATTTCGTTGCAGAGGAATTGAAATGCGTGTTTATAACATATGTTTATATAATAGTTCGTAATGTGTTTTTGTACAGAATATAAATAACACTTCAAACATGCTTGGAATAAAATCTCGCGTACTGCGAACATTAGCTTATTTGTAAGACATTCAAAATATACGAAAATAGTAATCCTCAGACTGACATATCTTGAAGTATTCTGAAGTAATATGTGCCAAACTTCTATAGGGTCCTGCCTTGAACTTTGCAACAAACGTTCCGTAATAAACCTGTAAGGTCGCATCCTAAAGCCTCATAGTTATATTCAACACGACTGAAGTCCACACACCAGTTCACTGTCTTGCGCTTAGCGGTGATTGGAGACTTTATGCGAATGTCAATGACATCCTTATGGCTTCCTTGTCATGGAAGTTCATACATGGAAGACAGCCTCAGGTATAGTCCATTTACGGTTATTTGCAACTGTTCTGAAGCCTGTTTAAGTTGTACTACCAGAATATTCCTCCGCCTCGTACAAACAAAGCTTAACCAAGTCCAGGAAATTACACGGAAGGAACAGCGCACCTCATTCGCGCGTACTCAGTGTCATAGTATTTCTCTAAGAACAGTTTCTTAATAGGCATTACCAACACACCTATTTTCTCTCTTGTTTTATTCCTGTTAATTCTAAATTAAATATAATGCTCAAAAAATTAATTTGGCCATGTCTGTAGATGTAAGTGAACCCTATGATACGCATAAATAATAAAATGAAAACAGACACGCAATGAAAACAAACCACCTTCATTGCAACAATTCAGAATTAAAATGAAAAGCGTTCTTTGAACACTCAATACAAGAAGTCATTGCACAACGTGTCAAGAAACAAAGCTGGTGCCTGGTCATACCCCTAAAAGGCTACGTGGTAACTAAGTGGGTTAATAGGGTGTATTGCCACCCCTCGCATGGATAACAGCTTCACGACACCTTATCATGCTTCTGGCAAGGCGCCGCACGTTCAGTTGAGGCAGACGTCCCCACTCTTCCAGAAGGGCCTCTTCAAGGTCGTGTAGTGTTTGGGGTTGTGGATTTCTCACTCGGATGCTTTGCTGCAGTTGGTCCCACGCCTCTTGCTGAAGAGCCGGACGTGAACAGGGCATGTTCCGGGGGCGTCCCCGAGATGACGTCAGGGGCGAGGGTAGTGCTCCGGCTCGACCACACGCTTGGTAAACTGAGTGCTAGGATCTCAGGCCTTGTGGTAGGACATGCTCGGTGCGATCTGATATATGAGATTGGGGCGAAGCTCAGTGTGGCCTGATGAACAGGTCGGAGCAACGGGTTTGGTCAATTTCGGAAAGCGCTGGTCATGTCTGCGATGAGAGGGCGTGATCCCTCTTCCCTGCCTACTGGGAGGCCGGGGTGGGGGATGGCCTCGCGGATAAGAGCGCCCCGTTAACAAATAAAAGCCCAGATTCGGTTGTGATCTCATTTAAGTTGGTCCCACGCGTGTTCGATCGTATTCATGTCGGGACTTATGGATAACAACTCCATTCATTACACGTGGCGCTCTTGCAGGAATCTCCGAACGATGTTGGCATCGTGCGCTCTAGCATTAACATGCATCGATGCCACGTTTCCTCCAAGTTGTCTCACGCGAGGAATGGAACGTGGCACTAAGATCTCGCCAATGTACCGTCGAGCGGTCAAGGATTCATTGCGAATGATCAGGAGATCGTTTTTCGTTTCAATACTTACGCCTACCCACACCATAACAGATCCACCTCCATAACAAACTGTAGATCGTACAGCTGTGGGATGAAATCGCCCCCTATATCTTCACCAGCCTCGCAGACGACTATCTGAACTATATAACGCGAAACGGGATTCACCCGTTCAGCCTAGTTTGGAACATAGACGTGGCCAATTTTCTTTTTTGAGCAGTGTATTATTATCCATAGAGAGAATCCAATTAAACATTCAATTAAAAAAATAAGATGCTTGTACGTTAAGAGAAGTACAAAACGCTCGTGATACATGACATATTTAGAAAACACGTCATACATGGGAAGATTTTTTAAAGGTTTTATTAAAAACGTGTGTGAAGAAACCACGAGTAGTCTATTTACTTGGGCATTAATGCGAGGAGGCTATCAGGCGAAAGCCTACACGCGAACTTTACGAGAAACTCAAGTAATTCATCCAAAACCAAACCGGAGGTGTAATTCAGAGTCGCAAGTTAATTTCAAATGGAGAACTGCACTCGACTGCACGATATACAGATCTCATTACAAAGTAGTACACACATGACCAAAATTCACAAAAAGTACTGTTCATGTTGCATATGGCATAAGAATGCATATATTTTGTAACACTGTAAATTTTTTTGCAAGAATTTACGGAGTCAAATGTTTAACAATTAATTAACAAGAGTTTTTTTTATCAAACTTTCAAGATTATCATCTATATTTGATGCTTCAATAAAGGTACATTTAGCAAAAAAAATATTAATATATCTTCTTTTAGTACGGCATTCATAATAATTACTATGGTTTAAAGTAAGAAAATATTGGAAGGAGCACATTTTTTTTTCGGAAATAGATTCTACGGCTAGCTGTACTTCAAAACATTTTCGTTCAGATTTAACAGTCGTGACTGTATGACATTGTCGCATGTCTCAAATGTCTGCCTCGAAAACGAGTGATCAGTTATGGGGAAACCTAACTTTGATGATCCATTGAAATGAAAAAATGTCTTTTCCAAAAGACACACAGCCAATAAAATCAAAAGGCAAGTTGCAAGTGTGCACGTTGGGTATTTAATTCTAGCCCTAAATATCGGTAATAATTCTTAAAACAAATGTTAATTATTTGATTTTATGTACATCTATCCTAGTTATACAAAGTATACCTTTCGTCACCAAAATGTATGTGCATAAATTCAATTAATAAAAAATGTTTGTTAATACGATTACTAATTTTTTGTTTAATACGGCCTTGCTTGATAAAGTTATTTTTTGCAAATTGCTTTTTGAAGCATTTAGAATGGAATTGCGCTTAAATTTTGATTAAAAGCAAATTCTTATTAAGTGATGTTTTTAATGCTTAAATAAGCATAATATAGCTACATATTTTACAGTGTTACAAAATATTTACATTATTCTTTCATATGAAACATAAATTCGTACATTTATGTTAATTGAGCGATGTGTGTACTCTTTTTTAATGAGTTCTTTTTGTTGTACAGCCATGTGCATTGCGCCATTTGATGCCTAGCGGTCTTTTAAAAGCTGAAAATTATTTTTTTTATTCTTTAGCACATTACAAATTTTGTATCTGTGATATCAAATAATAATACGAAATAAGTATCTTAATTGTATCTCCAAAAAATATTTGTACATGCACATTATTTTTTCATGCAGATCTGAAAACTGAATAAAACTAATACGCTAAGCTCCAGCTTATAGTTATTATACACGCCATAAGAATGGCATAAATAAAATTTCTAGTGGAGTGAAGAACTTTGGGTGGCTCAAACATCGAGGTCTTGAGAGCCAATGATGGTGACGGGGGGTGAGCATGGAGCAGCGACGGAATGCAAGGGCGGGGCAAAGGGGAGATCCACGAGAAAACCCGCCGACCAGTGGCTTCGTCCGGCACGATTCCCACATGCGAAAATCCGGAAGCGACCATTCCGGGAAGCGAGCCTGGTTCGTCTTGGTGGGAGGCGAGTAGTCTAACTGCTACACTGCCGCGGCCCCTAATTTTTTCTAGGAAATTTGCTATGTCGTGGGAACGCATTTCAAATGTAATTGCGTAAATTGAATTAAAAGTCGAAATTGTCAGAAGGCTTCACACTCTTGAAAATGAACCATTGAGCGGATTTCAAAGAAATTGCAACATGCAACCCTTGTGGCTTCGGGAAACCGTCAAAATAAATATTATACTTGGTATTGAAATTTTTTTAATTTGTGTAAATCTTGATTAAGTTAAAATTGTCAAATTTATGATAATGAAATTTTAATGTCACAATTAAAATTATGTGATTTTTATATTAAGTTACTATTGATATTATGCTCTGAAATAATAAAGAATACTCAAAATTTTAAATAATTAAAGTTGGCTCTAGAAGTGATTTAATTGAACGCTGCTTGGCACATCTGCCCTCGCATAGATCGCCCGGGTTTAGCGCTGACGCGAACCTGGAAGAGATGCAGCTCGGAACCGCTCGGGAGGGTTCGGGTCCCGCGCTGTCCGGCTTGTAAACGTAACAATAATTCAAAGGGGGACATGCATGCCGCCTCGTGCTGACCCTTGTACGACCAGCGGGAGTTCTGGCGGGGTGTACGCCTCTGCTGACATAGGCAGCCCAGCGCACCCGCTTCACAAATATTTGATCAAATGTCGCGAGGGGCAAAGTTTTTTCTGTTCATGCCGCGAGTAAATTTAAGGAAACCGTTAAAAAAAGATTTAATCGGATTATAAACATCAAGCCGTTTAGAAACGTTGTTATTAATCATAATAACCTTTAAAGTGTTGTCTCAGCAAATTATAAAGCGCCAACAATTTTTATTTTATGATAAATCCCTCAACAGGAGGATTTCTTTTTTGATACCGTCTTAAATATTTGTGGATTCCAAGTTAAGGAACCAAGCAACACAAAAAAAAATTATGAAAAAATTAGCCTTCATGGAATAATCAATGAGTTTGGTTTGAATTTATTGAAGTTAACACGTTTTCCTTGTTGAAAAAAGAAATCGTGTCCTAAACTGATGTTGCGTTCAGTGTACAGTGAATAAGGAACTCATATGCTATTTATACGTGAACTCCTGAGTATTTCTAGTGAAGAAAGAATTCAATTATTTCTAACGTGTTTTCTTAACACTACGAAAGGCTATCAAAAGGAAAGTACATATAAACAAATAATTTGTCTGACCGAACGATTAATTATTTTTTGTGCCGAGGAGATTGTAGGATCAGACATTTGGTTTTAGTTTCATAAAGTTACAGTCATTTGAAATTAAAATAATTGATTTCACTATTGTTTTCATTTCATTAGGAAAAAATGGAAGGGAATTTTGAGATGCATAATTACATTTAAATTAAAATTACAGTTTCGGAATAATTGGTTAGTAAATTAAATCACATATTAGAAGAAAGAAAATAAAATGCATGTTTTATGCTTAAACTTACGGAACTATAATAAATGTGATTAAAATTTATTGAATTCTTAGTCAAAGGCGTGCAAACGTTTAACTTGTGTGGTGATGTGAAAACCATAATATAGCCCTTATGACTGCACTAAAACATCTGGCACTGCAAGATGAATCTCTATGATACCCAACTGAAAGGCAGGTGGCATAATAAGGCAGCGCCTTGAACTGTATACAGGCGGCAGTGAGCTAAATTTTCGCTGGGGCTATTAAAATCCCCAAGTCTTCCGATAACATTTAAAACACACCCGAACTTACGTGAACCATTAATTCGGATTTGCCATTAACAAGGATATTTTTATTTTCGTTAGTATTATCATAAATTCGGTTGTCATGAAGGTGTGGAAACAGTATGAATAAATATAATTTTACTGCCTACGCGCAGCCACCTTGCTTAATTTGGGAATAGTCTACTAATTCAAGCCAGAAAACTGAAACTAACAGTGACGGATATTAGTTTGCAGAAAAGGAGGCATACTAAGAGGATACGACTGCCAGATTCTATACTTTTAAAATATATGCTGTGTTACTCGTTTGAATTCGTGCTAAATTACAAACTGATTTATTTTTTCTTACTGAAATTCAAAGCATGTGATGTATAGAGCTTAAGATTTTAAGCACATGATTATTAAGATTTGAAGTATTAGTAGAAGGACAATTTTTAACTGTTATACACGTGAGTTTTGATAAAAATATTATATACAAAATATTCAACGAAAATTGGTTGTGTAATAAAGTAAATTTATTATAGAATAGAAATATCATACAAACGTATTTCAGGTTCTGGTCTAATTATACAATCAGGGCACTCTGACCACAGTTAATTAAAATATATCCCTTTTTCCTAAGCATAACAGTAGGCTTCAATATTAAATGAAGTAATTTAATATATTAATGGCAAGTTTAGAACTAAACTCGTACGTTAAAATTATTAGTACGCGAAATTAAGGGCGTATTTAAAACTAAAGCAAATATCTTAACTTACAATCTGTGTTTGTTTAGTGTGATAAGAGTTTTCCAAATTTAGTTTAATTTAACATGGTAATTTTTTATTCATGTGAAACCTAAAAAAATCACTGTTATTAGTAGTTTGGAAATTACAATACCTGAAATTACATAATTCCGCTCCAATTCCTAGATGTTTGGCAATACTCTAAGGATAGGAATAAATCAGAACTAGTGAACATTTCAGAGGGACTGAAGCCCTAAAATGCATGGCACTCAGTTAACTGATGCATGTATGAAATATTAAAACAAGCATTATGCTATATTAAGAAGTTACACATGTGGGAATTGATGGTGATTTGAGAAAGCGTAGAAGTGTTAAGCTGTAAGTGATGGCCCTACTGGCAAAACTCGAGGCCAATATAGCGTTGTGCAGTATTCATATTGTAATGACACAGTATTCTTAATTTTCGGGACCGGGACACGTGTTTAATTTTCGTTCGTTTTTCTTAAGCTTTGCTAAGTTTCGTAATATTTTTATCGGGTTTCAAATTAAAAGCCGTGGTGGTCCGTTTTACCGTGATAGTTTGTTTATCGGGCATACATTCGCTGTTTTACGTTTATCAGGAGTCTGTTCACCGTTTCGTTTCGAACATCATAGTTTTCAGTTTTTGTTAAGCGTCAGCATTATTTTGATACTTTCAGACGGCACAGTTTTAGTTGTACGACGCAGTATCGATAACGCGTGGAGAGCGTGCGTCGCAGCAGTCCACACCAGGCTCGTATCTTAAGTGAGAAGGAAGGGGGGGGGGCGATAGGCAGCACAAATACACGTGTGCCTGTCGCCCCCAAGCAGTAGATATCGTCAGTTGGAAGGCAGTCGCCCTTGAGTGCAGATCAGTTAGAAGAGAGTCGCCCTTCAAGCAGGCGGCGAAGTCAGTCATACAATGCTCGCCTAGGCCGCGTCGGGCGTGACGATAACCCCCACATCGGCAACTAGACTTTGCTATTTTATTTCTCCGCCGGTGTGGGAGCTAGACGCATTTCATATTTCTTCTGGCCAGTTTGTCAGAGAAGGAAGACTTAGTAAACAACTGTGGCTCTGTTCTGCCCATTTCTAGTTATCTGGGCACGTTTCGTACTCTGCATACTATGAACTTCGGCTGTGAAATGTGTAACTTCAATAGTAAATAAAAGTATATAACAACTACTCTGGGACTTTAACTTATTTCTTAATTAATCGGCGTCCATTTCACTGAGTCTCGTGTTCCACCTCTGAGCTAGCAGTGGCAACTTAGCGTATAGCGGTGTAACTGTAGCACCCAACGTTACAATATTCGCAAAGAAAAATTCTACAACAGATATATAATTTTCGTGGTCGGGTCTCTACTGCTGAATAGTCTCAACTACAAAGCTTGCTTGACTTGCAGACTCTAAGAGTGATGCACTCTTTGCGAGATAGCAAGTGAGTCAGAAACTTACAACAGCAGTTTGTAATATCACTGTTAACCTACCTATTCGACGTAGATATAAACATTTATGTTTACGCTCCTCAAAAGGCGGAGAATAACCGTGTTTAAAGGCACATTCGCTTGGAAGCTAAATGGAGTTGAGTTATCTTTGCAGTATTTCTCAGTTCAGTTATAGATAGGCTGCGCGGTACTGTATTCATGTAAAATTAAGATTGTCATAAAATCACTGTTCCTATGTGTGAAGTTGGCTTAGTTTCATTTTTACTTAAAGTTTATATCATGTAGGCGATTAAAATCCAAGAAACAATATCTAATTATATTTTTTTCTCCCTGTATTCAATATTACTCCTACCGACTTTCTTCTGAACTGACTGTCATGCTATGACATGAGTTGAGAACTTCAAACGATTGCAAGATAAGTTTAAGTTTAAATTTAGTTTGTACGTTTACTGCTTGTAAAAATACCTATTTCGAGTTTGAACTGGTGCCGATATTCAAGTGAAAGATAAGGTTATTGTTAAAATATGCAACGCAAATGTTTTGAATATTACAGAACAAGTTAACGTATATTTACTGTAGTTCATTCAAGATTAATTACAACTTTTCTAAAACCCTGCTTAATTTCTACTGTAATACTAGTCCACTACCTTATGCAATAANTCATGCTATGACATGAGTTGAGAACTTCAAACGATTGCAAGATAAGTTTAAGTTTAAATTTAGTTTGTACGTTTACCGCTTGTAAAAATACCTATTTCGAGTTTGAACTGGTGCCGATATTCAAGTGAAAGATAAGGTTATTGTTAAAATATGCAACGCAAATGTTTTGAATATTACAGAACAAGTTAACGTATATTTGCTGTAGTTCATTCAAGATTAATTACAACTTTTCTAAAACCCTGCTTAATTTCTACTGTAATACTAGTCCACTACCTTATGCAATCAAAGCTTACCTAAGTCGAGAAAATTGCACCAAAGCAACAACGCACTTAATTAGCGTGGGGTCATTTTAATAATATTTTGCATGATAACGTTTTCTTACTAGACGTTACCAACACAACGGTTTTCTCTCTGGTTTTATTCATACTGACTGTACATTTAATATTATGGTTAGTAGCTAAAATAAAAGTATAAAACACCTTTTAGACATTTTCATTTAGGAAATTACCAAACTATCCATAAAAACTGATTTTTCAACGGTTTGATTAAAAAAGTGTGAAGATACCGCGAATAGAATATATGTGTTAATATGCACAAAACTACACACAAATACACGAGACTTTTTCAGATCCCAGATGTAGCATATTTAGTGGCATTAGGTTAGGACTTTAAGAAAAACGTTCCATTCTTACCTTCAACGTGAACAAAGTAAAGATTTTACAAAAAAAAAGTTGACATTGAGTAAAAGCAAAGTTAACATAACATGCCCCATTTTTAATTTCCATGCGTATCAGCCTTCAAGCAACCAGCTACATGGTGCTTCAGCGTTATTTAATGGCACGTATAGGCGTGTTTCTAATGCTTTGATATACGAGAAGAATACACTCCTCAGACGAAGAATATTTTTTGGAATCCTCTGACATTACAAAAATTGCATTTCCATATTGCCGTATCTCAAAATACGGTAATCGGAAACACGAGAATCTAAGTTATATAACTGTATTGAACTTTGCTGAAGATATCACACTTATAATATTCTAGCGCCACAGCATTGTGTTGTGCAGTTTTAAGCAGCACGACGGTTCAGTACCGTAGACGTACTGGTTCAGATGTTCTTAGTACGCGCTGTTGCCCTCAATGATACAGTGCTTTTGTGCCTTAAGCGAAGAAAACAGGCACAGGCAGACATGCGCCTCAACTACGCCATTGATGTCTGAGGATTGATACACTGATCTCACAGTAAAACAGTTCATGTTGCAGGAGACAGCAGGAACAGCAGAGAGACTAAGGGTATTGTCTACAACTAGCGTAATTCGCAGACGTGTAGTGTAGTGGACGTGTCCAAAGGCACATATCTACCAACGTTTCTACAGATGCTATGTCTGGAAGCAGAGCTCTTCAAACCTGACAGGAGAGCGCAATGAACTAACAAATGTACACGCTTTCTTTTCTAATTGATATTTAAGTTAGCACATCCACATGTTTATGGATTTATAATAAAAATTCACAAATGTTACGTAAACGATTGTAGCACTTATTTTATAAGATTACATTGTAATAAATAGTCTTCGTAAGTATTAGTTCCTTTTCCTAAAAATTTTTTTTTCATTTCCGTTAGACAAATAACTTGCAATATATTGTTAATACATAAAGTATTGTTTGTGTACCCGTATTTTCATTATAATATTGTAGAAATACTTTACAAAATTTTATTGTAATTTTCAATGTTACTATTTGCGGCTTTTCGTAACATTAATTTTTTACATTTACTTTAATAAAATTAGCTGTCAAATATTATTTGAATATGGCGTCGTTTAAAGTAATTTATCTTTATAGCAGTTTAGTACAGCCGGTTTTACAATGTATTTGTTATAATACAAGTTTAAATTCCTGTGCATGAAAACACGCAAAGCAAGGTATTGTTCTTCTTATATCTAAATACGAAGCTGACATACCCGCGGACAAATTTAAAATCATTCGATAAATTTCGGAGAGAGAAATGCGGAGCGCCCAATTAAATAACCAGCAGAAAAGTGACAGCTGAAGAACTCTTTAATATGGTTTCATGGTTGCAGCGACCAAACTTCTGTGTCAGCAACATAATGCTATGTTAGTTTATTAAGTACTGTATGTTGGGAAACAATCAAAATATTTCCGAAGTGGTTCAGTTGAAGAAACTATTTGTTCTGTAGGAAAAACAGAATGCTCTGGTGTAGGAACTGTATTCGTAGTTGGAGATACAATCACATACGAGGCCACAGCATACAATTATGTGGCTATCGACGTTATTAATATTTATATGTAACTAACAACATATATAAACTGTCTATATTGGTTTTGGTTACAGAAATTGCGTTCCTACGACAATTTTGTATTTCCAGCGCACCGTGACGTCACAGGGTTAAGTGCACCAGTATCCCCGGGCACGTCCGCGGACAAACCTGTTGTGGACATGCTATGGCCATACTAACAGCTTGTAGTCAGTTCAGACAGTTTACAGTAATTTTTGGCAATGCCGTGGACACCAAATGTTAAATAAACGTATGCTTTATTTTTACGTAATACATTTCGAGAAGGTGCTGATTGATACTTTCTACTTCTCACAGACATTGACTGGCTACTCTTCAATACAGCGCACTTAAGACTGTCCTACCACTCTCTGATCTTGTTGTTTACTAATAGATTCCATTACCCCATAACGGAAGCAATTTTTTTTATGAAGTTCTCAAACTCGCTGGAATACTCAAATTTGTCATTACACTATTCAAGTTACCATTATTCCTTTAGCTGGACACATGTCTTTATTAAAATAAATAACGTATTAGTTGCTCCCATTACTTGGCGGGGAGTGATAATGCTTCCACTGCATCAATATTCCATTAGCAATAGACAATAAATCCTTGGTGGACAGTGGTATATTCAATCGATAAAATGGGGCTATAACGTAATTAATGTTAAGGGAAATTATGTGTTGCTTATTGTTGTACTATTACTCAAATACTGACCACGCAATAGGGTAGTTAAATTTAGAGAACCTGGACTGAATAAGGCGACAACAATCAGGTACGAAACGTATTCTATGTTCCATAGTTCTTTGTTTTTTCTGTGAGGACGGCAAGCAGTAGCAAAAATAACCTACTCCTTGAGATTGCCTGCAAAATACATTCTGTGGGCAGGAATGTTGGGTTGCTGTGGCGACTGTCTCACGTTGACCGTTACTTTCAAAGACAAGTTACCAACTACAGCTGTTTCCTAGACAGCAGTTGTTCTTAAAGTTTTATCAAGCTGAAAAGCTCATCAGCACATAAAAATAGTCAAGAATAAAGGCACACTTCTTCAAATACATGAATAAATATAGAGACATAACATAAAGTTAGCAACAGTAAACCATTATTGAGGGCGTTCGTTTCCATTATGTCAAACTAAGCGCATGCCGCAGTCAGCCCTGAATACAAATGTGAAAATTGTCAAATTTCCCTGCTGTCTTCACGTTGAACTGATTGTTTGTGTGCAAGTGAACACGACCAACTCGAAATTTCAATTACATTTCTAATCTTTCACAACATTAACACACGACTTATACCGTGTCAGTAGATTAAGTATAATCAAACCGAAAAGGGAAACAGAAAGCAACAACTTGTCAGTTTGTTAAAAAAAATTATGCTAATCGAAGGAGCAAGAGTTTTTACAATAAATAACATAAGAACAATTTGAAAGTAAATTCAAATATATTAAAATAAAATACGAAAGACTTATAAAAATTGAACAAATGGCATACGTGACTTGATATGCTAGAAATTTAAATTTATATGAATGGCCTAGATAAAACAACAGCAAAAAACCAAGAACGATGGAAGAAGAAATAATATAATGAAGTGCTTGGAAAGTGCTATCTTTCCACATGGCACTTTTAGAGGGAAGCGCATAACGTGATCAAGCGGTGTAGAAGAATCAGGAATCCAGTAGGCCTACTGCCTGTGGAATACATGATAAGTATATGGAAATTTACGCACCTGCAGAAGAGGTAAAGAGCCTTTAATTCACAGCGCCTTTGTGCACTACTAAGTTGCGTTGCACAATGTTGACCTGCCACGGAGATGAAGGCACGCGTTGTCTATGCAACCGACTGAGTTTTAGCGAGTTGTTGCAGTGGTACTTCGTGAGGGTGGATGGCTCCATGGGTGAACTGTGCAACACGCTGTCGTCGATGGCTGTAGTCTAAAAACAATCCTTACAAATTTTTCTGTGCGGTAAAGAAAACCATATCTTTGAGGTGGTTTCGTTTACAGGAATACAATTTTTTTTAACTCAAAGAGAGGGTTACATAAACAAATTTGCTGTTAATAAATAGTTTCTTTATAACTTTTTTTTATGGAAATATAACCTTCCATCATAGCAAATAATTAAACATTATTTAATTTGCTTTTGTTTGCAGTAAAGAAATATTACTTCGCGCCAAGCGATATACAGGTTTTCTGTAGTTCGCTGTAGTTTTCAGTACATGTATATTGTCCCGACGCAAACTAATGTATTCTGCAGAAACGAAACTGCAACTGAGCAAATATACATTTCTCCTGCAGACGTTTAATGCCATTCTGAAGTTCAGTGATTCTCCAAATCACTAACCTCAATTCCTCCAAACGATGTGACATATTGTGGCCCATCTTGCTACTAAAACTGATCAGCATATCAATAGTCACCCGAGCATAGTAAGGCAGAGTGGTCGTTAGGCTAGTAACACGAAAGGTGTGGGTTCGAGTCCTGGAACCGTCCTAGTTATTTTTAAATTATTTAGTGAATTTGATTTTGTAAGATTTGATACTTCTCTCTTATACACTAATCATCGTTGTCTTCCAGAGCAAAAATGTTTTTTACAGTGTAACTGGTATTACCACAAATAAGTCTGCTGAGCTATTGTAATGACAATGCCAGGTTATCACAGTTGTTACTATATAGATAAAAAAAAAAATATTTTCTTGGCAAGCCTACTTTACCACTACGATAACTTTTACTTTGTCCAACAAATCATTTGTTGGAGCAAAGAAAGCGTTTTTTACAGTGTGGCGTTGTAAAACGAAGTTGTTCATGCCTGCACACCTGGTTTCAAACAGCGGTGACGTACAGACGGACTCGAAAACCCTCGCATCGCACGAGCGCAATAGCGAACCGTACAAAGCCTGCACAACAGATCAGATGCTGTGTCGCACTACGGGTGCAGCGTTATAACATCCGCAGCCGTTTCCTTCGAGCGGAGGTACAATCATGGGTATAACTGGACAGACTTCCAATTACGTGTTTCTGTCGTGCAGCCCACCCAAAGCAAGTTAAGATAGGAGCACCTGAAGTGACTAGTAAGGAAGTGTTTTGTTCTTTGACGAGAGCAGACCTTTCACCAATGCTTATGATAATCGTTTGCATATGCGGCATTGACTAGGCGAGTGAGCCCTTCATCAACGTATGTGACAGCGACACAGAATCAACATCTGGACTCAATGAGTCTCAAGGAGGTAGGTTGACTGTACACAGTTTTCCAAGTTGTTATGTGTCATATTATTATATAGAGTTTTCAAAAGAAGGTATGTGGGAAACCAGAATCTGCAGTGTCCTTTTGGCTCTTATATATTCAAGGAATACTGAACAATACACGGTATATCTAGAACTTTTTCAAACACATTCTGATATAGGCTATGTCGCTACTAGGCCACCTGAGTTATACAGGATGGTGGCCAGTAACTTATATAGTTAAATTATTTCGGGGCAGACTAAGGGCACCTGTGATTGTTGCGTTAGGGGTAAACAAATACTCGTATTCTCCATTATTTAACACACCAGTATTTTATTGGTCTGAAGGTCACATAGGTATTTACACACACTGGCGAGACTGAGCCCCCCTACTAGTCGTAGGCCTGAAGGGCTGGTGGGCTGAATACTATGCGTCGGGGATGGTTGTTGAAGGTAGACTTTTCTCTACTTATCTGTGACTGCGGCTTTTGGTGAGTTTTCTTCGTTGGTAGTGAGGCCTGGTGAGTTGGGTGACCCATTTTCAGGCCCTCGGACTGGCCCTCGTTGGCATGCTGTACTAAGTTGGCTTCTTCCTGTAGCTTTGACTGACTCTCTCGGAAGTCCGGGATTTGTTTCCCAGGACTTGTGCTTTCTCTGCGACCTCGGCTGGTGTTCCTTGTTGGGGAGCGCGTCTCCTCGTCCCGCTTCCAGCTCGCGTTTCTGACTTTCCCAACGCGGAAACTGCCACTATGTTTTCGGAAATGAACTCATAAGTTCTCGGCACTTTTACTGGGTTTGTCTCGGGAATTTACACATAAAGTTTCGGCTGTTCCTGGATTATCTCCCTGGTGACGTCACTCTTGACTTACTGACTGACCGACTGCTTGCCTTGTTGCCATACGGCACACGAATACGTCTTCTCGGGGAATGGCGCCTCTCGGACTGGGGCTACCACTCGTTACCCAACTGACTACTCTCGTGTCTGCCTCTCCCGTTTCGGCTGTATCCATCTCGTCTCGCAGCTGTACCGCCGAACAACTCCCATTTCGGCTGGCGATAATTGCTCCCGAACAACTGACTGCGAACAACTGATTGTACATTACTGCCTGGGCTGGGTACGAACTCCGGCCTGGTGATACGACTGCCTCTCGCGCTAACTGCCTTCTTCGCCTCGCATCGCGTCTGAACAACTCATCGTGAACAACTGATTACAACTGACCCCGAACCTTGGCTGCTCCTGAATTTAACCCGTCTCCTGCTATATTCAAGATGGCTGTCAGCAGATTCTAAAGAGAAAAATCGGGAAATCCCCTGTGTACCTAGCGCATTTTTTGCGTAGGATTTCGTGTCTCGTCAGCGGCTGGTGCACTCCAACTGTGTAGAGGGGGGTGGGGTAGAACATTTTCGGGGATTTTTGGGAGCTGTTTCGGCACTAATTCTCGTCGGGGGCTCCCCTTTTTCCTTCGTAGAGGGCATATATCAGCTTTTTCTAGGTACTTACCCTGTTTCTCTCGCTTCGGTTCTTCCCCGCATAGTTTCGTTGTCACCTGCCTGCCCTGGCTGGCTATAGCAGGGTGTGAATACAGCGCACTGCCTATCCCCTGTACCCATCACGTGTCAGCTATTCACGGTAAAGTGAGCACTTTTTAAGGCACTGCAAAATTTTTCTTTTCACCGAATTTTAATTTTTCAGCAACGATTGTAATATAAATATTGCCATGCGAGTAATGAATACAAAGTACAGATTTCAACACTCTGAAAATTTAACGTCTGAGGCTACAATAAAATATATTTATCAGTGGTTAATGCCAGTTGGGAGGGCCTTAAAAAAGTGCTCACTTTACAGTGAATACACTATATCATTTGTATAACAACTAGGTCATGCAATATTCAGACAGGATATACCTGTCGTACAACATTATATCTCTCTAAGATGTATGCCAAATGCCTTGGTGAGCTCGATCTCCAGACTTGTCCTATCAATTGAGCATATTATTATCGTATGGCCAGATTTGGATATCTTTCCCAACTGCACCACCAGATAAAATGTGCGCGGAACACATTACGCATGAACATATTCGACATTTTACACCTTATTTAAAAAAAAATATTGCCAAACACTAGTATTTAACATACGCTCTCAAACGATATGGTTAGGAAATTTACGACAGGTAACATATTCATACTACAAAAAAATTGCATGAAATTCTCTACATTATTGCCTTAAATAATTCGCAGTTTATTAAAAAAATTTCACAGTTACTGACATATAATTTAGTTATTTATTTTGTACTAGTGATATGTATACATTAAATTGCGTTTGGCAACATTTTATGACATGTACAAGAACTTTGATAAGGCGTAAGTTATCCTGTCTCTAATTTGAATGATAATATGCGTAATATCGAATTAACTAGACCTACTCTAAAAATTAGTTTCCGAAAAACTATGATATTTTAATAGAACACATTTTGAATGTTTGAGCTTACGTAATATTTTTATTTTAACGCAGGTGTAACAAATCTGAAACACATAAATGTGAGGCTTATAAAAAAACTGCATTTGTTTGAAATGAGGTTGCTAAATCTAGCATTTATCCGGAGTCCTGATTTTAGATATGGAACAAATCGCAAATGCCATGCAAACAATAAATTGAATATTAAACACGTTTTACAGTATTCAATTTATTTGAAATATTCGCTATAAAATTTATTGACTGTGTTAGCCATCCGATACATTCTGAAGAATTTAAATATTTAACAAGTTTCCTTTAGTTAAATTATATTGTATATAATATTAATCGTTTTGGCAGTTTGTCCAAAAAAAATCGGATTTTTCCATTTCGGGTTAACAAGTACTTAAGATAATTGCGTTCTTTTAATTATATATGTAATATCGATAAAAAAATGGTAAACTAGTGTTGGTCTATAGGTGTCTTGGTAATGTAGTTGGGCTCTTTCGATGGTTTCCATGTTTATATTAATCCTTTTGTCAGTTGGGTTCTCACAGATTTTTTTTTAAGTTACAAAATATTCATCAATATTATTTTACATGTTCTCTGGGTAGTGTGTGAATTATATAATGATAAACCTACCAATTTTTATGAAGTATCTAAATTACCGTTAGTGTATTACAAAAAGGTAATATTAACATACTTGGCCAATAAGATTTTTGTGCCACTCATTCTGTGAAGGTCTTCACATTCCTAAGAAAATGTAGCTTGCTGGGAAGCATAAGATTTTTAATTGTTTCGTATACAGTTAAATTCCTTTTACAAATGATAAGACACGTTTGGTTAAGTTCACAAAAATATTAAATTTACATATGTTTATAAATGTGGTAAAATTATACATCTACTGTTGCCACTATGCCGTTGCACTAATGAATATCCTATATATATATATATATATATATATATATTAAAATAATTGATAATTGATAATTTTCTGCATGCGTATAATATCTCAGTGGGGTGCGAGTTCGTTGGATAGTGCAGCAAGAGGGATAACTGTAACTTCAAACATGGGTGTAACTTTATTTAAGGATTCGGCATCGCAGTGTTACAATTTCTTTGCGTCAGCAGTATTCATTTACCAGACGTCCTTAGTGGAAGGTGAACTGCCCACGACTGTTCTAGAACCGACGGCAACCACTACTTCAGAAAGCCACTCGCAAAACTCTATGTCTTTAAATTAAACCCAATCCTTGCAATATCAGAAGTTTTATTGTTTAAAAGGAAATACTGACATGACTAAGATCTACCCAACTAGGCCTTTATATATACAAGCCAACCACATAGGGCCTTTAACAGGGCCATCCAGTTCACCAGACCTCATCAACTGCCGGAACACATCCGGACCATCCAACTCACCAGACCTCAACTGCCGGAACAACTACCATGCAAAATGTGCAGATAAGTAACCCCGTCGTCACTCAGGGACCTGTCCTGACACCTAATGCCCCCACAGCGTCGGAAACGTAGCCAGAACATTGTAACCAGCCCTTCAGGCCTTGAACTCACAGAGTGTTAATGTATGAATAAATCCTCGGCAGTAAGTATGTATAAAGTCCCGCAACAGTGCCGGGAATGTGTAAGTAACTTCCCGTTAAATAAACCTGTTCAAAACTAAGAAGTCGTGATGAAGTCATTGTGTAATATACCCTCACCTCCAAGGCACCCTATAGTCTGTACCACTGAACATTAACTGTAGTCCCTACGAAACATCTGTACACCACAGATGGGGAGTAGCGTCACCACATATGGCATTAAAAACACAATATCTTGATTTTCCTGCATCGCTAACGAGCGATGACACCTACCAGCATCGATAGCCTTACGCTGAAGACCTGATGCCAACGTTCTAAGCGTTCAGATGCTGGTTAACAGATTTCATATTACACATTTGGAAAATTATGAAAAGGAAACTATTAAAAAAAAAAAAGAAAATGTTTACATTACAGTTGGAGAAACTCGTTACACATTCGCTGACATAATGTTGTTTGATTCCACAATAATAAATTAAATTTCGGTAATTTTTTTAAAATACTATTGTCAGTTGCCCACCAACATTTTAGAAAGAAATTTCTGGGCACTGGCCTATTCTCCTAGCATGGAAATTTGATGTCACTATCAACGGGTTAATTCACAAATTAGCAGTGGTGCCCGTATCTGAACAGCATGACTTTTAAACTTACGTTAATGAATTAAAGTTATCAACATCAAGAATTTGATAAAACGTAATTATAAATACATTACCATTTTCTTTTGATAGTTCGTGTGTATTAAAATCATAGTATTAGTTATTTTGACAAATACCGAAGCTGTGGTTTGGACGAAGTTGTTGACACTGTTGTCTAAAGGTCCAATTTACTAATGAATCAACACATGGCGATTGAGAGTTCAAGAAAAATCTCTAGTTTTATTATTGCTGGAACAAGTTATAATTGACACACGAGCTCTCGAGACAACTCCCTCACTTTTATACTTATGCTCCGTATTGTTCGCGTCGTGAGGGGGGGGGGTAATACTCTTCTCTTCGCACTTGCTGGCTGATTCCAAATATCCGTTGCACTCGCGGGTTAACAACTCACGGTCCTTCACACTCGCGGGATGACTGTACTTATCTGGCTTAGTTGGTCCTGCAGTTGAGGTCTGGTGAGCTGGAACTGGCAGGACTCTGCGTCTGATGGCGGCTGGCTGCCACGGTCGTTTCTCCTGGAATCACTC
Source organism: Clitarchus hookeri (assembly GCA_002778355.1). Taxonomy (NCBI): domain Eukaryota; kingdom Metazoa; phylum Arthropoda; class Insecta; order Phasmatodea; family Phasmatidae; genus Clitarchus; species Clitarchus hookeri. The sequence continues at coordinate 410,250 of NQII01001859.1, forward strand.
CGTTCCCTCGGAGTCTCGTCGGCCGTCTGCCCGGGTTTTCTCGGATGCTTCCCGCCGTACGTCCCGTTTGTCGGCCTCTGCGATTGGTCTGTTGCACGCGGCTGGCTTCTTCTTGAGCGTACGCCCTCCATTAGGGCTCGTCCCTCACTCCCGTTCTCGATGTAGGGCAGGAACGGACTGTTCCCTGCCCCACCACGTCCCGGCGAAGGATCCACACAGGTGTGGGTGGATCCCCACCTGCCCTTCGAGGCACAGGCTGTACTGGACACTCCCACTAGCTCGACGTGGCCTTCTCGGTGAAGTTCACCACTCGACTCTCCCCTTCTCGGTGCGTTGCAACTGACTGGAACTGACTGGCTTCTGCGGTAAACTGGCTNTTTCTCCCGGAATCACTCCGTTCCCTCGGAGTCTCGTCGGCCGTCTGCCCGGGTTTTCTCGGATGCTTCCCGCCGTACGTCCCGTTTGTCGGCCTCTGCGATTGGTCTGTTGCACGCGGCTGGCTTCTTCTTGAGCGTACGCCCTCCATTAGGGCTCGTCCCTCACTCCCGTTCTCGATGTAGGGCAGGAACGGACTGTTCCCTGCCCCACCACGTCCCGGCGAAGGATCCACACAGGTGTGGGTGGATCCCCACCTGCCCTTCGAGGCACAGGCTGCACTGGACNCTCCCGTTCTCGATGTAGGGCAGGAACGGACTGTTCCCTGCCCCACCACGTCCCGGCGAAGGATCCACACAGGTGTGGGTGGATCCCCACCTGCCCTTCGAGGCACAGGCTGTACTGGACACTCCCACTAGCTCGACGTGGCCTTCTCGGTGAAGTTCACCACTCGACTCTCCCCTTCTCGGTGCGTTGCAACTGACTGGAACTGACTGGCTTCTGCGGTAAACTGGCTGGTTAACTCGCGTTCGGATCTGGCTGACCCCTTTCTGTCGTGACTGCCTATCTGCGCATCCCGGGGTGGCAGTACCGAACTTCCGTGCCACTTGCTGCTCGTTACTTCGGCTGATTGATTCGTTGACGTCTCTCTCAACTGACTGCTCGCGTCGAACTCCCGTCGTCCGGCTCCGAAAACCGGACGTCTCGCGGAAGGACCTCCAACCAACTGCTCCGTTTCCCTGTTCGCGCCTGACTGCCGCGTCTGACTGCTCCCGACTGACTGACTCGTTCCTTCCTTTCTCTCCTCGTTTTGTAGCCCGCCATCGCTATATTCAAACTGCCTCGTCTCTGCACGTGGTCCGGGGAGTTTGTTGTGTCTCCTTGAGTAATAAAACACGTGCGCCCAGCCTTCTGGCGCACGTGGTCCGGCGTTGTCCCTATCGATTCTGGTATGGGCGCTTCATTGTCTCATTCTGCACGTGCTACTTGGCGGGTGGCCTTTGTTTCAGTGCGCGCACATGGTCCTTCCCTTGTCTCGGATATGACCGCTATTCTTCCCGTACGCCCGCTAAAAGCTCTCCTGGTCTATTGCGGTGAAGCCCGGGGCAGGCGCAGCTGGTGGTGGGACCTCGGTGTCTCTTGGGCAGCTGCAAAATGCGGCTGCCCGCGGTGCTTTCCGTTGTCTCCGGATGCCGTCTGCACGTGCAGGAACAGTAGCACGTGCAGAAACCTTTGGTGGCCCGCCTTTGCAGTTGTGAGGCGCGGCTGCATTTTCCTGGTGGTATCCTTTTGGCACGTCCGCCAGACCCTAAATCCTTATTGCGGGCTTCACCTGCGAGCTTCCCCGAGCGTGTGTTCTGACGGCAAAAATATAGGGACGCGGGAAGCGTCAATTTTAAAACTAGGATTCTGAGGTTCAATATATGTGACATCATAGTTTTTATTGTTTATATTTATACAACCACATTGTAGCTCGTTTTCACCCAATTTACAGGCTTAAAGGACAATTAAGAGCATCGTGCTCATTATGCAAGACTTTCCTCTATACACCATATTGGAATGTGTTTGACTATAAACGCAAGTGCTGACCTCTTTGGAAACAGATTCAGTTCACAAAATAACANCACCATATTGGAATGTGTTTGACTATAAACGCAAGTGCTGACCTCTTTGGAAACAGATTCAGTTCACAAAATAACAGTAGACCTTCCAGCGAACTGGCATTTCTCTGTGAGGCACGAACAAGTTGCGAACAAACACAAACAACAAACCTTCCCCATTTCCTAGCACAGTAAATTAAATTTTAAACAAAGTTCGCTGTGGTGTAAATGACATAAAATACGTACGGTACGTTGATTTTTTTATGTTATTCGTCCAGCAAAACTAGAGTCTGAATACGAGAATTATCAAAGATATACTAGACTCGTATTTGTATTCGTTTTGCAATTTTTTTAAGTGTTTATGTATGTATATTTATGATAACGTAATTGACAAAGCACCAGAAGGCACCAATTCCGTAAAGATCATGGCATTAAAACGCGTTTCGCACGTCAGTTTTGTGAACTTATTCAGTTATAGGTTGTTCACAGCAAAGTGAGAACTTTTAAAATTAACATTTGAAAAACGTCATTGTCCCTTCCTGCATATGTTTTGACGAGCACACTGGNAAAGTGAGAACTTTTAAAATTAACATTTGAAAAACGTCATTGTCCCTTCCTGCATATGTTTTGACGAGCACACTGGCTGGCGTGCGACCAGTTCAGTGGGTAACGACGGAGAGAAAGTAGGTACATGTTGAATTATAAGAGTTATGTAAACATCTGTGAATACTGAAGTACCAGTAATTTATTTTCCCTTTTAAGTTTTTATTGCATTAAAAATATAAAAAAATAGTGCATTTGTAAAATATGTACTGTTCTAATAATTTCGCAATTTCTCTTGACCGACGTACAAATAAAGTGATGAGGTCCGTGGCAATGTGAATTGTCCATAAGATGGAAGAATACACAACGTGAATACAAGTAGATCTCAAGCATGGCTTTCAAAACTGTTCAGTTTACCGTGAATAGCCTTTAATAAGGGAATCAGATTTCCATACTATGAGCAATGATATATTTCCCTATTCTAGTATCTTAGGGAAAAGTGCGTCTTTATTTTGGAAAAAAAAAAAAAAATTAATTCGTTCCAAAATAAATATGACAAGAAACAGAACCACATAAACATTTTTTGGAAATATTACATTATTTTCCATACTATTATTAAAGTATTAAAGTCATGGGTTACATTTATAGATATAAGTCGCGCTTCTGTAATATATTTTATGAAATCTTCAGTTATTCATAAGATACTTGGCTACGTCTATTATATTTTTGGGTGTCCGTTTCGGGATTTTTATACAGTTTCTGGCTTGAAATAATATCGAAATTCCACACAAAGAGGAAGAGGAAGCAGGATTACAGCCATATGATGAACATAATTTAAAATTTTAAGAATTACAACATTTTAACGGTAGAATTCTCTCCTACCAATTTATGCGCTCAACGCAATAATTTAAATTTCACGTAGGTGTTTTAGGTAGAAGTAGGAAAGAAATTCAATTTGTCAAAGAGTCCGTGAATGGTAATATTTCGTTTTATTATTGTTTATCGAACAAAATATACTTAAATTATTACCAGCAGACTACCATATCTATAAATTGCAGCTTAGTTACGTCATTGTTATACCCAACTACCCAAGCCAGAGACTGTCGGCCGACTGTGGTGTTACTGATGGCATTTCTGGATTACTGCTGGCCCAGAAAACTTATGGGTCTACACAATTTGGATTGCTATGGTTAACTGCTGGCACAAGGACATTTGGTATGCCATTAAGGCACACTGATGGAATGTTGATGGAAATGAAACTGATGGCTGAGAGTAGGTGAACTACTAATGTCCCATAAATGGCTTACCAACTGTATTCCAGCAATGGCCGCACATAACCCTATAATTATTGTTGGCGAAATTATGTAAGCCGTTATTTGGCTGTGAAGTGGTACATCGATGGACTATTGCTGGTGTAATTTGGCTTAGTACGGGAATTTTTATGGCTCCCACTCTTTGCAGATAGCTTCTTCAAACTACACGCACACAAGTATACGTATTTGCATAAATGTGTGTGTGTATGTGTGTGTCTAATATACAGGATCGTCCACCTAACGTGGACACCCCCAACATTTCCGCAACGGTTGCAGATCACGAAAATGCAGTTTTCGCTAAATGAAATTGCGTACTGGGTCAAGTAATTTGCAGCAAACTGACTATTCGTAACACGAGAATGGATAGAAATAATAAAACCACATATTATTTTTCTCCTGGAAACATACATTTATTACAACGGCATCTAAAAGTACGGTCAAAGAGGAATTCAGTAATATAGCAATGGAAAGTAACACAGAAACGCCAAGTAGTAATGTGCCAATATGATTATAAGTTAGGTAGACCGGTAGCATTGGGCAGTGGACCTGTACTCACAGCTGTAAGCAAGAAACACGTGCCGTGACTCATCCTGGTGGGACCGCTTTCTTATAGCAGCGCAGCACCAGTCCCCGTATTCTGTTATGGTAAGTGGTATTGCAGTGTGTGGCTGTACGTACGCAATGACGTTCACAAATGAGGAACAACTGGACGCTCTACTTATTTACGGTGAGTGTGGTAGAAATGGCAAGCAATCCATCCAAATGAATGGTGAAAGGTAATCCTTATCGACTGCCCATCTCACGGCCAACGATGCGAAGAATTTGCACAGGTCTCTTGTCGCGAGATGATTGGAATACCACAACAANCTGCCCATCTCACGGCCAACGATGCGAAGAATTTGCACAGGTCTCTTGTCGCGAGATGATTGGAATACCACAACAAGAGTGCGACGAAAGACTTCTACGGGCAAGATGCATTGCATTTCTCCTTGGGTTGTTTATTCTACTTTTGTTGTGCATCTGTATGCACTCGTTACTCAGTACAGTTAATGACTAGGAAACAAATCTCCTGAATTACGTTGGTATCTGAATAAAATGTAATGTATTGATATCAGACATGCACTGACATAGCTCGTCGTTCCCCCGCTGCGGTGCTCTCCTTTGTCCAATATCGCATTTCGTGCTCCTTGCCCCATTATAAGCGCTACGCTGATATAAGGAAGTGGTCCCGCCAGGATGAGTCACGGTGCGTGTTGCTTGCTTACAGCTGTGAGTACAGGTTCACTGCCCCATGCTACCGGCCCACCTAACTTAATCATATTTGCACATTATTTCTTGGCATTTCTGTGTTACTTCCCATTGCATATTCTACACCACTGAATTCCTCTTTGCACGTACTTTCAGATGCCGTTGAAATTATTGTATATTTCCAGGAGAAAAATCATATGTGGTTAAATTATTTATGTCCATACACGTGCTACGAATAGTCAGTTTGCGGAAAATTACTTGCCCCCGTACGTAATTTTATTTTTCGAAAACTGCATTTCTTGATCTGCAACCGTTCCGGAAATTTAGGAGGTGTCCACGTTAGGCACACCGCCCTGTAATTATAGATCACATGATACATGTGTAGATTATTTGTAAATGTATAGTGATGGAAATATGTATGGAAGAATGCTGTAAATACAGTATTAGATGTGAATTCGTCACTGATAATGAATAATTTGACACGTGTAATGTTTTACATGTAAAACTGCATATAAATAAATTAGAAGTAAATAAAAGCAATATGCTATAATCGCCTTTAGTAAAATTATCATTGAAGGGCTTTTGTTGTTTCACATCACTAAAATATTCATATATGTCAAATGAATTTAAAAACAGATTAATAACATCCAGATGCATACATAATGCGAAAGATTACATTAAAGGCAAGTTTTTGGGTTAATATAACTTTAGGTACGAAGATTTCTCTTAACGACAGTATTTCTATTGTTTATCTGCATCCTTTTAAAAACTGATTTTTTGCATGGTAAATTTTAAGGCTATAGAATAACTGGTATAATTTAAATTATACTAGGGTTTGCTAATAATTCAAGACCGAATATATTCTAAATAAGTTTATCTTAACGTAAGGATACACAGTGGAGTAATGATTAGCGTGCTGGGCTGCCGCTGCAAGGGGCGTTGGTACGTGTCCTCTCCTTCAGTAAGCATAAGATTTTCATGTCGTATAACGTGTTTAATAGTGAAGCAAACAACATTTAAAAACATATAAAAGTTGAAAATGATGCTAAAAATAACTTTTTTAAATATAGTGTTTGTCATATGGTGGAGGCACGGCTAGCCATCAGTAGACCACATGGTGGCTCTGAAGTGGTACATCGATGGGCCATTGCTGTTGTAAGCATATGATCCAAGCTTGGGCCATTGCTGTTCACCACCCCTGGGCCAGTTATGGGGGGAGTGTGGTTAGTTAGACTTCAGGCAGAATGCGTCATCAATTCACTGTTGTCAGAGAATAACAAAACTCCTTCCAAGAGTTTACAAGCAGTCACTGCGGATATTATTTCTTGAATCATTAGTTGAAATAGACGTTGAAAACAAAGGTTGAAAAACCAAACATAAATTATGTCGAAAAGATAGACCGAAATAAATTCAAAGAATTCACATTATGCGCAGAGAAACTAAAGACACAATGTGATGATACATTTTCTGGTATGAATGTACGTCTTAACGCATTACGCAACGTAAGCAGCGACCAAGTCTGAACGCAATGATCTACAGGTTTATGTCGTCCAGTCATAAGCACAAAAAATGTTGTCGCTGAGGAGCCTATACTTGCAAAAGCCCACTGTGAAGTAAAATGAAATATAAAATTGACATCAGCGTACTAAATTTAATATCTGTAAGGATGTGTAGGTATTTGTGTATACATATACAAACGTATGAACAAATAACCAGAACAGAACCATTTACGAATGCTTCATAGTCTCTCATATTACGATTTAAAATTTAACTAAAAGTCAATTCCCATGTTGTACTCGCCTGAGGCAGCATGAATGGCTTTCGACAAGTTGCTGGTATAAAACGTAACGGTCTTTTCTACCCGCGGGACATATAAATGTTATTTCATAATGGCCCGAAGATTGGCTGAAGTCAAACAAGCGGGTTATTGAACTGTATATAAAAATGCCTAAAGTTTATTTCGAACATGCTGTTAGTTTGTACTTATTAAATGGATTGCAACTGGGCAAAACTTTAAAAAGAATAAAGTATGAACCCGATGTCGCAAACATAATAACCGACCACGATAAAAAAGAAAACCTCGGAACTTCAAAAACACTATTGTGATAACACCCTCTCAAATACCTCTCAAACAAAGAATCCTGAAAAAAAAAAGTGTATACGTTTTAAACCTATTGAAAATACGCAGTCCTCCGTGGCACACATGAAAAAATATTGCAAGTTAGTATATATTTAATATTGAACTCGTAGTGCTCAATGCGACCACTTTTATGCCCTTAAGTTAACCAAGGACAGGAGCGACTTGCATACTGAAGTTACCATAAGTAACTCTTAAAAAACGAAATATCGATGCCTCACCCGGGATCCGCAGCCTAGAACTCTTGCCATAAATAGGCGGCGATCACAGCGGAATGTTCTGGTTCGGCGAACTCACTGTGCGTTGCGTTGCGCTCATTTGAGTGCTGGCGTGGCCGAAACCTCAAGTTCGCATTTCATACGTCACGACTTGTTTCGTGGAGGACCTCTTATCTTGCTGTATCCCTCTAAGGTCTTTCGTCTGTAGAAGCTACGTTCTACCCTTACCTCACTGTTGTTTTGCTATAATATTTTCTTTAGGAAAACGAGAAAAAAACATGTTTTAACGTCTTTTGAGTACAATTTTTTTTTGTTACTTACACGACTTTTATCTACATGTTGAACGCTGTTAATACGGCTAATATCAGAATATGATTTTTTTTCCTTCACATTTCCCCTATCGTATATACAAGATGGAAATTAACACAGTGAACTGAATATCGTAATGTGTTATTTATTGCAATGAAATCTTTGTGAAGCCGGTGCGCAGCCGTTCACCGTTCGTGCTAGCGACTCGACGTACGGAGTAATCCACGGGTACGCCCGTCCTCCCTGCGTCCCCAGCTCTTACACGGCGTTTTATTTACCTCTCACCATGGACGTGTCTGCAGCCCGACTGCTGTGGCGGTGACGTCATTACAGCGGCACGCCGCCAAACACAAAGTATTCGTCCCCCTTCCCTTTTTTCCGTTCTGAAAATATACGAGAGCTATGTTTGCACACCGCAACTAGGCCTTCCGTAAGAAAATTGCAGAACATCTTAGGTAACGCGGTTAAAAGCCTCCACGAAGCAGTGGAATTATATTTATAAAGGTATTGCTAAAGTGGGTATCTGTCATCTAAGTTACTTAAGATGAATTGTAATTTCACCTGGGTTATCCATTAATCACTTCCTAGCTGATGTTTTTTTTAAGTCTAAACTATTAAAAACGAGACTTGATGTACAGGACGCTCCCAGACAGGTTGGCCTCGTAGTTAAAGACCAACTTATACGGATAAGTATATTTATTACCTGTGATGGGTACGATGATCGCCTCTGATTGGCGCTAAATATACTATTATACATAGAAAAAAACAATATTAATGTAATACTAATTTTGAAAAGAAATTTACTGCTTTATTTTTACATAAAAACAATATATAATTTTCAAGCTGGTAGCCAAGAAGTGTTGACATAAATAACAAATTAAAACTGTGAAGTTATTTTTAAACCACATTAAATATATTTTATGTCCAGCTACCCCCCCCCCC
>NQII01001860.1:0-60823 GCA_002778355.1 Clitarchus hookeri
TCTTCAATCTTTCCTTTCTTTCTAACTTCTGGGGTCATGGAATCTTCTTCTTCTCTTTTCCTTTTTTCGATTTCCGCTTGTGATCTTACGCTAATCAATTTATTCGTCTCTTGTATTTCATCTTCCTGTGACTCCATCTCCACTGCCCATTCNTTATATCTTGCATTTCTGAAATTTTCCCCATTATTTCATTTGGTATTCCCTTCTTAGTTTTGACCATATTTTCTAGTTCTCTTAGTATTTCAATTGTAGTTATTATCGTTTCACTATTATTTTCTTCAATCTTTCCTTTCTTTCTAACTTCTGGGGTCATGGAATCTTCTTCTTCTCTTTTCCTTTTTTCGATTTCCTCTTGTGATCTTACGCTAATCAATTTATTCGTCTCTTGTATTTCATCTTCCTGTGACTCCATCTCCACTGCCCATTCAGTTGTTTCTCTGATCATAGATGTTTCTCGACTTGGTGGCGGTGTCCTTTTTGTAACACTTGATTTAACAAAGATGTCTGAATTTTTGTTCTTGGGTGTCGATGTTGGTGTTGAACTCGTAAACCTGCTCTGTCTAGAGGCTGCGCCTGATGCCATACTCTATTACTCTATTAGCTGACATGGGGCCCCCGACCGTCGGTCTCTTCTCCAATATTTTAAATTTTTTATATTCACTGTGAGGTTCCCCAGTAACCAATTTATTCTATCATAATATTTCGCGTTTCCTATTATTGTTTATTATTATTGTTTAATTTTATTAGAATTCCGTGGTACTATACTTTCCCCTTCCCATCTATTACCCTTCCCTCCTATCACAATCATCATCCATCCATCCATCGCTCTCTCATTGACATCACATGATTTCAAACATTATATCAACATAATAAATTCTAGCCGACATACGGCTTAAAAAATTTACAAAGTATAACAACTTATATTTTGGTTATTTCTATGTTTGCTTTAAGTTCAAATAAAGTAATATTGATTATTCCGTCGCGACGACGCAACCGCCTCGCCGCGACGAATTTATTCTATAAAATATAAAGCTCTAAACATTTTGTATTTGTGTGTCTTTCAATCCACTTACATTCGTATCAAAACCAATTCCAATGAACATATACAATTCATAAACACTTTGCATGTGTAACAACATAGTTTCATACAACATTTCACTTGTATTGATTATTATTTCTAACAATCTGATTTTAAGCAAAATATATATTATCACAAATTTCCCTCTTCACACAAGCTTTCCCTTTAATAGGTCTATATTACTTTAAATTCAATAAAACAATATTAATTATAACGTCTCGGGAGTGAACCCACCACTCCGAGACAAAATACAACATATTTCAGGGAACAATTCGCTTGTGTGATATCAGCTTTAAAATATATCTATAATAGAGCCCTAAACAGATTGAAAAACCAAACAGACATTTCCTTCTTATTCATATCTATTATCAAGATACATTATATNAATTCGCTTGTGTGATATCAGCTTTAAAATATATCTACCATAGAGCCCTAAACAGATTGAAAAACCAAACATACACTTCCTTCTTATTCATATCTATTATCAAGATACATTATATGCGCAAACTGTAATGCACTTATATTGGTGTCAAAGCTCATATTTAATGTTATACAATTTATAACAAACAATTTATAACAGACAACACCGCCCCGCCATAACAAATATTTTCATATAACACTTCACTTATATTGGTGTAGATTTTTCATTCTAACAAAATACATTTTAAACCAAATATAACAAAACATACATTTTCCTACACCATTCTAGATAACTTATATATTAGAATAGGTTACTTTAGATTCAGTGAACTGATATTAATTATACTATCTCGGCATTGTTTCCATCACGCATAGACGAAATACAGCATGGTTACAAGAGATAGTTCACTTGTAGTGTCCAGATCTTTAACTTTCTCCGACGTGCAGCTTTAAGCAGATTACAAAACAAAACTTACATTTCCCTCCTTGACCATTTCCATTATCAAAGTACTTAGTATATTATTAGTTCTATGTCTGTTATTTATTTTATTAAACAATATTTATTGTAATTATTAAAGTAACATATTCTCAAACAATAGTGCATTTGTTTTGGTGCCAAAATCTGATTCCAATAAACATTCAGTGTTAAACAATTCATAACAGACAATTTATAGCTAACAGTGGAAAAGGAGCTGATTGGCCAACGTCGCTGCGCCATGTTGTTGGCCAGTGCCGCCTCTTCGCTTTCGTGTGAGGCCGGAGTTCGCGGAGGAATTCTGTACTCTTAAGTATCCTGTAGACTGGCAGTGAATATTTAATATTTATTTTTGACTGATTGACAAGACACGAAACGTTGCTTGGTAAGTTTTTTGTCTGTGAAATAGTATGAGAATGGAGGAAAATTACTTTTCAAAAAATATTTATATAAATATAAGGAACTTACAGAAATTGAATTTTATGTCTTATTCCGAACTAATCTCAAAATTTAACTAAGTTATTACGTTTGACTACAGCTCAAAATAATCAAAATAATAGTCCGTGTAAGCTGAATGTAGTACATATTTCCTTTAAAAAATGTTGTATGTTGTTCGCCTGTATTTCAAGGTTAACTTATTAGATACGATTTAAATTCAAAACTGTCAAAGGTAAAATTTACCTATAAACCAAGTGTTGGATAAAAAAAAAAATTCTAACCTGTTACTTTTGGATTTGAGAAACACTTTAGTTGAAACCAAACATTGTGCTATAATAACTTTATGAGATGTGTACAAACAAATACTTAAAGTTAAAATGATCGTATTTACGGTAAATAAACATGATGAATATTATTTTTTAAGCAACTTGATCATTCTTATTAAGCTGTCTTTGATATCACGTAACGAAACAATAAAATAACCCTAAAACTTAGAAAATAATAATTCTCCAAATTTTTTTTTTTTTACTTTGTTGCCAGCTTCAGTATAAACATGTCACGCAGTTAGAGTGAGGAATTTTTTTTTAAAGGTTGATTTCGAAAGTGCTCAATTGACGGCGTAGTGTGTCTGGTGGACACGTGGAAGGCCGGCCGGGGAAATGAAGTGTGCTCTTGAGTGCGCGAGCGGCCCAGAGCACTCTCCTCGGCCCGCCAGGGAGACCTGTGCCCGTCCTCGCCTTGTCTCGCACACACACACAGCGTCTCGACGTGCACCACTGCTTGTGTGACTCGAACAGCAACTGATCCAGGCACTTTAGCTCGGCTATGTGCCTGCAGCTGGAGTATTCTTTAAGGATTACACACCTTTATACATTCGCAGGATTACAGCTTGTGTTTGTTCAGGTGCGAGACTGCAGTGTTCTAGCGCGAATGCAACTTCGGTACGCACGATTGCGCAGACGCTTGCTCAAAGTAGTCAAACTGCGGTCCAAGTTATTCGCATATAGGACAATAATTGTCATGTTACGGGGTTGAAAAACTAACTGACAAAGCATTTTTTTTTTTTCAATTGTGTTAGGGGTTATAACTGCACGGAAGCATTTTCGGGTAGTTTCTCTAGTCTTTTCGCGTCATCTTCGCACTTTTTTAATCAAATCTTTGCAAAATCACTCCATGTATGGCACGTTTGGTTGTGTCCAATATCATGTATCACAAGACTGGTATACTTATGTTAACAGAAAGGTATCTTATGTTTGATTAAATTAAACTTTAAGTATATTTAATTTATAAATTATAATATTTAATTTATAATTAAAATAAATAAAAACAAACAGAAATAAGTTGTATTGGCAACGTCAGTAAGAACCAGTTCCCATACAGAATGTTAGGTGAGTGATCACGAATGCGCTGCGTTGATTTTTTGGAGTAATTTTCTAGAAAAGTTAAGCTTTGTTTGCATAAGGCGGAGGGATACCCTGCAAGTAGAACTTTAGCAGAAGGTTCAGAAAATCTGGAAGTAATCATGGATTAACAATATATTAATATTGCCACACACAGAGCTTATGAGTACACAGAGACTAGTAGGTATGGCGGTTCCTTTGATGTGGTGGCGTCGATTTTCTGATTGGTTACGCGAGGTTCTGAGAACGGGTGTGGTGTCTGATTGGCTACCGCACTCTGTGAAACGTTCCCTACTGGCTGGCATGTAGGCTGACAGGAGCTGATTGGTTACGCGGGGTTCTGAGAACGCGTGTGGTATCTGATTGGCTACCGCACTCTGCGGAACGTTCCCTACTGGCTGGCTTGTAGGCTGCCAGGAGCTGGTTGGTTACGCGGGGTTCTGAGAACGGGTGTGTTGTATGATTGGCTACCGCACTCTGCGAAACGTTCTCTACTGGCTGGCTTGTAGGCTGCCAGGAGCTGGTTGGTTACGCGTTGTTCTGGGAACGCGTGTGGTGTCTGATTGGNCTACTGGCTGGCTTGTAGGCTGCCAGGAGCTGGTTGGTTACGCGTTGTTCTGGGAACGCGTGTGGTGTCTGATTGGCTACCGCACTCTGCGAAACGTTCCCTACTGGTTGGCTCGTAAGCTGCCAGGAGCGGTTTGGCGAACGGCGTTCCGACACGTTGCCTGTCAGAGGCGCCATTTTGTTGTCACGTTCAGCTGGAGTAGGCGAAATAAACTGCTATTTCGCCTTTGTGTGCTTTGTTGTTCTATGCTATTGCTGAGACTAATCCTGCTCTACGTTGTCAGTAAGCTAATACTCTCATCACACCAGACACCAGATAGCCACAGAGGTGCCTTCGGCCTCGCGTGCCTTTCTTCATTGACGTATAATACGTTAGGGTCGGGACCCCAAATAAGATAATCAGGACCAACACTGAAATTATGATAACTTGCGACCCATACTTATAATGTAGGGGTCGCGGTGGCTGAGCAGTTAGCCTGCTCGCCTCCCACCAAAGCGAACCAGGTTTAATCCATCAGCGGGTTTACTCTGGGTTCTCCCGTTTCCCCCGCCCTTGCATTCCGACGCTGCTCCACTCTCACTTCATTTCTCCTTTATCGGTTCTCAAGACTTCGTGTATAAGAGCCGCCCAAATCTCTCAACTCGACTTATATTGCAGTTACTTATTAACTCTAACATTTGTATCTTCTCTTCAGATAGCAATTAATTTTAGTTTACATATTTACTTCTATTTTAATATAAAACGTGTTCTAAGGTTGGCCTTATATATGTGGTGTGAGGTGAACTGTTGCAAGGTAAGCTGGTGCTTGATCACTACTGTACATTCTCGGTGCACGCAGCAGGAGCTAGTGACCACCATGTGGCCTAGANGGTAAGCTGGTGCTTGATCACTACTGTACATTCTCGGTGCACGCAGCAGGAGCTAGTGACCACCATGTGGCCTAGGGAAACTGAATGTATTCCGACCACTCACAAGCGAGCAACAAGGGACTTATTACACACGTCCTGTGGCGTCAGCTGCCGAGCTACGTTTTAGTGGTGGGAGTGTAAACTAGCCAGCAACAGGGTACAGCACACAGCTAACGCCAGCTTACCTTGCAACAGTTCACCACGCACCACTGCTATCTTCAGGATGAGGCGGATATCACAAGACATTGCAGGTNGGTAAGCTGGTGCTTGATCACTACTGTACATTCTCGGTGCACGCAGCAGGAGCTAGTGACCACCATGTGGCCTAGAGAAACTGAATGTATTCCGACCACTCACAAGCGAGCAACAAGGGACTTATTACACACGTCCTGTGGCGTCAGCTGCCGAGCTACGTTTTAGTGGTGGGAGTGTAAACTAGCCAGCAACAGGGTACAGCACACAGCTAACGTCAGCTTACCTTGCAACAGTTCACCACGCACCACTGCTATCTTCAGGATGAGGCGGATATCACAAGACATTGCAGGTTACAAAGATGGGTGATGGGTGACCGTTTAGTGGCATAACATGTGAGCGCTTTTGGGCTTCGGAGGGCATGTTAAATATTCGGTCTCGGTTGTATTCGATTGATAGCAGTCGTTAAGCCATTTCAGAGGTCCTTGGGCGGCCTGATAAACTATGACACCAGAGAACAAAAATATTTAGGTCACGTTCCCAGCCGTTGCAGAATTACGTTTTGTTGTTATTACACAAGAACCGGACGATTTTCCGGGATAAAAAGTATCATATGTTCTATTCCAGGACCTAAAGTGCCTACATACCAAATTTCATCAAAATCCGTTCAGTCGTAATGGAGCTGAGTTGTAACAAACTTACATACAGACTTTCGCATTTATAATATTAGTAGAATTCTAATAAATATAATTAATAATAATGAAATAAAAGCTCACCCAACATGGCTTCTTTGGCTCGCGCACAAAAGCTAAGGGGGTGTGGTAAAAAATAACCTGTTTTAAATATAAGCCCTTATTTTAAAAACATGTTTTCAACGCCTTTGCCTTTCTCATACTGAAACGACATATACAGTATATATATATAATGTGTGTATATATATATGTNGCCCTTATTTTAAAAACATGTTTTCAACGCCTTTGCCTTTCTCATACTGAAACGACATATACAGTATATATATATATAATGTGTGTATATATATATGTGTGTGCGTGTGTATAGATATACATTTATATATATACATATATATGCGAATACTATAGCCTCTCGGCCTTCGTACTTTTATATTTTTACCTAGCGCTCTTAGCCGTTAGGCCATCCCACACTACGACCGCCCAATCGGTGGGGAATGGGAAAGAGGGATCACGCCCTCTCATCGCAGGTGGCCCAGCTACGCACCTGACGTAAACAAATCCAAAGCCCCAACCTGATTCACAAGTACGACCAAGAATATCCTGCCCCGGGGTTCTGAGACCCTCGCCCTCAGATACCAAGCGAAACTGAAACGGCAGGTAGAATGACATAGTTATCTTGCTGTGCACTGGCGTCCTGCGCATCTGAGCAGCACGAGAAAAGGTTGTTTTTCTCGGGTTGTGCCTCAAGTCGCTCCTCGCAATACGCCCAGCATTTAGTCCGGCTGAACACACGTCAACCTGAGATCGCATCTCGCTAGGACTGGGAGAAGCACGCACGAACAACACATACACGTGGCGACTTTAACGCTCGGCTTGCGCTCATGAGATGAGTGTTATTTCGCAACAATGCTACGCCCCCGCAAGAGTATCATTTGTGTTCACGATAACAAAACGTCTGTGTCGTCTCTCAAGTTTTACTGCATATACGCTTTCTCTCTGCTATGTAATTTTTTGAAGAATTTGAGGAGCTGCTCATAACACATAAGACATGGGCTGTGACTGATCTTCGTTTCACTCATAACAATCAGTTAATTATTGGTAGTTTTATACGTTTTCAACAGCATCGGAACCAGTTATCACTCACAATACCCTATGGGAATTGTTTGGCAATTAGCTTCCAAAGTTTATAAATGTTCGCAAAAAAATGTTTACTGTTTTTAGCTGGTTGTCGGTTCCCTTGATAGTTGAGATAAGTCATACGCATCGCCTAGAGTCATTTTAAAAACCGAACGGAAACCGGACACCGAAAAAAAATGTAAACCAAAGAAGACGAGCAACTAGGAGGAAACAAGGATCTCAGCAGTCATTAAAACATCGACCACTGACAATAAGCGACCAAAGTAATTTAACTACAGTATATTGTTGCCATTAGACTTCCAGGATAGTATCGTTCTTGGTTAATTTTACACAAGCACCACAGCGCTCGTCAACAAGCACACCAGTGACCTCCCGCAGTGGCTTCGGTTCCCAGGCTGCTGTCTCCTCACTTCCAGGAACCTCCGTAGCTTTCCGAACCCTCCACACACTTGCCACGCACTCTCTTGTAATCATTCACACAGCGCGGCGGTAGGAACTGTGCTTACAAATACACCAGCCACTTCTGGATCATTCCTCACATATCGTTGGTCCAGAACAAAACAGTTACAACAAAAAAGAAGCAGTTTTTTTTAATAACTGCACGTACTAGTTCTAAAATGTGAGTAGTTTCTCTGGCCAAGACTGTTACATGTGTAACAACTGAAGGTCACACTTTACAGCTCTTCCGTCAACCGTCACAACTAACGTATTGCACTGTAGTGATATTGAAANAACAACTGAAGGTCACACTTTACAGCTCTTCCGTCAACCGTCACAACTAACGTATTGCACTGTAGTGATATTGAAAACACACCGGGCAAGGTGAACCAGGTTCAATCACCGGCCGGATCAATCCCGAATTTTCGCAAGTGGGAATCGTGCCGGACGATGCCGCTGGTCAGCTGGCTTTCTCTGGAATATCGCGTTTCCCCCACCCTTGCATTCCTGCGCTGCTCCATTCTCACCTCATCTCGCCCTAATCGGCTCTAAAAACCACGTTGTTAAGAGCCTCCCAAATCTCTCTACTCAACTCAGTGCCGAATGATATTCCTTGTAGTTAACTGATTAGTAAAGCTGAACTTCATTCCTTTTGCAGAAATTTTTCGTTTTCGCGTCATAATTTCGGATTCAGTGATTACTGACAATTTAAGTAGTAGGTATATGAGCGTTCTGGCGCATGATCTAGGAACCGGAGTCGAAGGCACCCAGAAAATTTCCCTTTTTCCTCTCAGAATTTCCCTTTTCAGATTACCATTTGCTCTGGGAAACAGACAACAACTGACATCTTTCAAAACAGTGTCTTTAGAAAGAGCTTACAGAAATAAAGAGGCATTGCTGAGAAGAGAAAAGACAGCTTGCTATCTTTATTAATTACACAATCAGTTGTCTCTGCCATGCCCCAGTATTATATAAATTTGTTGAAGGAGCAACTANGCTATCTTTATTAATTACACAATCAGTTGTCTCTGCCATGCCCCAGTATTATATAAATTTGTTGAAGGAGCAACTAAAAAACAGACTAATTTTTATATTGTGTAATTCTCTATTTAAATACATTATTTCCTGTATTTAATTTGATGAACTTGTTTTGTGTTCAACCTGCTGATAAAGACAAGGAGCATTATTTTTGTGCAGCTTTCTTTATTACACTACCATGGCNTTGTTTTGTGTTCAACCTGCTGATAAAGACAAGGAGCATTATTTTTGTGCAGCTTTCTTTATTACACTACCATGGCGTGTTTCGGTCTACCATTTTGACATTTATTATTGCCACTTATGATCCTTTTCGTTACTGTCCATTTGCACTAAAATGGGTTTTTGTAATTGTATTGTTGGGAATATATTTTCCTAAGCACTGGCTTTTCTTCCGCTCTTATTTCTTGAGTTTATTTCGTACTTAAAAGCAATATGTTTTTAGAAATATACCACTTGCAACATTTACTAGATCTGCTTATTATAATTGAAATCATTTCAGTTACTCAAATTTACTATATAATTTCTGTGTTTCTCATTCTGACCACTGTGGATAAGGGTATAACTTTTTTAGAGTGCTTTGGAATATATTGCGTTTGTTGATAAACATAAATAAAGTTTGGACCCCTGATTTGTAAAATGTCATTTGACCTAACTCAAAAAGAATGACGAAAAATTCTGTACAAGAGTGTCATATGTCATATTTTTCAAATTCTGGCAACATTATAAAGCCAGCAAATTGATAACTACACCATAATTCCGTATAACTATGCCAGAAAGTATTGTAAACGAAGATTCAGTATAATCTGCCCATTTGTTTTCACGATATTATTGTAATATGGTTTAGTTGAGAGATTTGGGTGGCTCATAACAACGAGGTCTTGAAGACTGATGAGGGTGAAATGAGGTGAGCATGGAGCAGCGCCGGAATGCAGGGGCGGGGAAGACTTGAGAATCCCCAAGAAAACCCGCCGACCAGCAGCATCGTCTGCCACAGCTCCCACTTTTGCGAGAATCCGGGAGTGGCCTGGACGGGAATTGAACCCGGTTCGCCTTTGTATGAGACGAGCAAGCAACGTAACCATCCAGTAACCGTGGCCCCATTCTATTCGGAATGGCAAGAAACTCTTTAGATGCTTGTCCTGAAAAACGTATATTTTTGAGATGTAACTGTCTTATTCCGGACCAACGATAGATAATCCCCATGCCATACTATTCAGTATCCAGAATATTCTGGACTGTATGTGTCAGTCCACGACGTTCTGATAGGTACTGGTCGTCGCCAGGTGCGAGTTGTCGATCATAAGTACAACATATCTCCCTCCTTGTACCACATCTTCCATGGCAATCCTAGAATCATTAAAGAAAATTCCATTACTGCGCTGTAGTTAATGTATTTTCTAAGTATAAACACTTCATTAATTACAGACACAACAGCATGAGGTTATCGATCATTGGGACAGCACATTCACTAATTTTCAGGCAACTTGGTTATTATTTTATAACTTATGTGTGTACAGTTTAGTGATTATATTAAGTTATTTTATTTTAATGGCTTAGAGTGAAGAGTCTGATGATTTGCCAGATTGTAACTATTCATGTAATGAATCAGAACAACATCGAAGCAGAATACATAATAGGTATCAGTTTGTCTCCCCTATTTAGTAAGGGGCGTACTAATAGCCACACGGCGCACATCAGTTGGAAGTGTGGCAAGGAAACCGGACTCGTCTTTAATATCGTTACCTGTGCGATGGCGAGTATCACATTTGAATTAACAAGCATTATCGATATAGACGACAGCGGTTTCCCATGCCGGAGGCAGTCTCGACCCTCGCGCAGGGCCAAGGCAGGTGGCCGCAGGCGCCTTCTCCCCTACACACGGCCCTTCCTGCCTGCTCCGCCACTGCTAATCAACTAACAAGTCGCCTCGTCGCAATTAGCAGTGCCGTGCCGGCGGCTGCAGCTCGTTACCTGTGCTCGCCGCGCGTAGCAAGCTGCCGCTGCTGCCACCTAGCGGCGGCGCCTGCAACCACCCGCCCCTGCTGCGCTCTGCCGCTGCCGCCGTCAAACACCTGTGCGCGCTCACACCTTAAGGCAGATCCAACAAAATATTCATTATATTATTCTTGTACGAAACAATGTTCAACTTGTACACATTACTTATAAGTAATATTTCCTCGCATGACAAAATTTTAGATCACGTTGTTTATGCATCGTAACATGACAAAACCACAATTTTAGTGTTTTTGGGATGTACAAATCAAATAAAAGAAATAATTTACAAAAAAATTAACGAGGGTGACTGAAAGAGAATTGAACGAATCAAAAATATGCAATTATTTCCTTACTTTAAGCAATTTTTAAAAATCGCAAAATTGTTTAATATATTAATAGCATGATTTTGAAGATTGCTCGAAGTAACTCATGATATGTCATTTCAATGTGAATNAAATTGTTTAATATATTAATAGCATGATTTTGAAGATTGCTCGAAGTAACTCATGATATGTCATTTCAATGTGAATTATCTGAATTCGGTAAGTGAGTCAGTTTGTTTTTATTTGTTTGTCCCAAAACCAATGGCGATGCGTAAGGCTGTGCTCTCTTGCTCTAGCACTGATCACATTTCCATACGTTTTGCCGAATATTTTTGTTAATCAAAGTTTTAAATATGAAGTATAATTGACTCAAAATTGATGATATTTCCGTAATCGATTAAATATTACTTGGCCAAAGCTTGATTTTGTTGCGAGAGATAATTATTTGCAGGTTTCTAGCCTCGCGCGCGCCGCCTCGGTACTGCGGCTGAGCACGGCTGCTGCTCCTCCAGTTAGTCCCTCGTGCTGGCTGGAGCCGCGAAGAAACACGGCAATCTCGCCCTTATCTGCACCTCCTCCGTGCTTCCTAAGTTTTGACAACACCGGTCTTTATCTCTACGACTACACGGCCAGTTTTTCTGATCCCAACGGAATAAAGGATGAATATTCTAACATGTTATGGGCGAAAATATATCTCAAAGTAGTTTCTTTTTAGAATAATAACTTATAATAGTAGTAAATTTGCAAAATGAAAATGAAACCAGTTATATAATCAGACATAGCTGGACGTGCAAACGTGTTTCACAATATATACGTCGATGACTACATCGTAGCCCAGTAAATCTCATCTTATCGAGGGGGAGGGGGGGGGTTCTCTACTTACCCACGTGCTGGAAAAAATATATTTTGGGAAGGGGGGGGGAGTTGAAACTGGCTACGTCAATAGCATGATGGGGCTTGTTTCAATTGCCGGTCTCAACTGCCCAAAATACTAAAATTGTTATTTTGACAGACCATGGTGTAAAAAATGCCATTTAAATTTTGTTATGCGTGGTAACGGTACTCGTAAGAAATGTCTACAAACTGAGCAGCATTTAATACAAATATAAAACAACGATATTTCTCGATGACCAGCAGCGGTGACGGTTCCGCCTGCCTGCAGCTATTTTGAGCCTTCGAGACCTCCAAACTCGTGAGCTCTAAAGTCGACTCTTGCTCACTCACCAATTGTCACATAATCTCTACGAGCAAGGCACTCAACTGGTTTACAGTCTTCCCGTCGGCGGCTTGCCTGAACGTGGCCTTAAGCTGTGGCCTTAAATTAATGTTGCACGACACTAAGGATAACAATATTATGCGTGTCTATAAACCACTCCGATGGTCCACACAGAAAAATTAACAGTTAAAACTGATTCTGTAGGAAACTGCTATAGCCATNATCCCCAAATAATCCTTGAGATGTGCCTTTGGGCTCGAAACGTTTATTGAATCATTTTAGTATTTTTGACGCCACTAAAGAATATCCATCTGATATTGCCTACTTCTCTTTGGAAAGGTAGGCTTATAAAATCTTCCAAATATATGCCTGTGTGTACGTCCCCATTATAACTTTTTAATATCTGAGCAGATTGTAATAAAAGTTTATTCAAATATTCTGCCACTAACGAAAATGACGACGCGGCCTTTTATAAAAGCACATCTTCTGTATTTATAAAACTCTGCGAGTGCAAACTTTCGAGTGTAAATGTATGAGTTTGCGATGCACGCCTCCGCTTATATGCAAGCCGGTTGTTCGACGCTCGCGCATGTGCAGCCCGTCGCGGGTCTGCCAGTAGCTGAGCAACCACAGAACGGCCCGGCAATCGTGACATAGCTGCGTCTTCCCTCCCTCTAGCGCGCACGTCTTCCCTCCCTCCAGCGCGCGTCTTCCCTCCACCCCCTCCTTTAAGGTCACTCACGCAGGAACCTCCGTGGCTTGCACAGATACACATCCCTCAACGTTATTTACGTCAAGGGGAAATGTAAATTGCTGTAATCACCAGCACAAGATTGCAGTGGCATCACAATTATGGTTGTTGTGCACTTGTACTGCACGCACTGTTTGTAACAACGTTCCAGTTATATAAACACATATTTCTAAAACATTTGTAGATAACATACATTGCAAAATGTGCAAATTATCCAATATAGTTATACTCAAATATATTTACACTAGAGACAAACAACGGACATCTTGCACATTTCTGCGAGAAAGCCAGGTGGTGTTGTCATATCTTGCCAACTTCTGTTCATTAATATAGTATAAAATTTAAGTTACCAACATAATTCAAAGTATGAATTAACTTCGTTTCCTATCTGTTAATTTTTTCTGAAAGATGAGTAGTGAAATAATAGCCCTTATCAAACAAAATATCAATTTGATGATAAAAAAAAGTGATCACTTGATTCATTAAGCCATTTTAACATCTATTTTTAAGAATGGCTATACTTATGATATTATTATCTTACTGTGTGTGTGAGTTTTAGTGGATAACATTGGAAACATCGGAAACCGCACTGATTTCCATTGATCTCGGCATAGTTTTTGTAATTAGTAGGATACCCTACTTACACAATTTATGACTACACTGGTTGTTTATTTTGAAGACGAGAGCTTTATAATATATTTTCCAAACAAAATATAGGTTTATGAGATTACTTTCCTTTGCGCGTACTTTGGTGTATGGGTGTTAGTATGTAAACACCCCTCCACTTCCTATAAAAACTTTTAACGCGTGAACCAAATATTACCAATCTCGTTACACATGTAGTACTTTCTAAAGACAGCCTACTTTTGTAATTTTCAACTACGCCGACTTCTTATTTTAAAAAAGGCTGCTAATTGGATATTTAGGGCACTATTTAATTTCTCAGTAACAATTAAAACTATTTTAGAAAATTTTGTAGTTTGATATTTCCTCATATGAGCATTTCATTTAAAGTTGTATATTGTTGTTAGTCTGCCATTTTGTACAATAGGAGTACATGAATAAATAGAGTTTTTACATCGTTTCTCTGAAACTACCCAACAAACTCCCCCAAAATTTGGCGTTACGCAATGTTATGGTATGCCATGTAAACAATTGTGATTTAGGAGGATGCTTATTTTATAAGTGGCAGTCATATATATATTTTAGGATAATTTGCTCTATCTACCATTTCGTTTAACCTTGGAGTGCTAAAAGTATATATTACAAGCATCAAATAGTCTATTCATAGCCTCATTTGTAAGATAGTGCCACATAAAAAATTAAGCTTTTAAGTCATATATCTCGAGAAACAAATAATTGATTCCTACGAAATTCCGCACACAAGTGATAGTATGGTAAGTAATGTACACTAATCTGGCTTAAGTAGGTCAAGCAATTACTTTCAAAATGGTGGCCACAAATATTTTAGAATAGTATTCTGTCTGTACCTATTAAACCACGCATCTAATTTCAACTCTCCTAGTATGTTGACAAAATCTACTGCAGCAATTAAATGTGTCTACGCGGAGCCTCTTTTGAAGACTATATGTCAGGAAGTGCAAAATTAATAAGTAAAATGTTGATATCATATCTCAGTAATTAACTTACCGATTCTTATCCAATTTTGCATGCCAGAAATGCTACTGTAGGTAATGTTGAATTATGTTATTAAAGTGGGTCAAGCACTTATTTTCGAAATGGTGTCCGGATTATCATTTTAGATTAGTATGCTGTATCTACAAAACCATTTGCCCAAATCTTACTTAACTTAGTATCCTTGCTGTATATGTCACAGCTACCAAATCTGTCTACTAAGAGTTTATTTTTTACACCATTTTGTTAGATAGCGATACGTCCTACTAATATTATAAATGCGAAAGCTCTGTGTGTGTGTATGTATGTTTGTTACCACTCAGCTCCATAACGGCTGAACGGATTCCGATTAAATTTGGTATGTAGGTACTTTAGGTCCTGGAATAGGACATAGGATACTTTTTATCCCGGAAAATTGTATGGTTCCTGTGGAATAACAACAAAACGTAATTCTGCAACGGCTGGGAACGTGACCGAAATATTTTTTTCCTCTGGTGTCAGAGTTTATCAGGCCGCCCAAGGACCTCTGAAATGGCTTAACGACTGCTATCAATCGATAACAACCAGGACCGAATATGTAACGTGCCCTCTGAAGCCCGGAAGCGCTCAGATGTTATGCCACTAAACGGTCACCCATCCAAATGTGTGCCGCTGGGAACGTTGCTTATCTTTGGTGATCGATTAAGATCCCTCATTCAAGCGCAAAAAGTAATACCTAGGTACACTTATTTCTAAAGCAACAACTTGATGAAACTCACGTTTTGATTTTCATACATCGACGCTGGAAAGCGGAAATGTGGTAACAACGCGATAGTTGCACAGATACACTCCAAAAACAATACCCTACTTCTTGGCTATCGGGTAGAAAATATTTCCTTCCTTTTGGGTTTTCATAATCAGTTAAAAACCTAGGTCAACATTGTATAATTTTATAATTCAGTTTTCACGTAAATGATTTGTATTTTCCCCAATTTATTTATTAGTGTATCACTGTAAAACTCAATTGTAGCCGGACGAAGCCAGGCCGGTTCGCTAGTTAATAAATAAATATTTCGTATCATACCTCGGGAAACAAAGAAGAGACTACTATTAAATTTGGCAAACAAATAGTAATACGGCAGGCCATGTAAAGTGATGGTTCAGACACTTATTTTCAAAATATCCATATAAACATATTAGTATGGTATGTGATATCTGCGAATCCATATGCCCTATTTCAACTTAACTTTGAATGCTGGCAGTATCTATTAAAACAGGAAATGTATCTACACTGAGCTACTTTCGTTTTCCATTTTGTAAGATAGCACCGCATTAATAAATAAGTTTTTACACCATATCTCGTATATTGATCATCCGATTCTCGCTGAATTTCGCACAATTATAGTGCTACAGTAGGACATGTCAGGCGCGTATTCTGAGAATGGCTTCCACATAAAAAAATATTTGGAGTAGTACGTCGCATATTAAACAATTTTACCAGTTAATAAAACGGTTTTTTTGCTGATAGCATCTATTATATGTATCTTACGTGATCTTTTTCTTTAAGCTTTTTGTACGTTAGCGCTACATGAGAAGATAGAGATTTTATGCCTTATCTCGGCAACCAAACAATCTCGTACCTCCATTTTGCACACAAGTCGTGCTACGTTAGGTCATGTAAACTTACATCATTGACGAGGCTCAAGCACTTTTACTTTACCCTACCTACCAAACGCTAGACTGATTACAACAGGAGTTGACACTCCGAAACCTCTCTCTAAATCTCTAAAGTGTAGTTGGCAGCACGTCGTCTGACAGTACGAGTGTCTCTTGGCTCGAGTCCCACGTAAGACGTGTGTGTATTTGTACTTGTCTCACTAGTGTTATGTTGCATATGTTCCTGGTGACACCTATAGTTACATTGCCGTCAACGAGATGTCAAGTCATGCCTGTCACATAACATTTTAATACATTCATCGACATTACGTGCATCTATGTAGAGGAAAGTAGGCTCATGAGTTTTATCGGCAACTTCTGGTTGAACTGCGTGTTTCCTACCAAACTTCTGCAACACCTCATGCGCCAGCCAAGGCCCATTCTAACGACTACTCAGCACGCGAGAAGTTGTGAGGACCTCGCGCAAATCGATTACCACTATCTGCTGAAGGCTGTTCTTGGTCAACTCAACACTTTTGAAAGCCCTGCTCAAGATCTACTTGTATGCACACGTGTATTCTCCCGCCACATGTAGATTTAACATTTTCGTGAATCTCATTACATTTTTCATGCGCGAGTCAAGTGAAACTGTGAAATTATTAGAAACGTAAATATTTTACAAATTTGCTCATTTTTACGTGCATACATTACAAAAAAAATACTAAATAAAAATAAAGTATTTCAGTATACACAAATGTTTGCCTAGAACTTTTAATTCTACGCTAAGAGATGGAACTACTTTCTCTCTGCCATTACCAACTAAACCGGGCGCACAATGTGCACGTGAAATGATATGCAGGTAGGAGTTGTGACATTTTTCAAAGATTGGTTTGAAAAGTGCTCGAACAACCGCGAACCGCCTATACCAAGAGCGGCACACTGTATGATAATCAGTGATCGAGCACACCCTGGGAAGTGAGCGGTATCGTTCTTGCGCTTCATGTCACCATCAATGGAACTGAAACAAATCGCAAAAAAAAAGTTTTACGTCAAAAATTGAATACAAATGTATAGCAAAACATTTCCGAAATCCACCAGAATCATCATACGACAATTTTTTGTTCCCAAATTAGTCCAGTAGGGAAAAAAATTATATTTTAATAAATCCAAATGTTTGCAAATTGCGAAATAATGCATATAAAAATTCCAAGCACACGAAATTTTGACGAACATCTTCGAAGTTCGCCAAAAATCAACCTACAATTTAGCAGTGTCTTTCCAGAAATTCCACCGTGAAAAGATTTTAGAATATAAATAAATTGAATACTGCCCATCTTTGAAGTAACATGTAATGTGAATAAGTGAAGAATGCAGATTCTTCCCGTTTCCCTAGTATCCTTTTTCGAGGGAATGTAAAAAATTTATTCAATTTATTTGAAATGGTGCAATTTGCGAACCAAATTTCTAATGAAAAATTTATCTATGTAGAATTTTGCGTAACATGCCCTAAATCTACCAAGTTCCCCGAGAGGCGGAAATGTCGAAACACCTGGCACCTGTCTTACTGTCTTACGCATTACACGGTGTTCAGCTTTGGTCATTCAGACCTGAAATTCATCGCTGAACACAATGCAAGCTTGTCTATGGTAGAATGCTTTAAAAGGGGCTTTGTCTGTTGGTTCGTTTTATTAAATCCACTTGGACCTATTTAACAATCATAATAGTTCATAGATATTGGACAAGTCCTACAAATATCATAGCATGTATAAGTTAATAATTAACATGTATAAGAATACATATACAAGCTGTGTTATACATATAAAAAAATAATTTATATAAAGTCAACATTTTTTCCTTTCCTTTTCTTGTCCATGGTGGCCACCAGTATCAAGGTACATGTCTTTATTAACACGAAATAAAAAAAGGAGCCCAGGAAAAGCGGACAATATATGTGCGGAATGTAACAATATAGAGGTTAAAGTTTGTGATTTAAGTATTCGTCTACTGAATACAAAGCATGTACTGTAAAAAAAATTATTTGGCTGCTTTTTAAAGAGTTGTGGGTTTGAGAAACACATTTCTTGTAGATGTTGTGGAAGTTTGTTAAAAAGCTGACTGCTAGAGTAGGAAATACCTTTTTTTATCAATTTTAAAATTACTGAGGGTATGTTGATAGGTTTTTTTTAAATATATCTGTGGTGTATTTCATTTTTTCTCCAATAAATTACTGTTTTTGGACATGAAAGTAAGTAATGAATATATGTACTCCCATGCAGATGGTAAAATCTTCGTGTTCTTGGAAAGGCGTCTACATAATTCTGACTAATTTTTGCCATTAATTATTCTTAAATCTCTATTTTGCATGCCAAATAATTTTTCCTGTCAGTGGATTTGCCCCAAAAACATTATGTCATATGTCATAATGGAGCGAAAATATACGAAATAAACCATTTTTAATGTGCCCTCGTAGGGACTCAACTTTTGTCCAATATTCCACATGTGTGTTTTTTTGTACATTTGGAAGCTCTTTCTGTTGCACACGATTTGATATTTTTAAACAGTAATTATATGCATTATATTATTTTATCTCAATCATCCATTTTAACGAAGTCGACTTGAACGCTATAGTCGGTGCAGTGTATGATGATGGCGATTAACTAAGCCCAATTGCAAGCCCTGCTCAGGATTCACTTTTCTCTCCAGTTGGTATCCTTTCGCCAAATGTAAAATGAACAATGTCCAAGAGCCTGAACACTTAATTCATACCCTGCTGAAGTCAAACCGCGAAATGGTTATAAATGTA
The DNA here is from genome assembly GCA_002778355.1 of Clitarchus hookeri. NCBI lineage: Eukaryota > Metazoa > Arthropoda > Insecta > Phasmatodea > Phasmatidae > Clitarchus > Clitarchus hookeri. Next base: position 19,143 of record NQII01001860.1, read on the forward strand.
AACATGTTTCTAAAAATTATAATTATATCTCTTATATCTCTTAAACAAGCAGCAACTATGTTAAATAGGTTTGGTGTCCCCAAGTTTAAACGTCACGCTTTAAATATATAACGTTAAGTTATTGAACTACTCCTACATTAGTACCAATGTACTGGTAGCAAGTAAGTCAGTGTGTCCATTGAAACATACTGTTATGGTTTGGCAAGTGTTATATTATTTGAATTTACATTAGTTTGAAGGTTTATTCTTAAGTTCAAACCATGCATGTTAGAGTGGAGGTGTGCTAGTTACGGGCTAACCGGTAGGGCAACAATACAATAAAATGAGGTTAAGGACGTTCAAGAGGTTAAAATTGTATTCTATATGTTTACAATGTTACGTCCTTTTCCGTTGTTATAAGAAAGAATAATTCTAAAAAAAAAAGTATGACAATGGAGGAAAATTATATTTAAAAAATATATTATACTGGTAACAGTAATTTTAAATTTATATTTCATTTTTATACAATTATCAAAATTGGACTAAATTAATACGTTCACCTAAGCTCAAAAATGCTCATGTTATTACAACACAACGAAGAATATTTCTTCGAAATTTGTTATGCGTTCATGTGTATTTTAATTTTCACTTTTGAGACAAAAATTTAAAGTCAGTGGCTTCAATAAACACTTCGGTTGAAACCAAACTTTGCGTTTCAATAACTTTTTTTTATCTGTATGAATCAAGATTTTAAGTCGAAATTCTCATATTTGCACTAACTATATGGTGAATGTTATTTTTCGACTTATTTTGTTTATATCAAGTCACAAAATTATAAAATATCCACAAAATCTCGAACAAAATAATTGACTCTCGGACGGTCGTAAAGTCACGAAGACATGAAGGACATTAGTCAGAAATACAGAGAATGAAATGTTATAATCATGGAAGCTTTAACATTACATTTAATTTAACTATGCCACGCCGCTTCTGTACGTGGATAGACGAGTCCCGCCTTAAAACCGAAGCCGAAGGTGGATGAAGTAACGGATAACCGCGGTCAGCATCGGTGCATCTTGATGGCTTCTTGATGCATGTTGCTCGGCCGCCATCACACAGAGAGAGAGTACCTAGCATTACGGGTCACTACATCGTCGGCACTTCGTGCAATCGTGTCGCTTCCTTTGCAGGAGAATGTGATTTGTTGCCGCAAAGAACACTTTGTTTAAACACGAACAACTGCAAAACTTTCCACAAACATTATATTTATTTTAACTATATAATAATGACTGTAATAACTTTGCGTTTTCGTTGCAACAAGCGTCTTTGTGGTAACAGCAGTTACACTGTGGAGAAAAAATTATGCTCTGGAAAACAACCGTGATAAGTAGTTAAGAAGCAGTAACAAATCTTCCAAATTATGTAGGCCTATACACAGAAATAAAGGTAGCGCGGAGAGTCAAATCCGCAACCCCCGTGTTTCTAGTGCCTTTCAACAAACGGCCACTTTGTCTTCTTATGTTCAGGCAACTTTTGATAGGTAAGTTATATTAGGTAGTAGCATGTGCCAGAATATTATGTCACCTCTTGGGAGGAATTGACGTTAGTTATTTGTAATCCCTGCACTTCATAATGACACTAAATGTCTGCATTAGAACTTTACATTTGCTCATTTGCAGTTTCGTAACGGCAGAATATATCGATCCATGAACGTTTGTGTCGGGGCAACTGTTGCGTACTAAAAACTACAAAGAATGACAGGAAACATTTAATATCACTTAAACGTTGCCTTTGGTACGAAGTAATATTTCTTTACTGTGAACAATATCAGCTCGAAGAATGTCTATTTCTTTGCTATGAAGGAAGGTGTTGACATAAATCAAAAACGTATAAAGAAAACATTTATTATCAGTAAACATATGTTCGTGTAACCTACTCTTTAAATTAAAGCAATATTGTGTTAACAATATTGCTAACAAAGAGTAACACCGGACATGCTGATAAGAGCGTAGAACGAGTTTGATTATCGCTTAGATGTCGTCCGGGCCGCTCGTGGTGGTCACATTGAAGAGTTATGAATGTATGGTACACAAACGTCACGGCTCTACGGTTCATTTGATTTGTCAATCAAGGTAGTGGGTTGTTTGGTTTTCATATTATAGACCTTCAAAGTCGGGGTATTCTTTTATACTCACCTGTATTACGCTAAAAGACTGACCAACCATATATCTATACAGGTGGAACTGAACTCTACCGACAAACTTCAGCAGGTGATTCATCGTCAAAAAATAGGTCGAAAATATTACACGACCTATACCCTAAGTCTATTCCGAAGGGGTGTAACCGTTGAAAGTGTCGTTGAAGCAGATGTTTTTTGCTAGTAACAGCCAGAATGAACGATAAGTGTCTGAGTTTCTGGATACTTTATTATCAAACGACGAAGTACAAAGCACAAAAATATGGACTCAATATCAACCCCTATTTATGAAAAGTAGAGGGGTTGGCAGCCCATTTGTGCAAATAAAAATTTAACTGTACCACTTTATTTGTTGTTTCCTGTGGATTAATAATATACTGTACATGGTGAACAAACATCCCGTCTTGTGTTTGTAATCTAAATGCCGCCGTTTTCGAGAAATTAATTCATGCCGAAGAAGATCACGTGGAATGGAGATGGAGAAATTGCGAAATTACATGGCGGTGAAACTAGTGTGCACCTAAAAAAACTCCACTGGCCAATGGTAACGTCTGTCACGTTTCCCAGATACGAATATACATGTCGACCCTGCCGGAAATCGAGTCCGATTCACCGTGGTGGGAGGTGAGCAGTCTGGCCACTCGGACCCCACTCCCATATCAGCTGTAGTTATTTGGGGTAGGTAAGGATAACACGTGAAACACGACTTGTTCCAACATTACATGGTGTCATTTAAAACAGCAACACCATGCACCAACAGCAAACGTGCTGCAGAATAGTTGGCAGCACTGGCCGGCGCTTCTCGACAGTAGAGCGAGTGTGCATGCATACTCGACTGCAGACGTGCTCTCACTCCAGTATGTTTCCAGGACTTGCAGTGTCCTTTGTGAAGGAGCGCCGGCACGGTTTAATTAATAAGCCCTGCGTCAGCCGCCGATCCTTTGAATCCCCCTCAATTCCCGTGACGTCACGCTACCACTCGGCCCGGCGAGGACCGTCGTAATTAACTAATTAATGACGTCGCCTAGCCTGCGTTATCACGGCCGGCTGGCTTTTAATGTTCTCACAAAGCGAGTGCTTTACACGTGGGGCTTCGTGCGCAATGTTGCGTGTGTCAATTGTAGCTGGATATGTATTTTTTTTTTTTTTTTTTTCAATTCATGCAGTGTGCAAATTAAAAGCTGCTATTGAAATATGAAGCGATATTACTTCCCACCAGAGCCTCTCTGTATTCATTAGAAACACTTCTTTATTTATGTGAAAAGTGGTTTTTTAGTTAAGTAAAAAAGAAGTATTTTATTTTAAGTCATTAATGAGATTTCGAAGTGCAATCAAAGTATATTTCGTGTTACGGGCATTCAGAAAAACAACGTTTGTGTTCACATGTGTACGCACATGAACTCACGTGTACACTTGTATATTTCTGATGGTTGTCTGCTCGTCGTAGTGATCTTGAGCATTTAGAAAAGCACCAGTTCATACCGTAAAATAAAAGTGGAAATAATTTGATTTGCTTTTTCCCTGGATGAAAGAGTTGGATCCCGCAGGCTTCACTTTTAATTGGTGAAGTAAAATTAATGAAATGTTAAGAAAAAATAACTGGAGGTGAAAATTTAAGTAGCTAAGGGTCATAAGTGTTCTATGGCTATTATAATTATCTTCGTTAAATTAAAGGACTTTGAAAATCCTTGAAATCACAAGTAAAGACACAGGACAAACTTGAAAAGGAACGCTAGAGAAACTGTTGATGCCACATTGTATTGTCTCCCTTTTGTAATTCTCTTATACTTGGTGTGAAGGTAGAAATGCAATATGTCTCTAGGAAAGGGCAGAAAGCTGATTCAGCAAGACGCTGTCTGTTTCTGCTGCAGTTGAAGTGACTGTCGTCCTGCTCTTCGTGTGTTTTGCTGCTGTCAGTTATTTTTTAATGTGACGGAAATCTGACATATTCCTTAGAAATTTGCACAGTTCTGAACGTACATGGACGCAATATTCAGAAGAAAAAATTACACTCAAGGAACTAAAACTATTGCCGTTACCACAAAAAAAATTATCACAGAAAATTAACGAAATTAATTACTTCATTTTTACACTGCGATGCAAAATAAAAATAAGGAAAAGTAAAGATAATGATGACAAAATAAAAATGTTTAAAAATGTAAAAAAAAAACGTGTAAACTAAAGTAATAGCCACATTGTAGACAGCAAGAGTAATAAACACAGAAACATACTTATGGGTTGGGGTGAGGTGAGTAAATCCACACGATGCAAATAAACACAGATTACAAAGATCAAAGAATGCAAATAGACAGTTACAGATTTGATTTTTTTTTCTTTAGTTTCCTTTCAAATAAAATGTAAAAGCAAGGAAAATTTGACAACATCTTAAAAATGTAATTGCGTAATACATAAATATTTCTAAATGAGTCGAATAAGATAAAATTATAACCTTATTTATATTTCCAATATCGTACTAAAACTTAATATAGCTAGTTAATTACCAAATCAAAAGAAAAAGCAACATAACAACAATTCCGATGTGTCGATCTGCTCTCACAGCTGCGTTCTGGTCAGTTAAATAATCTCCTGTACGGTATATTTCAATTCCTCTTTAATCGGCAGTCCCTTGCTTAGTATCGCTGTGAACATATCGTTAAAACTGTGGCCAACATTCTGAAACAGCAGCTTAGGAGCGCTAGTAACTGAAGTGAAACCATCCTTGAAACATGTGCATATTTTCTTCATTATATTTACAGCATTAAAATCTTTTAAGGAATACATATTAGAAGTTATATAACCGCATTTTACTATTACTTTTTGATTTATACTTTTTTATGATTTGTAAACACTAATCTTTGTTTCACATTAACTTATTCATAAACACACATACGTATATACTAGAACTAACACATATTTCACAATGGTTAGGAGATCTACGTATTTGGTGTTTCGTTATTTTGTGAATTTCGTCACATACGAAACACTAAATATGAGTTCGCAAATTTCATCATCATTTCGCAAAGAGCGGCAACCTTTTGGTCATTCTATAAGACGTCTGCAGACGTTGCGGTGCTCGGTTTAAGTACCGGATAAACCAAAAAAAGAATGTGTTTGTGTGTGCAGTGTTTTAAAACACAAGAGTACGATAAATGCATATCTAAAGACTTTCTGGATTATTGCGGGTATCAATGGGGAAGATGATGTAATAATATATAAACAAAATACATATATATATATATATATATATATATATATATATCCAATGGTAAGTGTAGAAGGACAATTTCTGCTAGGAGTGAACATGAACTGGACCTAACTCTGAAAAAAAATTTTAGTTCTTGAAAATAAAATTTTAGTCATGGACGGAAATACAAACAAAAGAGAAGGTTAGAGGCAAACTGGAAATAATAATGTAGAAATCTTATTTTCGGTGATAGCTCATATCACATAGAAAACGACTCATGTACGATTCATATTTAGTTACGATTTCTGATGTACTCCGAATGTCTTCTGAGACGACGCTTTATCAACTCAGTCGTTTTCAGTGTTTACTTCTGACCTCTGAAATCCTGCAAGCTCTGAACAAGGACGATTTAGGTTGCCGACTTTTAAATCTTTTGTATTTTGATCTCAGTTCGATCGTATGATTGTAGTGAACTTGCGTTTTGGATACTACACTCCATGGCGGAAAAAGGGGGGGAGAGGGGCTTTGAGACGTATGTTTACTTCCTCTAACCAATTTGTAATGCATTTTGATTAAATTCAAATCAGTAAAAGCATTTTATTCATATAATCGTGCTTTTCATTTAAAAATTAAGATATAAACAAACACTTTCATCATTGTTCACCGTGTGACTTTGACAGTTGTGTTGGTTTGGGGTAGGTCAATGGTGGATACATGCGCAGAAGACGAATAAGCAGTCTACCTCATATTTAGTCTATGGTTTAAACCGCCCTCTACCACGGTGAGCCGAGTATAGTTCCTGGCGGAGTCTCAACACGAATCCTCGCGTGTGGTGAACTTGGCGGACGTTGCCGTATTTACGGTGGGTTTTCTCGCGTAATTTCTGCTTCTCCGAGCATTGCATTGCATCGCTGCTCCACTACCACCTTACTTCAGTGCTGGAGGGGGGAGGACAATCATGGAGTCGTGACATTTTGGAGGAAGGCGTCCACTTGCTTGATATGTCGGGGCAGTGACAATTACCTATGTGGTGACACGCGCGTGACTCCAGAAAGTCTAGGTGAAGTGTCATATATGGTGCTTGTGGTCTAGTCGCACTTTCTTTACACTTCTTGAACCAAACCTTCGAAAAATCACCCCATGTACGATGGGGTTGGTTCTTTCCTAAATACGTCGTGTATCACAAACGTTTTATACTAGCGTTAACATAAAAGTACCTTTTTTGGTTAAATTAAATGTTTTCGTATATCTTACCTACAAACTATAATATTTAATTTATAATTAATATCAATAAAAACAGGGAGAAAATGGACGTGTTGGTAATACCTAGTAATAAAAAGTTATCGTGCAAAATATTAAACTGAGTGCGCACGAATGCGGTGCGATGTCCCTTTGGTGTAATTTTCTAGACTAAGTTATTTAAACTTTTGAAGTGTTTCTCTGCTAATTTGTTATGATTCACGATTGGGCTGCACTTTAACGTACGTGCTGTAATGTTGTTGGGTGTTAAACGTTTTAACACTTCAGGTTCCCTTGGAATGAAACTGAAAATTTGTGCGTATTGCGAGATATGCGGCGAATAGCATTAGTAACTTAAACGTTGGGTATCAGTACTTACTATCACCTGGACTTGACAACATTCTTGCATGAAAAAGAGTACTCTTAACAAGAACACACTGAAAAGTATAGCCTTCACATAAGTTTCAAACCACCTCAAAATAGCACTACACATCTGGCGGAGCAACATTTGATTTACTTTTAAGCAAACTTATGTGGAACAGATTTTAAAATATTTCATCAAGTTTAAAATTATGAGAAATTTGCAGAAACATCAGGTGTGTAGCGGGAACACGTCGAACCAGCTCGGAGTCCTGAGGTAGGAACCAGTCCTGGGTACTAAGTCTTCTGTAGGCCGGAAAACATCATTGCAATTGACAGAAATTTAATTAAATATCCGATGTCCTCTTTATTTATTTTTTTTTTTGTGCTGCGGACTATAAAAACAATTTTGGCACCTGAGTCATCTAAGAAAATCTTCTTCTAGCTACATGTAAAACATTCGTTAAAACAATATGAATTTTCATTAATCTGGCCAAAATAGGGCTTAACTCGGAGCTACGTTCAAAAATTAATCATTAAAAAACCGCATAAGGTCAGTGATGCATATTTCTTAAAATGATAAACACATAACAATTTAAATAAAAACACAACCATGAAAACTGCACAAAATTACATATCAAAATAAATAAAACCTTTTAAACATATTTAAAACTCGAAATAACAGATGTTCATTAACTTATACCATAAACATTAGAAATTAGTAGAGTTTTAAGTTTAATGAATACATAACACGTAATGTTGAAAAATAAAATACGTATGCTAAAAGTAACGTCACATAAAGTAATAATAACTTGACACGAAAACTGTAGCAAAATAAATATATTGGAAAAGCCATAATAGTGAATACAACCATGAAATATTATATGTTACATAATTTCTCCACCAAGCTGTTGCTTAAAGGACTGCAAAAAATTGAAGCTAAAGATTCAAAAATAACTTTTGGCGTAAAATATTAAATACTTAACTGTCAACTTCAATTTAAATAGAGAATGAACATTCAAAATAAACACTCAAGAATACAATAGGGACACCAAAATAAACTTAATTGCGTAAATTTATTTAAGTTGGTTCATCAAGTATAAATTTACTAACGACGTAAATAAATGCGTAGATGCGTTGAAATTTGTAGGAGGGCGCGCTAAATATTTACGTGCTAAGCTACTCTATCGGCTGTCTCCGCCGGCATTCGATTATCCTCGCCTTTCACAACACTGGAGACGTTGAGCACTGTGCTTCCTCTCTGGGCGGCACAGTGATGTTAGGCGTACCATATTCATGTTACTTCTACCATAATTAGACTTTGTGTACCATGTACTATGACGAGGTTGTCATGGTACGCAAATGTAACATAATCTCACTGCAATAAAAATATACAGCTAATGACTCCAAAGTGTGATAAAAGATAATCAGTTCGTAGCCTGCTTGGTTTAAGCCAAAAGCTGAACCCCTATGATCCATATGTGAATTAGACGTTAACTTTTGGACTAACAAGATGTCGAGATTGAAATGAATTAATATTCTTCGGGTTTCTGGCAATGTTCCGTTGTTCCCTTTTAGTTTGTGAGTTCGTCGTTTATTGTTGTCAGTCAGGTTGTGTTGTACTCTATTCTATGCGGACAATTTGGCCTGTTTTAGTGAACAAACATATTCCATTGCTACGCAGTCAGGCGTGTTTGATTATCATCCTAACTAATATTATAAATGCGAAAGTGTGTTTGTTTGTCCTTCTTACATGTCGCAACGGAGCAACGGATCGACGTGATTTTTTGCACAGTGATAGTTGGAGAGCCGGAAAGTGACACAGGCTACTTTTTATTCCGAAAAAATATCTCATTCCTTCAAAAAAAAATTAGTAAAAATAGCGCTTGTGGTACAATGCTGCGTCAATGCAAGTTGTTAGTGTGGTACGAAAGCACAATGGCACACAAAAAAGCGATAGAGGCCCTAAACCGAACTCTGCAGGATATAAGGAACAATACAGACATTATGGGAGGAATTGTTGTATTACTGGATGGTGACTTCCGCCAAACTCTACCGGTGATTCAGAAATAGTAGGTTTAAACACATGTGTATTATTATTTCAAAGGTATTTTACTTCCAATTCATTTTACATATGAATAGTACATATCTATATAACTTGAGATATGTATTAAATCAAATGTATTGATGCTGCAAAAGTGTTTAGTAAAAAATATATATATGACATGTGTGTGTGTGTATTATTTCAAAGGTATTGATACTTCCAATTCATTTTACATATGAATAATACATATCTATATAACTAGAGATAAATATTTTTTTGTGGAAGAAACCAAAATGTATTATATCAAATATGATACTTCCATTAAATTCATTTTACATATGAAGAATCAGTTTTGTAATGATGTATTACAAGCAAAGAAAATTACTCCAAGTATATTATCACATATCTTTTTTAATATATGTTTGTATTCCATTATATCTACTATCAAAACATTANATATAACTAGAGATAAATATTTTTTTGTGGAAGAAACCAAAATGTATTATATCAAATATGATACTTCCATTAAATTAATTTTACATATGAAGAATCAGTTTTGTAATGATGTATTACAAGCAAAGAAAATTACTCCAAGTATATTATCACATATCTTTTTTAATATATGTTTATATTCCATTATATCTACTATCAAAACATTATGGTGACATCAGCAATATACATTAGTCAAAGTTCCCAAAAAACCCGTGTTGGTATTAATACTTACAATTTATTTTACATATGAACATTACATATATATAACCTGAGAAAATTTATTTATTGATACCAAATAATCACTTTTTTTAATTGTTTTTTTACGGCGGTAGATACTTAAAAATTTGTATTAAATCAAATGTATTGATACTTCCATTAAATTCATTTTACATATCAATAATTAGTTTTGTTCTCATAAATTATATAAAATATTATTATTTGGTGCTATCAAAGAATAGATTTGATAATAATAATCAAGTACTTAAAAAATTTGTTCCTTCAATGCCAGCAGCTCGTAGCCTCGGGCGATTTAATAACTTAGGGGGTTCGTTGCAGGGAGCCATAGCCTGCGGCTATGTGGTAAAAACAAATATGGCCGCCATGGAATGTTCGAGAAATTTTTTTTAGAAGTTTTGGAATGTCAAATAATTTTTTTAATTTTTGAAAAAAATTTATTTTAAAAAATAAAATTGGAAATGTTTGGCCATTTTAGAAAATGTTTGGCACTTGCTACCAATATGGCCACCATAACAGTGGAATGCAAGAGCATGCTGTTGACGTTTTCATAACAAGGTTCGGTGGGGTCCCTGTGTCCCTGTCACGAACCTGTCTTCGAACCTACATTTTCTAACTACTATTTTATTCGTATTTGATATTAGTAGTGTAACATTCAAACAACGGTTGCGTAATGAAAGTAATACAAATATAAAATTGTGATTTTACGAATTTATTAGACACGTACCATAATTGTGTGCCAGTGTACCAATATTTTGTATGCCCTGTACTATGACAGAGCACCGAAGCTATAGCATCCCTAGGGCGGCAGGAAACAGTAGTAACTTCGGTGTCGTGTCGCGTACAAGTGCTGTCCACTTGCGTCTGTTTCGGTTCTTGCAAACGTAGCGAAAAGTCATCAAGATTGAAGGAAATGCTTAGTTTTCCCCTCGTACTTGTATCTGGCATATGCTTGCACAATCTGAGCGTAAAACTTCACGCACTGAAGTGCATCAATAAACGAAACTCGTTACGTAAGGCAGGCTGCCCGTTGCTCAGCGTCGCCGCCATTAATTGCGTGTGTAATACTGGATTTATAATTCCACGACGAACATGCTCCGACAATCCGACCCGACATGTCCATCCGACAATGTCCGCTACCAAAATGTGTTCAGTGTTTACAATACTCCGATAGTTCCCATCCGACAAGCGTATAGTAGCTGTCGGCAAATATATTATACACCATTTTGTTGTAAAAATAGTCGAAAGCTATGTAAATATACTATTTTCCATCATTATTTATTTCCATCACATCAATAAACAGGTATCTTTCTTCTACACAACTATCAGTATATACCTGAAACATATTTTTATAATAAAATTTCCCACAGCAGTGACATCTGCACATTTTCTTTTTTAAGGTTGTGGTTATGTTATATTTATACTGCCCAGCGAGTCCGACAAAGACAAAAGTATAAATAGAATCTACTTTTGTCGACCTGTCGGAGCCGTGATTTTGTCGGGGTGACCTTGCTTCTGATTGGCTGTTGAAATATTTACGTCGGTGCCGGGGCTGTGATGTCGGACTGTCGTGGCATTGTAAATCCAGCATAACAGCGAGAGTGAGAAGTTTGTTTTCAGTGCATAATCTTGAAGAACATCGCCCGGTGTCAGTTCCTCGGGTAATTAGCACCAATTAACTTAGGGGATGAGTCCGTAGCACACTTATGCATATTAGCACTGACAAACCTACTACATTGTTCAACAATCACATTTTGCGCAGTCTTTGCAAAACTTCGAGAAAGGCATATGCTCATTAATATTACTTAACATTTAGCTGCATCACAAAATCAGCATATATGCAACAATAGCCGTTTTACTTAAGAACATAACGTAACTTCAGATGTGGAAAAGTCACAATACATTCACTAATTGCGTTGTTACGCAAACACAGCAATATTATGTAAATAACTGAAGAGGTATAAACTAATCCTTAAAAAAACACGTTAACTATTTACAAACGCACCCACGTCGATTGGAAGAGAGCATAGGAAAATGGCGCTTGAAGAGTAGCTATCAACGATTACTACATAGGATTACATCGGATAAAACTACATCATCAAAACTTCGATTACATTCTCAACCGGAACCACGGTTAGTAAAGATTCAATTATAGTATATAAAAATTTTCTAAAATAAGAACGTGGTGCTTTGTGTAAAAGGGCGGAACTCTGTTTGTTTACATCGTTTCAGATAGAAAGTCGGTAATCTCGTGATGGATACCAAAAATGTTATAGGAACAAATGTAATTTTCTGAAGCAACTGCATGTAAAACGCAGTGAGTACTTTAACTGAAGTGCGGGCAGGACGTACACTGTAACTCTCTACTTTAGGCAGTTTTAGCCCGTTATCTCTTGGCTAGGCTTCGGATACTTGCCACTCGTCTCCAATAATTACAGTCGGCGTGCACTCTTTAAGTGCGCTTATATTTTATCTTTTATCTTAAAGGCACCAATAGGCAGTTTAGTTCAGCAGTTAGGCTCTTGTGTTCAGGCTTTCATGGCGAGGGGGGGGGGGGTTCACAAACGTGGGAAAACAGCTTCCGGTCGCGGCATTACTCTTCGCGCCAAAAGTAAAAACATTGTCTCCACACATATTCACATTAATATTCCTCATTATCGTTATTATTATTATTATTATTATACGACGATTACACTCTCTCTTCCTCAAATAAACAAAACAAACACTCGCAGCTGTTGCCCTCGCTGATAAATAATCCATTCACAAAGACAGGTCGGCGCTGATAACTTGCCTGACTATCACCTTACACTCGTGCGAGAGGAGCGTTGTACTTCCTCGAAGCTTCCTACGATCTTGCCAGTTTCGGGACATGCTTTCTTCGGAGCAGTTTTCGCACTGTACACTCGCCACTACGTATGGTCCGCAATACAGGTGAAGCAGTTTCGCGCTGATGAATTCCCACAATTTACTGGCATTAGCAGCTATTACTAACAATAATTGACCAACTTCTGATTCTTTAGTTTTCGAGACCTTTGCAAAACTACTGCCCCTTTCAGCTGCCAAAATTAATTTCTGCTCCACCAAACGTCTTCAGCTCTTCCCGAATTTCGTACTCTTCAAGTTTCATTTCCTTAACTGTTTCAGGGGGTACTGAAAGTTTATCGGGGTCAAACACAATTGACAGCTTGTATCTTCCAGTCCAACATACCTGGTAGCGATATGGCAGTTGGCGATGAACCATGGCTACAGGATTCTCAACACTTGTAGGCGGCTCCAGATGTCTTGAGCATTCATAAACCTCGGACAGTTCCATCTCAAGCTTCTTCCACTTACCTGGTATGCATTTCTCTGGTTGCAACTGGACCCTTAAATAGCTTTGAATTTTCTTGTTACAGAAATATCTCACGAAAAAATTAATTGAATTTTCTCCTACTCTTCCCTTAAAACGTGAGACTTGTTCTACCAACAGCTTGAGTAGATAGGTTTGTGGAAGTTGTGCGTAGGTATCAGGTATCGGAGCTCGGAGCCACCAGCCACCTCGCTTGTCGAGGCGGCTTGGGGTGGCCATGTTGTGATGGCACCCTATCACCTTATTGGATCTTGGTGACCTTGACTTTGACCCTATACTTGAACGATCTTGAATGACCTTAAACAAAAAAAATTAAAATTAAAAAAAAAATTGAGAAACATATGTTACCCTAACATACCCCTCGCCCACACGACCAAAATATTACCTCAACCCTTTCCCTTCCGACGCGCAACTTGATCTTAAAAAATCGAGTAAACCCGCAAAAAATGTATAAATAATCAAAGAACATATAATATTACCTCACACTACCCTTTTGCTCACCTCGCCCCCCTAACCAACACACCCACTCCTCAACACCACCCTACCAATCATAAAAAATCGCAAAAAACCGGAAGAAATTAATAAAAGTTTAGGAACATATTAAATCACTGACTCCGACGCCTATGCTGGATGCCGATGGCTTTGACCTTAACCATAATGACCATGAAAACAAATAATTTAGAAAATGTTGTAAAAATTCGAAAAAATTCACACAAATCGATGAACATTTTACATTACTGACTCCGACCCCATGTTGAATGTTGGCCACCTTAATCTATATCCCATTACCCTTGAACTTTAGAAATTGAGAAAAAATTTGTAAAACCTCGCCAACATTAGTAAAAATTGACGAACATAATACGTTACTCACTCCAACCACCATGTTGAATGTTGGCGAGCATAAACTTCACACAAATGTCACTTAACTCGGAAAATCAAGAAAATTCGCGAAAAATTACAAAAACTTAGAACAAACCATCGAGTAAAAAATTACATACCTAATAGGAAAAACGAAGTTGGATGTGTGTGACACTAACAGTTCAATGCTCGTAAAGATGGCAGAGCAAAGCCACTCCCTGGTACGACGATCAGCAAACGTCTGAACGCCCACCTCTATATCCGATCAATCTTACGAGCCCCAAAGCGAATTATTGGCTTTATGTAGCACATACACCGCCTCTCCCATCCGAGCTACCGACAACACACCTCTCGTCGCTCTACTTGCCTCGCCATTCATTTACCACAGTTCAGCCACCATCAACATTTACGCATGTCACCATCCAATCAACCTATCCTCTCCCCCCTTCCAAACCAACCACAATAACTCGTAATAGCTCGTCCCCTCGCCATCTACCCTCTCCCTTTCCCTAAATGAAACACCGACCAGTTCCTGCAGAAATTACTAGAACAGTGGTCAAGACCAACCTACAATACCACCCAGCTATACCAACAGTCGATGACAACCATTCCCGAAAAAGTCGACTAATACGAATGACCAGACCAAATAACAAGTTGCGAAACATACCTCAAAAATGTTCCCCAGTTCATTTGTTCGCCTTAAAGAGCTCAGACAATTTTTAAATCGACCCGAGCAAGGCATAATACTTCAGATCCTACCATGGCCCTTCCTCCTGCACACACTCGCATAAATCTTATCAAAATCAGACACTCGCAGTCGATTGTATACACCACTGAATTAATAAATATTTCATAGAATCAGAACGGTCTGAATAAGAAATTAAACTCACATTATTATGTGTACATACATTTTATTTATTTACTTATTATACATATAAATGTATTTTTATCATTATTTCATACATTCGATCTTTGCATTTTTCAGATGTTTGCAGATTATCGATAATAGCCAACAGTCTCATCTGATATAATACAGATCCTTCAGTTCACTAATGATAGAAGATATCTCCTTAATGTGCGAGAAATATCCATCTTGTTGCAAAGCGATCAAATGTCTGTGTCTATTAACAAATTTATTCGGGTCTTCGGTAAGCATGTAGTCAGTATTCTCAGCGTCTTCTGCCTTCTCCATTTCGTTCGTAGCAGCAAATTAATGACCGTTCTTGAAGTCTTCTACTTTCTTCACACCACTTGTTGAGGTAAACTTGTTGGTGAAATGTGTGGGAACGTCGAGAGCATCATCATCCTTCTCATCAGATACTTCATCAACACTGTCTTCATAGTCATTGTCATCAATGCTGTCTTCATGATCGTCTTCACCTCCTGTATAATTCTCAATATAAACTTTACATATCTATGTAGAAGTCGCATGGTCATCATCAGTATTTAGAGCCGACGACTGTTTATTTTGAAGTTCGTCGACTTCACGTGGAAGTCGTGCAAGTGTACATTCCACACGAACCGACTCTACTGCACTCATTCGTTCTTTAGCATTAATTGTTTCGTCATTATCACCTGACGAATCGGTAGCGCCAATGCAGCATGGGGTATTGGCGACATCACTTGCTGGCTCCCAGTAGACGAACCCTTGCATATCTCGATGTGTTCCTTCAATGTATCGCCGTGCATAAACTGCATGGTACCAATGACGTGATTCTTCATCGCGCGAAAAGGACTCTTCGTACAGGTGGTCCTCTCATGTCGCCGAGCATGGCAGCTTTTGCTGAAGATCTTTCCACAGTAGCAACACTGTTTTCCATGTAATTTTCCAGTGCGAGAAGGTAAATCCATAGAAGTAAGCTTTATAGCAGACTTCGTGCAATCATTGCCTTGCATCATATTCATGAAAAAATTGACGTTTTTTTCTTTAGTAGAAACTTCTATATTTATTTAACCTAGCTACTGCTCCATATACAAACTTTCTAGCATATTTCATCAGTGAGAATTAAGCATTTTCAAGCATCCATTCAACCAGACATTTTATCTTTTTCCATGATCACGTTGCCATGCTTTTACATCTCCGACTAAGCTGAAGATGGAGGCGAACCCTCCATCTTCACCCCTAAGGCCTCGTGTTTTTTGTGGTATAAAAATTTACTTATTTGTATATATGCATCTAGGTAAATTAGAATAACATTTTTAATATTTGTATGTAGGTATCTGCATGTTTTCTTCTGGAGTAAACGAGTTTGTGGGTTTTCTCAGAGTGCTCCCACTTTTTTTACATTTTAAATGTATGGCAGGATGCCTTCTATGAGCAGAAGTCGAGATTTTTACTGTAAAAAGAGTGGATTTTATATACGAAAATTGCAGTTGTTCTGAAACCATCTATTTGGAAGGGGACCTCCTGCCGCAGAGTTTGTGTCTGTGTTTTGTATACGTTAATTACCCTGTTCTATGGCCATGTTAGTGGTAGAGTATTCAAAACTTTTATAATCAATGGTAGCAGTTTTCCGTAACAATTACTGAGATTCGCTTCTCATGTTCATATAATTTAAAAGATGACTGACCAGCATACATTGACCGATCTCCTTTACGTGCCCCACTATTGGACTGCCACTATAAACTTTTGACGTGTTTCTCTGATAATTTTTTATGATTCACGATTGGGCAGCACTTTAACGTACGTAATGTAATTGTTGTTGTGTGTTAAACGTTGTAACACTTCAGGTTCCCCTGGAATGGAACTGAAAATGTGTATGTGTATTGTGAGAGATGCAGCGAATAGCATGCGTACAATAAACATTGGGTATCTGTACGTACTATCACCTGGACTTGACAACACTCTTGCATAAAAAAAATTATAACCTTGACATAAGTTTTAAACTACAGCCAAAACTGCCACAAAATAGCCCTACACATCTGGCGGAGCAACATTTTATTTACTTTTAAGCAAACGTTTGTAGAACAGCTTTTAAAATATTTCATCAAGTTTAAAATTATGACAAAATGTGCATATTTAAGATAAATTAGAGATCTGAATTTTAAAATAACATTAAAAGAGTATGGCAGACTGACACCGTAGTTATTAATTTTACTTTATAGTGTCTTTACAAATAATTTCTCTCGCACTTGAATAAAAATAAAATGTTAAAAAAAAAATGGTTAGCTTAGTCTATTATCGGTAAAACATGATTACTCTTGAAATTGAGGGATGTGTAGGCAAATAGCGTAGACAAGGTTTAATAGCTTGTTAGAGATCACCAGAGAATAAGTATAAAATGTTCGATAGTTAACAAAACTGGGTCGAAACTAGCAAAAATTATCTCTTGGCAACATAAAATAAACCGTATACCTCTGTAGAAACATCAGGTTTGTAGTCGGAACACATCGAACCAGCTTGGAGTCTTGAGGTATGAACCAGTCCTGGGTACCAACTCTAATGTAGGCCGGAATACGTAATTGCAATTTACAGAATTTTAATTAAATATCCTATGTGGCCCTCTTCTTTTGTTCCAAGAACACTGCTGCGGCCATTAAAATCATTTTGGCACCTGATTCATCTAAGAAAATCTTATTCTAGCTACATGTAAAACATTCATTAAAACAATGAGAAATACATTAATCTGGAGAAAATAGGACTTAACTCGGAGCTACGTTCAAAAATTCACCATTAAAAAAAATGCGTACGGTCAGTGCTGCCAATTTCTTAAATTTAAATAAAAAATACAACCATGAAAACTACACAAAATTACATGTCAAAATAAATAAAACCTTTTAAACATATTTAGAACTTGAAATAACAGATGCTCATTAACTTATACCATAAACATTAAAAATAGTATATTATTAAATTTAATTAATGCATAACACGTAATGTTGAACATTAAAATACGTATGCCAATAGTAACGTCACATAGAATAATAATAACTTGATACAAAACTGTAGCAAAATAAATTTCTTGGAAAAGCCATAATAGTGAATACCACCATGAAATATTATACGTCACAGTTTAGTTTTGTTAGCATGATGCGGAGGAATATCCTGGAAGTATAACTCTAGCAAGACTTCATAAAAGTTGGAAGTAACAGTGAACGGACTGTAGTCACCCGGCGGCCCTTATATTTAAGCAAATGAGAACTACGCCGGACACCGTCTCATGCCACTTGGAACCATCGCTACTGGGGAAGGAGTTATCTGCCTGGTTATCTTGGGCGGCGAGATGGCACCACAGAGTACTTTACAATAAAGAGGTGTGATAGCCGCTTATACCGAGACCTAGAGCCTTAAATGCCTTTAAAATGGCGTCTCTGGCTAGCAAGATGTTGGAACACTGTTCGTCAATCAGCGCCTAGTAATCTACACGCCAGACGGCAGCCCATCCAACAAGGAACCCTTTGCAGCATGCAGTAGTCAATAAGACATTAGCCTCGTTCCCAGAGACTCGCGCAGCCAATCAGGGAATGGAATCACCAATATCAAAGGAACATTCATGCCATTTAGTCTGTGTGTACTTATCTACTGTGTAATGGTTTCTAGGCCCAACTAGGTGAGGAATTGGACTACTGCGCACTCAGCCTGTTGGTAGCAGAAAGCCAGAATTTCTATGTAAATAAATTCCTTGTGGCCATGGTAAAGAACACTCGTGTGTAAACCCAACAAATGGTATGGAAACGTGAGTAGGAACAAGGGACGATCGGCACGCCCCACCGAAGGTTATCTCTGATTATCGACCCAGTGAAGTTGGACTCGTGCTGGCAGTGGACGGAACTTCTCATTCCTGAGATCTCGATGGACTCGCGCCCACTGATAGGTTAACTCAGTGAGCGAAGACACAGCTACTGAACAGGCAGTAGAGAAGAGGGCAGCACCTGATCACAGCTGGATCTTCAGTGCGAGTGTCTTAGTTACAACGTGGGAAGGCGCTAAGGACACACGACTGCACCAGCTTGTGGCTTGTGTCTGGTCAGATGTCGTGTTAGTTGGAGCTGCCTCCGCTGAATGAGTCTATCTCATTGCCTTGCTGTCACGCCTTTCAAGTAGGTTATGTCCCAAAATGTAGGTAGGTCATTTGCAGGTAGGTAGGTAGGTTTTAACATATCGTCGATAGCGAGGTCATTAGAGACGGAGCAAATTGCTCAGGGAAGGAATGGGCCATGGCTTGTAGAGAGGAAACAATCACAGCATTTGCTTGGATTGACTATGGGAAACCATGGGAAACCGAAATTATGTCGACCAGACTGGGATTCGAACCCTGGTCTTCCAGAATGCGAGTCCAAAGTTTAACCACTGCACCATCTCACTCGGTCATGTCCCAAAAATGGTTTAGGTACTGTTGCAAGGGTGTCTCTCACATGGAACCAAATAACTGCCGCACGAAAGACAGCACCGTGCATTTGCTTCGGTGCTGACGTTCTCATCAGTCAAGCGTCAAACCAATTTCTCTCTCTCTCTCTATCTCTCTCTCTCTCTCTCACTCAGCCTCTCCCTCTTTCTCTCACTTTATCTCTCTCTCTCTCTCTCTCTGTCTCTCTCTGAGCTGCGTGCACGTGCAGTGGGGCGAGGCGAGCAGAGCTTGTCTGCTGGAAGGAAGGTGTGTGGAGTGTGAACGAGCCAGGGCAAGGGACGCGACAGACTCGACCTGGCGAGGTGAGAAGGGTCGTATCGAGTGTCGTGCAGGGTGTCGACCCTTTATTCACGCCTCGCACGCCACACGCCCACCCTCTGGCTTCACACCTCCAGCCCTCCCACACCCCGCCCCATCATCTCCAACACCACAGTCAGGAGCTACGTGCACATTGCACTGCCGCTTCCCTCGAGGGAGCTCAAGTGTCCTAAATTATTAACTACATTAGAATATATGTACTTTTTTTTTTTATTAGAACGACTGGTAGTTTTGTTCCAGTGCAAAATAAAGTCTGAAATTAATTTTCAAAACAAACCAAAGGAAATTGTAATTTGCCATGCAAATTTCTAAATTGTACTTAATTAATATGTTCCGGTATAGTATTTTTATTTTTTTTTGTTTTCATTAACATATAAAGACATGTCCTGGGAATTAATTTTATTACACGCGTATTTCTCATTCAAAATAGTCCCAAGTTAAAACATAATCACTAAATCAATAGTCGGATATCGAAGAAATTGTTTTATCAAAGATTAAATCAAACGTTGTGCTGAAACAATATTTTTAATTCGTCGTGAAATTTGTACTTAACTCTACTTTGCTAGTGATGTCATGTCACCAAAAATTTAAAACATCCTCAAAACACACAAAATAATTTCAGGTACATGAACCGCTTGCCGTTAGCTCTATTGTGTTCTTCGATTTTCAATCGGTTTTAAGATTTTAAGACTTAACTTAATGAAAATTCCTGTATAATCACTATTCACTTTATAATTCACTGCCTGTTCACTTTATAATTCAGTAACTAAATTCCTCTCCAAATAGCAAATTATATTACAAACAGACTAATATGAAATGGAAAATATATAGTATATGTAATTGTAGCATAATGTCACTGTAAAGATCTTAGAGTCATAAAGTGTTCCACATACATTAGAGTAGAGAAATTTGGGTGGCTCTTAGCATCGAGGTTCTTGAGAGCCGATGAGGATGAAGTGAGGTGAGTATGGAGCAGCGTCAGAATGAAGGGGCGATGGAAACGGGAGATCCCCGAGACAACCCACCGACCAGCGGTACATACATTAGAGTCGACAGTCTCTTCAACAGTTACCTTTATTACACATTGTTCTCAATGCTCTCTCTTTAACAAACACTTCTCTTGATACACTCACTTTTCTGCCTACTGAGTCCTCCGCTCAGTCCACACTACTACAATTCACCCTGGCCCCGTGGTCTGTTTATCAGTCCAGCCACACCCTACAACATTCTCCGCCCAGCCACCACCCCACTTCACCGCCTTCTATAAGGATCCAGTACAGCTTGTTTCCTTCTCCCGTGATGCAGTTCCCAGAACCTGGAGGCAGTAGTCAGGCATCCACTTTCAAAAAATAACTCCACTCATGACGCCAGCCAGAGACCTTGTTATCTAACTTTTTTATTGTCTTTTATTTATACAGTTGCTATGTAACTTCACTCTAAATATAAATCAGTGCGAATTTCACTCTTTAAATAAGTTAATAGCACCTGACTTATTCTACAGTCACTTCAGCCAATTTAATTACCGAATTGGTGAAAAATGACAGTTTTCCTTCAATTATTGATATAGTGACATTTTTCACTGATTTATCAACTATTCCATTCGCTGTTTTTTTCAGTGATTTATGTTTGTTTCAATCAATGAATATCCTAAAAATTTAATTTAATTGAATACCCGCATTAACATTGTTTTGTATTTTGTATTATTCATACAAAACAATTTTATTTTGGTGGTAATTGCAAAAAAAGAACATCTCACATATGTTCCCAGAAAGGGGCAGACTATCCAAGCGTTCTCAACTTCGCTCCTAGAGGGCGCCCAAAAAGGAAACGCGCGGGTCAATTCCCGCAACCAGTGTTGCTCTCTTTCAATTAGTAAGAGAACATGGCCGAGCCCCGAAGTCGTTTTCCCTTCACCGAAATTTAAATAGCATAACACTTCAAGTCATCACTCTGTCTACACATGAAATAACCATTGACCAACAAACACTTAAGGTGTAAGGTTAAAAAATATATATATTGAAAAAAAAAATTCTGGGTACTTAATATATAAATATTTATTTCAATAATTAAATAAATAATAATATAATTATTTGAGTTTACATAGGCAGAGAGTCGAACCCAGCAAACATCAGAGAGGCGATGCAGTACCAGTAAAACCACAGCCGACGATTGGCGTTCCAGCCCTGAGACGGGAGGGTGTCTCAGTGGTTGGGATTTACTTAGGGGTTAAAATAAATCGTCATATTGTGTACCTTCAGAAAAAGTTGGTTGGTGGTAACCAATCAGAACATAGCATTCTGTGTTGTTGGTGGGAAACTGTTATTTATAATAATGTAAACATCAAAAATATTAAAGGCGAATATGTATGCTCAAGTGTGTAATTATATTTGTGAATCAAGCTCATAATAATATGGTTATCTACGAGAAAATATCTGCTTTAAAGAATGATTTTCTTATATATGTTTGTGTTAGACGAGGTTATATTAGGAATAGTTATATACCAAAAGTAAAGAGGACAGGCTTGTCGCAAATTTTCATTGACTGGACATAAGTTAGTGTTGTTGACTAGTTAGTGTTGTCACTCACTAACATGAGTTAGTGAGTGAAGACGTTTGTGCGGCTCTGAACATCGAGGTCTTTGAGAGCTGACCGAATATGAGAATGATGATGTGAAATGTGAATGGTATATCGAGAGAACGTAGTTGCTTGGACGAGAACTGCAGTTATTACATAATTCTTACTTCATAATAGTTGTAATAGTAAAGGCGGCATGAGCGGACACTCGAGTGCGGAGTGGCGTGCTGCCTTGGAGGAGACGCAGCCAGGGGTCGCCGATGACGGCCCACCACGTCACTTGTCCGGGAGAGACGTCCTGATCGATACGACTGTCTGTGGTGCCCGCCCAGGGAGGTCTCTCCATCTCTCTCGTCTGTGAGGTGCAGCATACACACACCCACACCTGGGGGACGCTGCTCAACGTTCCCTCAGTAGGTTTACCTACAAAAGGCATCATACCCCAGAAAAGGGAAAAAATAGTTCTTTAAAGTTACCGCGCATGATGTAAATATTGTTCTGGAGCGCTACAATATAATTAAAAATGACTTTTTGAGACTGCTGTATCTTAAAACATACTAGCCGGACACGAGCCAAACTACGATAGATGCCTGTATTGAACTTTGCTACATAATGTTCATCAATAAAATGATATGGTCGCCATAGGTACACGCAACACTACGAGAACACTCCGCGTCAGTTGTGACAAGCGTAAATGGCGAAGCCACTATTGTATGAAGTTATGGTATTTTGGGTCATGTTAATTAGTTTTTTAGAGTAATTCCTCAGAAAATACTGTGTATTATTCATTTATAAATAAATGTGTGCCTGCAGGAAGGATCACAGACGGTGTAGGCGGGGCTTAGAGTGCCCGCCTCTCTGATTGGCTCCGAGAGGACACCGGTCGGGTACCCTCGGGTCAACCCGAGCGGCGAGAAGGTAACTGCGGTCCCCAGGACGTGGCTTGTAGACGGGACTTGTGGGTGCAGGCCTTCAAAAGGCCTGTGCTCACTCACAGGAAAAAAACTACTGAAGAAAACTAAAACACAGAACCTCATACACCATCTACATAACCTCACCAAATCATTCACCGGAAATATCGAAGAACATCCAAACCCCCTCATCCACTCACTCACAGCGCATATACCCAGGATCAAAATACCTCCATTCTCCACTGTGCATCTCAGGGAGGGCAAACACCACAGACTTCAACTCTCATCCAGCACCAGCAACAGTTCCATTGAAGAAGATGCAGGCCAGCCACCATAAGAAAAACTGGAACAGAAAACCAGTGCAACAATAATTTCAACAATAATTTCAGTGTAATAACAGTGTAACTTTGAATAATAATGACAGTTCATCAGGGGTTTTTTTACAGGGGATTCCCCCCTTTTTCCCCCACAGTGAAATAAATTGAACAAATTAAGTGAAATATTACCAAGAATAAATAAAGTGCAATCTCCTGAATCCTTAAATTAATAACAGTAAGTAAATTAGATAGTTAGGTAAAATAAAACAATACATTAACTTCAAAATCCATGGCCAATTGTGTTTAATTAATTTTATAAAGAACTTAATAACTTTAATTCTAACTTCAATTTAATCTAATAATAAATGTAGCCAGTGTAAATTCGGTATGGCTTACCAAATAGAATAGTTTAGAATATATAATTTTTAAAAAACATATTGTTTCGTTAACCTCGGAACGCGAATGCCGAACACTCGCGGGAGGCCAGAGAAATTGTTAACATACTGAAGGCCCGGTGTGGGGAGCTCGCGTGAAGCAATTAAACTCTCGGGATCAAATTAGGACACATTCACGATAATTCCTTGTTTAAAATATATGTGGTGACTTTTGATTATGGTAGTATCCGCGTTAGATCTCTCGTCACTCTCCCTGAGCTAGCTGACGCTGTGTACGTCATAGTGATTTATTGGAAGACAACATGAAGTTGTGATGATAGGCGAGTTACACAGTTCAGAGCCCTGCGCGTAGCGGCGATGGCGCTCGTGTAGCGCGTGTCAATGTAACCCTTATAGCTCCTGCGCTTCTCGGCCAAAAAGAAGAAAAAACGATGCAGGCAGGCGGGCCCCTTAATTACTCTAGACGAATAACGTAATTTCGCTGTCCTATTGTGCCAGGTCGTTTTCAGAACACTCGACAGCGGAATTACGTACCGGAACTAAACAACGCACTGTCAAAACTAACGCGTTCAGACGCAGTGTACACAACTGTACATGTTGCACAGGAAGGTTATGTTTGGTCGGTAGTGTACACTGCGACAAGCTCAGTGCCCAATGATTTCACCTGTGGGTAACTGATTCGAAAACCTTGTTTCACTTCATCTCATACAAGTAGGGTAACTTTTAACATTTAGAAAAGTGGCGCTGCCAAAATGTACCTTTCCGCCACAGCTGTTCTGTCAATGAAGACAACGATGTAAACAAATGCTTTCGAGTTCAATTCACAAATTTTTCTCGTCTTTTCCTCGTGTTTTTTTTTTATGGAGACATTGAAAGACTGGCGTTAGCTACGGCTTCGGTCCAGTAATCAATGTATGATGTTAAAGCTATGTATGTTTCCATTCCCACCTGTTTTATTCTTTGTTTTGGCCAATTAATACTGCTGGGGACAATGGCGTAGGCAGAAATATTTGGAAAAGGGAGGGGGTAGATAAAACAGCGCCATAACCATTTTTATTTTAACTTACTTATGTTATTTTCCTGCTATATTATAGTATACATACTTACCCGTTTAAGGAAACGTAAGACTTGAATGCTCCGCTTGGATTTCACCTAAATATAATTGATGAATGAAATGAAAACGTATACATGAAGTCGCATTAATGTGTCAAAAAAATGTTTTTTAGACATTATTTTGGCGTTCTTTATTTCGCATCACCCAGCAGGAAAGGTTTGTTAATACCAACAATCTTACAGGAAAACGTACAGAAGGGATAAGAATTTAAAGTAAATCCTAATGTAATACAGCTAAAGCACAAAACTAATTTGCAAAAAAAAAAAAAAAAGTCGCTACCCTTTACAAACTAAATCAGTGACAGCGTGGTTTCTTATGATTGGCGTAAACTTTGTTCTCGCTAATTATGAATTTTTCCCTTTGCAGAATAATATTTATTATCGTTACAGTGTTATCACAACTCTTATTTTATAATTAACAATTTTCGCACGTAGAACAATAAACTTTATCCGAGACAAAAGAATAACCGTATATCTTCGCGGGAGGAGTTAACAATTGTGTACGTTATATGTTCTGCAGCAGTGACGGCACACGAAAAGCAAAGATACGAAGTTGTAACATCGATTTTCCGCGAGTTCGACACATTTCACTCCGATAACCGCAATGGCCGTCTGAGAAACTCGCTGCGCCGCCTTCCAGTGGTCGCTGCCGGTAACACTATATCTGATGCATCTGCTATCGACCCTTGTTCCGTGCTTCCTACCACTGCTTGCTTCGAATACAAGAAAGCAATGAGTTTAAGAGAGTTTGAGTAATCGACACTACAATCGATAGTAACAATGCACTGCTGTGGCTGTGCAGTATGGCAATATCGCGCTAAAAAGCAGGACTTCGAAGCGAACAAGCAGGTGTGAGCAGGTCATGTGTCACTGGGTCCTTTTCGTAGAATTGTGCTGTAGATAACCAAAGACCTGGGATGCTCAGGCAACTTTTTGAAAGAGTCGGATTAAAACTAATGAAGGAGTCCCTTTTAGCACCGAATTCCCTTACCTCACGGACCACGATTCGCTACTTGATGACGTACTTCAACTTAATTTCCACTGCAGTAAAACAGTTTAACTCCTGTGCAACAGTCCCTACTTAACGTAAAAATACCAGATCCATAGCTTAAGACAAAAATTTGCGAGAAACTTATTTGGGTGGAATTAAGTAGATAATATTTTTAACCACCGAGTCAAATAGTGACATTGAACATTTCTCTCTGAACGCTAGCCACAAGAACTGCTTACCGTCCGTCTCAAATAAGTATTTATTTTAAACACAAACTACTGTACGTGCCCGCTACCTGTCATCACGAGAGTATGACACACAGACTAAAGATGAGGTAGAGCGATCTCGCTGGCTGCACACAACCAATATCCGTGTCCCAACACTGAACTGCTTTTCTGCCAATACGGCTAGAAAAACAACGTGGGTTGGATTTGAGGTTAGAGCACTATTTAATAAACAAGTACTTTGAGATGTTTTTATAATTCCTCTAACCAAATTTGTAATGCAGTTTGAATAAATTCGAATTGGTAAAAGAATTTTATTAACGTAATACTGCCTGTCATTTCAAAATTAAGACATTAACAAACACGTGCATCACCGTTAACCATGTGACTTTGACTGTTGTGTTCCTTTGGGGTGGGTGATTGTTGGGCACATGCGCAGAAGACGAACAAGCGGTCTACCTCATCTTTAGTCTATGGCATAACACGCGCTTCGCTCTGTCCAGGAACACGCCTCTCGGATAGTCTCGCTCACTGCAAACATCACATCCGATGTGTTGCTGACGTGTAGCAGAGCGTGTACACGTTTTTAAGTCAACAAGTGTGTCCTGTTCGCGGCACTCGTAGCAGATATCCTGCAAATACTCGAGGAGCCTATCTCTGCGACACCCAGTCATACCCAGTGTTGACACTTGCTAGCTTCGCAACTGCTCTGTGACAATATTGACCAGATACGCACCCGCTTCTTGCTGCTTCAAAGCTATGACAAAGCTGTTCACAACCAATCCTAGCTCAGAGTTTGGCATTTCACCACTTTTCTGGCTGGCAACAGTTTTCGGCTCTGCTAGAAAGGTGATTAAACGGCACAAACTGTGACACAAGCGATTCAATTTTTCATTATCACTTCGATCAGGTCCCGGGTTTAGGCGACTGGCGCCCTGGGCAAAGATAACTTAACCGCACCCCGCCCCTACCCCCTCCCCCTCCTCCTTAGCCGAACATTTACTGTTCTGTTGTTATGTCTGTTCGGTTAATGTTGGAAGTTGGTGGTATGCTGCCGAAAACTGTTGGCTAGTACCTAGTTGTAAATAAAATACAAACGTCATATGTAAATGCAGAAGAAAAGTTGATTTAAAAAATAGTCATTACAAAGAGATATCATTCTTATCAAGGAAAATTAAATGCAATGTTTTTTCCTTGCTTTTGCTTAAGCGAATTTGTCCATAACTTCAGAAAAGTTAGTTTTCAGTGCTACGTCCTTTAACATTCAAGCATTGAGTTCGCTGTCCACGAGAGTTGACCTTTTAGCTTTCTTTGTTCTGTTTAACACAGAAAATCCCCTTTCTGCTGAACAATTAGTAAATGGTAAGGTAAGGAAGATCCTTAAAGCCATTTTAAGGTTAAGGAAATTATTGTTTAAACTGTTCAATTTTATGCAAGCATACATTAGTGATAGTGTTTTCAATTCTTCCAGCTGAACTTAAATTTTGAAATGGCAGCACTCGTTTCCAAAATTACCATTTATGTCATCTGGATAGCAGTGCGTTAGTTCTACGGCGAACTTCATAATATCTTCCCTTGACGATTCTTGACACACTAGAAAAGACAAGACTTCAAAGCGATGAGTTAGGAATTCATAGGCTTTCCTCCTCCTTGAAAAAAATAGCTATCAATGATTTTAATAAATAATCCAGTTCTCAAAGCTGTTCTTCCATCAAGGGTGTCTTCGACTCCTCAGGTTTAATCATCGAATACTTTGCGTGTCCTAACACTTGGGTAGCTTGGTGTTTCACATTCATAAATTAAGCCTAAAATAGCAGATTTTCCATAATTTTCGCATTCATTAATTTTTCCATTTAAAAATCATTCCAAATTTTGCAACTGCATAGTACCGGCTAATAGATTAATATTTTGCTCGTGTAAATCGCTGCTATATTTGTGATTCCACATAACAGACGGGGCAGTAGTTTCAAAACTACAAACTTTGAGTTGAAGTCCTTCAGCTTCCAATTGAGCTGCGATCTTGAGATAATTCCTTCTAATAATCTTGAATTTCTTTGTAGCCTCTTACCAGTGCATTTGTAGCATTTTCCTTGGAAGACCCACCTGGTGCCAGATAAAGATTTTATCACAGGAGTGTCAATGTTTTTTTTTTATGCTGAGTAAAAATGTTCCACTTGTAGGTTGACGCTGAGGAAAAGGTATAAAGCTCTTGAACAAAGCCACAAAACATTGGTGCTTCGGTGCAGCATTGAACAGCAGCAGAACCTACAAGATTCAATGAATGAGTGGCACATGGTACATATTCTGCTAATGGGTTGTGATGTTCAATTGTAGCTTCCAGTCCTGAGTAGAAACCTGACATGTTGGCTGCATTGTTATAACTTTGGCCACTACAAAACTTTATGTCTAAACCGAAATCTGAAAGACAGTCCATTACTGCTTCTTCTAAACATCTAGACGATTGCGAAATCACAGGTAAAAGTGTGACCTGACGTTCTTTAGTAGTCGTCCCTGTCAAAGATATATAACATGGGACTGCTGCCAGCTTGTCAGTGTGGCGGCAATCGGGATTCGAATAAATAATGAGGGCATAGTACCGAGCATTTGTGACTTCTTCGAGGATTTTTGTAGTACACAATTGCCTATAACATGAATAAATGCATTACAAGTTGCAGCAGGTAAGTACGACACATGTCCTGGGCCTTTGCATCCGTGTTTTGCAATATGTTGTGCACGGAAGGGGTCATATTCACTCATCAATTCAACAGATATAGTACGTTTGCTCTCATTATAAACACGCTCAGGACCACTAAAATCGGTCATAAGGTTTTGTTTTGGACGATTTTTAAGTACGTTTTCAATTACCAAAGGAATATCCACATTCCATGTTGCAGGCTCTTCTTGTAAAAATGTATTAGGTAATGGGTCTAACTTGTTGGTTTGTATGCCTGAAAGTTCACATTTACTTTGTCCTGTTTTCATCAAACACCAGGACTCCATTTTCAAAATTCGATCAAGGTTCCTCTTCCTCGTCAAAATGTTCATTGTGTGGTCCGTCTGCAGATGACGGATGTTCCCGGGCGAGAGTTATTCTGATACTCGTTACATCAAGTTGGAGTTAAGGTCGTACATGTGGACGTAAAAAGCTATTTAATTTAAGGCACTTTTTTTAATACTTCAAGTTCGACGCTGTTTTTTAGTAGCACACTTACCGAACGTGGCACCAATAAACTTCTTACTCATATTAGAACTATCCAACTACAAATCAAACCTTTTTTTTTCACACACGTGTCACCAAAAACAATATTAACGGAGTTAGGAAAACAAACATTCAACCAAACTAGTGGCAACGAAAATAAAACATTGACATATTGTGATAGTTCACCGACCTGCGCGCAATCAGACGCACGAAATAACTGAAGCTTTCGCCTTTACTTTTCACATTGACTATATTGCGATTGGACTGTGCAGAGAGAGAGAGAGAGAGAGAGAGAGAGAGAGATAGATAGAGAGATAGGAGCGGACGTGCATGCAGAAAATAATTAGAATTGCAAATTTTGTCATTTATTAAGTTGGTTTTTATTTCAAGTAATGGAAAATATATTTTTTATATAAATCTCCTTACGAGTTGTGCCCCACGTGCGCCCTGGGCATTTGCCCAGTTTGCACACTTATAACACTGTGTATCTGACTTCGATAGCAAGCTAGCTATAACAATGCAGCTGCAACACACTACAATATTTATATTTATTGTAATTAAGTCACATACACAGCTGCACGGAAATCAGCTGTATACTCTAGGCCAGTCATATATGGTGTGGTTTTTCAAAGATTTGATTCAAAAAGTGTGAAGGAACCGTGAATTACGCTCGGGTTGAGAGTGGGTTAAAGGCGGCGGAACTAGCCAGGCGCTACTGCCGAGTCAACGTGCGACCTCTACGGCACTTCTCGTCTCGTTCGCTTACAGCGCATCACATAGTCATAGGCGAGTAGTACTACATACTTGTGTGTCAAAGACACCGCCCACCGCATCATTTCTCTTCCGTGTAGCAACCTCTTTTGTGGCCGGGCCTTCTATTGGCAGTATCTATCCGATCTATAGTAGCTACGTTTCTTTCCTCTATCGAAGAACGTTCTCTCTTAAAGACATTATCTGTCACGTTGCTCACGTTGCTCTATTCTATGCAGGGTTTTAAATTTAAAAAAACTTTCAGGGCTATTGTTTCCGAGGTGTACCGATATATGGCTTTGCGGAACTAATTATGTAAATTATTATTTAACTGTCATTTTACCGTACTCCAATACTTCTAATTTCTTCCTCCAAGGACTGATAAGTTTTTTTTTTCTAAATTCTCCCTTGATTTTCAGCCAATATGTTAGGATTAAGCTGTATTTAAAATGTAGAGGGTTATGTCAATATGTTGACACTGTCTGCCAGGAACATCAGCTAGCACTTTGGAGTAGCAATTGCGCCACACGTGGAGGTACCCTTCATTAGCACTGTTTGTGTGTTATATTTGCTTATATTTTAGAGAGTTTTCTTATTTTCCTCTACTTTTCCTACTTTTGTCATCTTTGATCGTTTGAAAGATCATGATGAAATACGTAATACATCACCATTGGTTTGACTTCCTGTTGATAGAAGAAATCCTGAAAGTTGATGGCAGATACATGATGTTTTCTTTATTCCTCTACTAGTGCTTTTTTTTTCCTTTCGTTGTAGATGTAGGTATGTATCACACTTTCTTCTTCATCATCGTCATCTTCTTCTTTGCTAATTTCTTGGACATGACAAGTTAGTAAATCACATCCGCCGTTTCTTGGCACAAACTTCTCAAAGTTACACTGAGTTCATCTTCGTCTAACACACCCTAATGTTCTTCATCCTCATTTCTGCATGACTGCTCCTTGCAAAAGATGCAAATGACAGGACATCGGATCCAGATTTAATGACATCTGCAGCTACCCTTGGCGTCCCTCGCATTTACATGAGATAGTTTTCAGAATGTCCGCAGGAGTTTGTTCGTCGGCCGATGTGTTGTGATATCTTCTAAGAGAGTTTTCCCAAGGTGCTTCACAGTGTTATATTATCGAACTGGATTTTTAATGAAATACATTTTTGTACTGTTATCAAATATTAGATAATTCAATGATATTTTCGCTTCTTTGGTTGCAAATCGAGCTGCTACAAAGTCTTTCCCGCCCGTTTATATAAAGGGCCAGATCCAAAATCTGGAGAAGTGAGGGACTTGAGTCAAATAGAAGGTAGTTATGGGTTTTGTAAGAGTATAAGAATATATTTCATGAAAAAGAAATACATAAGTTCTTGTGGCCTTTAATGTAAATATATAGAATATTTTCACGTATTTATAACATAGTCAACACACATTTTGCAGGAGATAACATCGCCCGCCATTAGGAAACTAGAATATGGAATGTTATTAACCAACAAAAGTGTGGGTGTTTATCTATTGTTATGGCATAATAGTTAGGGACGATGGTTTACCGCGGAAAACTGACTGTTTCCTAGGTTGCAAAGTAATGTGTACATGTCAGAAAATATTCTTTCAGTATTGTCTGACGCGTTTCTACGAAACTACTTTCCTGTTTCTCCGGACCAGTGAGAGTTCCAACAGTCTTAAGACCAAATATTTATGAATGATGTGGCAAATGCAGAGCCGAAACAAAAATCCACTATCCGATCACAAAGGGATCAAGACGCTAGAGTGTTTTAAAACACGTTGGCTGGAAACATTTTTTCGCAATTTTCCCGTATTTCTAATAAAAAATCATGTATACATATTTCCGATATCAGATCAGGCCAATAGTATACACCATTTTGCTGTTTTATCCCACGTAATTTATGAATATTTAGGAATAACTAATATTATTTTTAATTTTCAATTATTTTTTCATCGGTTGTAGTATGTTTGCTACCTCATTTTTCATAACGAAACATCTCACATTATTTGTTCTTGGTGTTCAGGATATATTGTGTTCAAGCGTCAATCAAGTAAACAGTAAATGTTTTTAAGACATACAACATGTTGCTAATATTCCAGGTGCATAAAATAAACAGCGACTGCATTAAATCATATCCAATGTATACGAGTTCAAGAGACTGGCAAATTTTTTAACGTGCCGTGAAGACACGGAACTAATTGTTCTGCCTCGCTGCCAACTTTACTGGTAGGATGTCACACTGTGTGATCGTTAAAATATATACAGTTAGGGAAATGGATTTTTTTCAGATGTTGGTGTCAAAAAGTCCTTAATTAACACCAAATCAGCTATATAGAGAGATCAGATTTTTTTTTATTGAGGATTGAAAACGTAAATGAACACTAAAACAATAATCTATTGCCTTTTTTTTTTTTAGTTATCTACTTGAGATTCGTTAAATGTCTGCAGAAGGCGGCTTACAAATAGACGTCGACATCCTCGCTGGGATAAAACACAACTGNTTGAGATTCGTTAAATGTCTGCAGAAGGCGGCTTACAAATAGACGTCGACATCCTCGCTGGGATAAAACACAACTGGGGGCCTTCCAAGTAGGACTCCATAAAACAATCAAAACAGCATTGAGATACGACAGGGTTATCATTATACGATCGTATATACCACTCCGCCCTGAATTAGGACGGGTGTATGGCTAAATTATTCCGTCAATAAACCGGTTG
Source organism: Clitarchus hookeri (assembly GCA_002778355.1). Classification (NCBI taxonomy): domain Eukaryota; kingdom Metazoa; phylum Arthropoda; class Insecta; order Phasmatodea; family Phasmatidae; genus Clitarchus; species Clitarchus hookeri. Next base: position 51,951 of record NQII01001860.1, read on the forward strand.
AGTTGAGAATAAAGGCGGGGTTGGCTTTATTGGGTGGGGATTGGGCAGACGGGTTAGAGCGGGATGAGAGTCCAGACGAGACCAGGCCAAAACCCTCGTCAAACAGCGCTGGAAGCACGCAGACATGTTTACTGCCTTCCTCCCCCTGAACGTGATTTATGGACTCGGCCGGGTGCAGGGAGGGCGCAGACGCAACACCTTGCCGCTTGTTATCTCGGCAAGCAGGCGTGCAAACACACGCAGTAACAACTATTTAGTCGCTGCGTGTGATTTACTGCCGTCACCACCACACACTAAACATGAGGTACACAGATTGTCGTCTTCTATGCATGCACGCTGAACTCTTACATCGCCAGTACGACTGTCAAAGTCGTATACTGAATGATGAACGTGTTTGTTTACATTCGAATTTTCAACANTGCAGGGAGGGCGCAGACGCAACACCTTGCCGCTTGTTATCTCGGCAAGCAGGCGTGCAAACACACGCAGTAACAACTATTTAGTCGCTGCGTGTGATTTACTGCCGTCACCACCACACACTAAACATGAGGTACACAGATTGTCGTCTTCTATGCATGCACGCTGAACTCTTACATCGCCAGTACGACTGTCAAAGTCGTATACTGAATGATGAACGTGTTTGTTTACATTCGAATTTTCAACAAACCCGCCCGTTTATGTGAATGTATTCTAATTGCATTAAAACGAGGTTAGAAAAGGTGCACAAACATTTCAAAGCGCTTCATTACATAAACAGTGTTCTAACCTCAAACCCTATCCACGTTGGTTTTGATAGTTCTACTGGCAGAAAAGCCGTTCAATGTTATGACATATAAAGTGGCTACTGGACAGTTATAATGAACACTCTACCCCATTTTCGCTTTAAAGTCGTTAACCGTGAACTACTTCGGAGCAGGTATGTAAAATTCTGAAGTCAAAACCGTAATACACGAATGTAAATATTATAGTACTGTAATATAATGTACAGAATGTGTGTGTAATGGCAACAGTTTACATATGAAATATTCTGGTGGGCGCCTTTCTTACTGTAGATAACATCACATTAGACTCAGACGTGTAATTTAGAAGTATACGTATGTCTACACAAGTAAAATTTAAATAAGAAAAAAACTGTTTCACGCATTCTAATAACTACTGGATGGGAAAAAATTGAATATTAAAAAAAAAATTATTGAAAATAAATTTAAGACATAATTGTTTCCCCATTTTAAAATGGGGGGAAAATATATTTTTAAAAAATATACATTTTATTAATCTTGGCAAATATGTTGCTTGAAAATAAAGGTTCATCAGAACTGTCCAAATATTTTAATAAATTATGTTTCCATGACTAGCAGTCAGCTGAATATTATTAATATTTCCTTCTCAAACCACTGAAGTGAACCGGAATTATCGTGGTCCCAGAACAAAATCACAGCAAGTAAATGTAATTACAGTGCATGCAGAAAATTATGACAATTATTAAGACCTTCCATCGCAGGATCGAAGTCGACAGCGACTAACGGCCCCGTCCTTCTGTGCCACAAGAGGTGGCGACACGCCAGCAATATTCATAAACCTATCATCCTGCTTTAGCTATCCATGTCAGCAAAAATCAGCAAATCAGGCGACAATCCATGTCTTCATATATAATTAAATGTCCGTTGGAATATCTCCTCTGGAAAAGATCGTAGATTTTACCTTCGGGTACAATTAAAACTTAATGCAAAGTATTAAGCAGCAAGGAGAAACAAATTTTTTTTTAAAAGCAAAATAAAATCTATGGTATTACTTTACAACAGTTTTAATAACCACAAAATTCATCATAACTTTGGAAGGCGGTCCTAACACTAAAATTACAATATTTATATTTCCATTAGAGCTAACTAGGCTGGCAATTTAAAATATTAATTCGTTAATTTTTATAAATATTAAGAATAAAGGAAAGTTATTCACGATATTATGTTTACATAATGCCCCTCCTGCTCGGTATAAATTTTAAACAGCTATGTTAAAATTGAGAGCGAGCATCAACATAACAGGTTATATACCTTTGAGAAGGCAGCAGTGACTTCTTAGGGTGATGTCACTAAATAGTGGTTACAATTTTACTTTACGAGGGGGAAAATGGAATGAGTAGTACACCAGGAACTACTATCGGAATTCTCTTATCCTCGTTTAACAATCAACGTGTGTTTGTTGGTGTATCAGTTCGTAGATAGTGGACAGCCTATAACCCAAGCCTAATGAGTACTGGGAAATACTTGGGTGGCTTTCATTTCCCTATATAAACAGTGTAAATAAAGAAGACACAGCGCTAAATTAATTAAAATATACCTGCACACAATAAACAATACAATTTTATAATAAATAAATTTGTTTGCAATTTAAAGCAGCACCTGCGAAAATATAAAACATAATATTCAGATAAATAAATTGCGATAAGACGATAATATGTAGCAGAAACAAAAGGATTATCCAAGAAGAATAAATATTCAATGGGATCATCAGTTCCTGGGACTAAATCTGAACAGGTAAGAGAACTAGTGTTCTTTCAAACTTTCTGTAATAACCGCCTTTAGGTCGTGGAAAGGAAGCTTTGAGTGCGGGACAAAGCAAGAAATATGATACAAACATAGATTATCTCAGCTAGATCAGTCCATTATGACATTCGCTTTTTATCATCTGAGATGATAGCATCAAACCGATATAAATTTCAACGTTAGCAGTTTCCTTTTACTAGTTTTACTCTTCCTTCTAATTCTATCGTGGCAAGTGTGATAAACATAATTTCGCCATAGAGGAAATATGCTGGCTTACGATGCGGAAAGATACAATAACTAGCATACTGCAACAAGCGACACTTGTAGACTATTGCGGCAAACAATAACGAACATACTGCAACAAGCGACACTTGTAGACCATTGCTGCATACAAAAACAAACATACTGCAACAAGAGACATTTGTAGACCATTGCGGCATACAATAACAAACACATTGCAACTAGCGACACTTGTATAACATTGCGGCATACAATAACAAACATACTGCAACAAGCGACACTTGTAGACCATTGCGGATTACAATAACATACATACTGCAAGAAACGACACTTGTAGACCATTGCTGCATACAAAAACAAACATACTGCAACAAGAGACACTTGTAGACCATTGCGGCATACAATAACAAACATACTGCAACAAGCGACACTTGTAGACCATTGTGGCATACAATAACAAACATACTGCAACAAGCGACACTTGTAGACCATTGCGGCATACAATAACAAACATACTGCAACAAGCGACACTTGTAGACCATTGCGGCATTCAATAACAAACACACTGCAACAAGCGACACTTGTAGACCATTGTGGCATACAATAACGATGACTATATTAAACGTAAACACATGAAGTAATAAAACACAAATAGACACAAACATTAAACACAATATCCCTAGAATGAATCAATAACACATATAACCGCAATCGCATAATCTGCAGAGGCTCTTCTCCTGGCATCCAAAAGAATAGGCAGCATATAAAATAATTCAGTTTCATCCTCTTTACTGACTGGCTACATTTCTCACTTCCACGAGCTATACGAATAAAACTTTATATTTATTTTTTAAGTAAGGCTAGGTTTGCTGAATACAGCAAATCTAGGTTGTTTATACTTTTGGAGCTGAGTTATATTATAGCATACCGCTTATTTTCCTTCCAGCGTTTCTAATGCATAGCAGTTCTCATTAACTACAGGTCGTATGCAGTACGGGCCTTCATAAAGTCTGAATAGCTTCTTGGCTATGTTACTCCACAGTGAACTGATAGGGCAGGTACGGAGAAGAACTAAATCACCTGCTTTTAACTTCTTATAACTTCTGGTATTTCTTGCGCTTTTCTGTCGCTGAACTCAAACATGATTTAACTAATTTACTCATTTCTTCTTGGAGTACCCGTTTTAAAGCACATATAGTGCATTCAAGTTAGCCAAAGCATATTATTCAAATAAAAGTATTAGTGTTGATGCGTAGAAGAAGATGAAAATCGGTCTAGATGGTTTTATTCTACACCAGAACATAGTTTATCAAAGATGGCAACTGCGACCATGGTCGTTGTCAGCAGTGGAAATGTATATGGTAGGTGGGAGGAGGGGGCTGGGGGCATAAACCTTCTCACTGCAAACCAATTCTTATCATTTACGCTGTTGGACATACCTCGTGATGTGATGACAAGCTTCAAGTTAAATAAAATCATATTGTTGTAATTGCTTTTGAAACTATGAAGTAAGAAATATTACATGAAATATTAGTTTTTGCAACACGCAAAACAAAAATTAATTGAAATGAAATTGTTAATAAAGCCAAGTTTCCTTAACTTCGACCTGTGAACAAAGGTTCCAGCAACTTTTCAAATGCCAACTGAGCCAATGACGTAATTGTAAACATAATAATTGAAAGGAAAATAGGTAAATTACTGGTGGGGGTCCTCCTTCCACCCACCAACAACGGCCATGATAACGACGCAAGTATTATGTGTGCCGGAGCGATAGAGCTGCATGTTGGGGGTTGGCATGTTTGTTGTCGGTGGGCCGCTGCTGTGTCACATACAATGGCGGGTGGTGTTCATTACAGCAGAGCGGGCGGCTATGAGAGCAGTGTGATCCTTATACGCCCCCGCTACATCTCCATAACCGCAGTCATATCGCCCTCCTCTCGCAACACTACCCTGCTGCGTATAGCACCGCAACTCACACCGCCTGCAGTACGCTCTCGCCANATCTCCATAACCGCAGTCATATCGCCCTCCTCTCGCAACACTACCCTGCTGCGTATAGCACCGCAACTCACACCGCCTGCAGTACGCTCTCGCCAACTCCCAAGCCGGCCTATGGCGCTACGGTCTCACTGCAGTCGCGTTCTCATAGAGCTCTCTAAACCGCATGGTGCACAATAAATAAAGTTTTGTCACGACATTTAAGGAGCCCACCTGCCAGGAGCTTTCCTCCGCGTGTGAGGCCGGGAAGCGCGGGAGCGATAAGGGCGACAAAGCCACGCGCATCAAGTGCGCCATCGCCGCTAAGCACAAGGCTCTGACCTGGCGTGTGGTGTTCTCGTCGCACTGCGTGTACCTATGGGTGAAGTCTGTTGCTAGGGCATTGAGTACTTGCGTCTTTATCTGGCGCAATATGATCAGCAATATGTCGGAACGCCCTTTGCCAATCAGCTCCTCGTAACTTATTCGCTATCCGGCAGCCCGGCCAAGAAGGAACGTTTCGCAGCATACAGTTGCCAATCAGACTCAAGCCCCGTTCCCATAGCCTCGCGCAGCCAATCAAAGTATTGGTACGCCCACATCGAAGGAACCAGAACGCCATCTTGTATCTGTGTACTTAACTACTCCGGGGTTATAACAATAAGTAGGTACACAACACAAGGAGAGTGGTATTGCTACAGTTCATATAATCCTGACAATATTAGTTTAAGTTGCTACATACCGGATAAATTAAGGTTGGTGTAGTTGGTAAAGTTTATTCGACAAAAACGTTTTTTTTATATATATTGCTCAGGCGTTTTTAAAATACGAAATCAGTTTTGTCTCAATTTTTACTTGAAAACATTCCAAATCTTTCGTGATTCTGATGCTCTAGAAAAAGACAAAATAAGATTATCTGCCCGTGGAAAAAAGTAAATACACTTACTATCTTGTTTCATGGACAAGTTTCTTATTTAATAAACGTAGTAGAACATTCAAGGCTTTTGACTGTCTGAACACCGTTACACAGCAATAGTAGCAAGCAAAGTTACACCAGGTTGAACTCTCCTGGTTAGTAACACTGTATTTAGGGAAATGCTTATCGCTATGTGCGATTGTGCGATCTTCTTGTATTGATTTACATGAAGTGTAACTCGTGTGTATATTACTGTGTTATGCTTGTGGAATGCTTGTATCAATTGTGACCAGGCCCCAACCATTTATGCGAAACAACATTTAACCCGTTGAGGCATGANTTGTGGAATGCTTGTATCAATTGTGACCAGGCCCCAACCATTTATGCGAAACAACATTTAACCCGTTGAGGCATGACTGTCCATACAAGGTGTTTTTAATCTACATGTCGAAATTCAAACCACGGTATTTATGAGATAATATAAACAAAAAATCCTACTAGCAAATTGTTCGGAAAATTCGCTTAGTATTTTTTAATTGAAATTGAAGTTAGTAAAACAGTGCCGGGAGGCCGCAGCTATGTGTACCTGCGTGCATGACAAGTTACATATCACGAAGGCGACTGGAACTGGCCAATCATGCGGAGAGCGCCTGCACATAGGCCACCATAAACGCGAATTACATGGGCGCCGCTAGTGGTTGCCTGTTAGTACACGTGTGTCAAACTACATGAACAATGGGAGATTAGCAATTGAGTAGTAAAGGCTGCCAGGAGTGTGTGCATGTTATTTCCAACAACACACNACATGAACAATGGGAGATTAGCAATTGAGTAGTAAAGGCTGCCAGGAGTGTGTGCATGTTATTTCCAACAACACACAAACAGCAGTACCGGCGATTTTGGAGTCTGCACGTGTATTCATGGTGGCCTACGTACAGGTAGTATCCGCATGATGCGCCAGTTCCAATCGCCTTCGCGATATGCAACCTGCTGTGCATGCACGTAAGTGATGTTGCCGACTCCCGGCGCTGTTTTGCGAACTTCAGTTTCAATTTTTAAATACTAAGTGAATTTTCCGAACATTTTACTACTAGGATTTTTATTTTATATTAGCCCATATATTCCATGATATTAATTCCGACATATATATTTTTAATCATATTGTATAGTGGGCGTTGCACAGAAAATGTATTTAACGATGCACAACGAAAACAAAAGAAGCAAAACATCCAATAAGTCCCCCACGTTTAGTGCAAGACATCGATCGCTGCCATGGCCGCGTTATCAGCCATTGCCAGTAACTTCAAGCACACTAACACATTATTATTGGTTCCTAANCATGAACAATGGGAGATTAGCAATTGAGTAGTAAAGGCTGCCAGGAGTGTGTGCATGTTATTTCCAACAACACACGAACAGCAGTAGTGGCGATTTTGGAATCTGCACGTGTATTCATGGTGGCCTATGTACAGGTAGTATGCGCATGATGCGCCAGTTCCAATCGCCTTCGCGATATGCAACTTGTTGTGCATGCAGGTAAGTGATGTTGCAGACTCCCGGCGCTGTTTTGCGAACTTCAGTTTCAATTTTAAAATACTAAGTGAATTTTTCGAACATTTTACTACTGGGATTTTTATTTTATATTAGCCCATAGATGCCATGATTTTAATTCCGACGTATATTTTTTAATCATATTGTATAGTGGACGTTGCACAGAAAATGTATTCAACGATGAACAACGAAAACAAAAGAAACAGAACATCCAGTAGGTCCCCCACGTTTAGTGCGAGACAACGATCGCTGCCATGGCCGCGTTATCAGCCATTGCCAGTAACTTCAAGCACACTAACACATTATTATTGGTTCCTAAATATTGTTATAAATTTAATAAAAAGTAATGATTCAAAGGAGTTATATCTTAAATGTATACTTATTTAGGAGGGGGGGGGGGAATTTGTAACCGAGGGGTCAGAGCTACTATATAATCCAAGTAAAGGCTTGATCGTGTAGGCGGACTACAGCAGACGCCCTAGCCGACATGCTAGCCTGTACCGCGTGCCCACGCGACACCGAGCCCTCGTTCTTCGTCCGGCAGAGGGGAGGGATGTCTGCTGACGCCAGGTTTGCGCAATCGCGAGTCCTGCTTGCTCAAATCCGCTGCCCTGTGGCCTGGCTATACTTACGTTTGAGATGGCGCATTCAGGCAAAACTGTAGAATTAAGGCTTGGTCGCGCCATCATAGCGATATGGCAGAACGTTATACGGATACTAGTACAGTAAAATTAAAAAAATTATAATCGTTGTCACGTCTAAAATTACACTTTAATGTACGCCTGAAAGAATTAACGGTAGTGTTAGCATCATAATTAACCAAATAAAGTGTTTTAAAATAAAGACAGCACAATGTTTACATAAACAATCGCTTGGGGATGCAACTACGATTTATAAACAATTAGCAGCATCGTCACATGTTTAAAATGAAGTCTTTAAATAATCACCATATATATAAGGTATTTACTGTTTTCTACAGTAGTCGAGGAATCTATGTTCTGGTGCATGATACATGAGTAGGATTCTGGATTCTTCCGCCATCTTGGATGACGCAACCTCCTACTCTGTCATTCCTGTTGGTCAGCGGCCATTTTACAGGCAAACCACTAGTTTTACCCAAAAAAAACCCTTCAGAAAGCAATACTTTACCCAAAAATCACTTATATCCCCTCAATATTTTTCGTTTTCCCCCCAATTATCCAAAATTTCCAAATATTTGTGAAAAAGTGTTTGCTCCTCAATTTGGCTGACTGATTCCACGTTGTGGCTGAGGTATCCCGAACATCAGCCACAATGAGGAATCTGCGGAGCCAATAAAACAAAATTATTTTAAAAAATATTTTTTTAAATTTAAATTTAAAGAAATTTTTATAATTAAAAAATTTAATGTGTAATTATTGAGTTTTATATATATCCGGACCCGTCTTTTCAAGTCACATACGATCATTATGTCGTATCGAGAATGTAACCCAATGTCAGGACAACCATATTGAATGTAGAAGATATATATGCCCTACCCCCCTTCCATTTCTAAATTCAGTACCATCACCCCACCTTACCAACACCCCTCACCAACACCTCAACCATTATACAATCTCGTCACCCCACCTTACCCCCTCTCATACTTCCCCTTCCCCTGCCCTCCT
>NQII01001860.1:72615-113726 GCA_002778355.1 Clitarchus hookeri
TTTTTTATAGCGATATTAGTAATTTAATAAATTTTACCCTAGGTCGATAACTGATCAATTATCATCGATCATTTATCGATCTAGGTTACAATTTATTCCCACCAGGTGTCTCCCAGTGACACAGCAAAACAACGTTTGCCGGGTCAGCTAGTGTATATAACTAATACTAATGTAAACCATTTTCCAAAGACTTTTTTTTTTTTGTTTATGTTAAGTGTCCTAGAAATCTGTATTTAATTATACTCATAGAGACATGTCCGTCTAAAAAAAAAAAAAAAATGAAATATCAAAATATATTTCAAAGGAAAAGTTCTGCCCCAGTTTGATTATTGTTGTAATTCTAGTTTTCCACGCTTCGCTTACACATTACTTACACGTGTGGGCTCTGCGCTTCAAACAGTGTGACTACAGACATATTTCACTGAAAAATATTGTTGTTCTGTAATTTTCTCTTGAACACAATTCACATCTCTTTCCTTGGCAAAACTTCACCAAGAATGCTACTGACTCTCTTCCTCATTTCTCGTGGAAGATGTCGGTTATAGTCGTCTCCTCGATTGGGGTTTGACTAGGTCACGGCTAATCTTTATAAATTTAAACCGTGGCAGATGTTCTTTGTCTCGAAATAAGTAGTGAATCACAAAGCACTTACTGAAGAAATATTCACGATGGCATCGCCTGTTTGTGCATAACAATGCTCATTTGGGTCTAGTGCATCTACTCCTCCCTCCCTTTGTGCAGTTGTAGAAAACAATGGTTTCCTGTTTGCGAGTATAATCATCTTTACGTGAGCTATGGTGCATTGAGCACGCCAGAACTACTGATATACTTTATTTAAGCACAAAAGAGACCAATTTCATGTCGCGTGTGAAACCGTGCTCACAGGATTCAACCACTCTGGTTTTGATGATAAGAACTCTAGTGGAACTTCAGCTTGGTTTTTCCAAACAGCTCCTACGTATATAAGATTCACTTTACCGAGTTCTCTCACTACCTCGGCCGAAGAAGAACAGTTGACCGCCGTTACATTCCTGTGCGGGTTTTAAATCGGTTAGGTCAATTAGATAACAGCTTGGATATGAACCAATGTTTTTTTTTCTTTTTCCAGCGGTTAGTCCAGCCCCATCTGAATTATATTTCCTGTGTAAATATAGCCGTTGAAAAAGTAATGCATTTTTGCATCAGCTGGTGCCATTACTTTCAAGCCATACTCCGCAGGCTTTTATGGCATGTAAATTTGAATTTACACCTACCCCGAAAGGGAACAAGTATTTCATGGACACAGGTGAACAAGTTTTAAAAATTAATAGTTAACAAAAACTTACAATTATAATAATTTTTATAACAAAAATATAATTTCAATTGTTTATTTAAAAAACTCTAAAGTTTTTTTAATAGGCTATTTAGTATATAAACTCCCCCTCCCCATCCCCCCTCTATTCCACACACACAAACAATATTTTCAATAGTTTTACATCACAGCCGGTACCCCATCCAACCCTTATTCTGCACCCCACTACCACGCAGTATCTCTAACTCGCATATGCTTATTTCACTACTGCCTACTAGCGTGCATTGATAACTCATGGTTCCAGCAGGTTTCACAAGGGTGCGCCCTGGGGCCTGTGTGTGAAGCATATGGATACACATATTTTGATAACTTCCTTTTTATTTCATTTATTCAATAAATTGTTATTTTAAGGAATGTATGTCATTGGAAGACTAAAATACAATTTACAAATAATATCGAGAATATGTATAAAATGGCCGGTCTGCCGGGATAACGGGTTGGTTGCCTACTAGGCACTGACTGACGAACGGCGTTCCGAGATGCCGCTGGCCAGTGCCGCCATTTTGACGGCGTGTGCGACTGCAGTGCGCGGTGGGACGCACTGTCGAGTCGGACACAAGACCCGTTCCGTGAGACTCGCACAGCCAATCAGATTACATGTACACTCTTATCAAAAGGTCAGCCATGCAAGGGTGGATTCAGAGCATGGACTGGGGTGGAGAACTGTGTGATTTCGATACTAACATACAGTTTGTTCGCTCGCAGCTCAGTTCTTATAAAAATGTCAAAAAAATACAAATATAAGTTACTATCCATCTAAGTACTCAAATAGTTATATGCGAAATGAAGCTTATTTCTATGTGTTATTCGCAAGAAATAACACAAATTTTCGCAATGTTTTAAATTGGCTTAGTTATAAAACAGATATTTTGGAAGGTAGCTCTTGGGAGGGGAAGTTTGCCCCATTTTCCTCCTCTTGTATCTGCCAGTGACGCCACTGCATTCCGGCTCTATGTATAGTCCATTCACGGTTATTGCCAACTTTCTGAAACCCTGCTTAGGTTCTACTTTCAAGATATTCCTCCGCCTCGCGCAGATAAAGCTTAAATTAGTCTAAAAAGTACACCAGAGGGACAGTGCACCGCATTCATCCGCACTCATTTTAATATATTTTTTTATGAGAACTATTTATTACTAACCATTACCAACATACCTATTAAGCCCTGTTTTATTCATAGTAATTATTAATAAACTATTATAATTTTTGAATAAAATAAAAGTTACAGTCAAATTCAACAAAAAAATAAGAATACAATTATGCTAACAGAAGTATACAACGTACGTGATACGTGGTACGTGATACATAGGGTGTTTTTAAAAGGTTTGATCCAAAAACTGTGAAGAAACCGTAAATGGACTATTTAGGCTGTCCACGGTAAAGTAAGCGCTTTTGAGACATTTTTTTTTTTTAACCGTCACCGCGTTTTAATTAAATATAGACTTGTAAGTAATAAGCACCGGACTCGAAAGTTAACGTCTAGGTCTACAATAAAATATATTATTGAATATTATTCGAAATGAGAGGGCTTCAAAAACAGCTGACTTGACCGCGAATGGCCTATACTTGTCTAGTGTGCGTCGACCCGGCGAGGGAGCGTGCACGCCAGGTTTCAGAGGGTCTGGCTCGGCGACAGCTGGACAACCGCTCGTGACAAGCGTCAGGCGGGGACTGCCCCTCCTCTCGCAAGCGAGGGTGCGCTCATCGATCNGGCATAGTCGAGGCCTGTCATTGTATGCTAATCCCGCAGTTGTTTAGCGCCCCGCAGGCCGTGTGATTCGCATCGCCACTGGACACTGCACCCTCATACGCCGCTGCAAAAAATACAAGCTCCGCTCACACGTGCGGGGCGAGCGAGTTAACTCTGTGGTTCTCCTCCCGGCAACTGTCGTTCACTGCGCTGCCCGTGCGTGTAGCTTACGTGTACTGACAACCGCTACCGTAACTCTTCTCACGCGCGTTTGTTCTGGATGTGCCACAGTGGTTTTCTGTATTTCACTGTATTCTATACATTTTCAAAGGCCTCGTAACACTGCGAGAATATTGTCCAATTATAGCTAGTGCTTAACAAAGTATAACGTGTTCACGTTATCTTCGGTCTTTCTGAATAAAACCTTTCAAAAATCGCCCCATATGTACCATGTTTGGTTGTTTCCTAAATAAATGCTATATCACGAGAGTTTTATACTTCCGCGGACATTGGCGTGCCTTCTTTTTCGGTTAACCCATTCAGAACCATCGCTCACAGTTGTCTACACAATGCAAGAAGAAAAGTTATTTTCGGCAGGCACTGTATACTACGAGGTTCAGTGCCCAATTAAGATTTCTGTATTTAACTGATTCCAAACAGGGCTACTGCTTTAGGCCATTACTGTTCTTATCACTATCACCGAAATAAAGAACACTAATACAAATTACCAGGGATGTATCAGAGTTCGTGAGAAGAATGGAGGTCTTAATAAAGATAAGAAGAACACAATTTTATTTCTTACTTTGTTTACAATGTTACAAAAAAACGGAAATCTATTATTTAAAACATCAAACTACCTATCTCCAATATTAACATGTGTCATTCCTATCAGTGAAAGCTATACTTAATGCCAATCCCTATTATAATTAATGTCCTTATCACTGTCTTTATTTTAGCTACAGTCACTTGATCCTAACTTGTTATTTACACACATGTTCACTGACATACAATAATAATTCCAAATGTCTCCCGCTTACGTATAGAGACGCGCTTTCTCACAGTCCAACTGGACAGTTCACTCTCTACTCGATTGACGCTCGCAGGCTTCACTCTCTGCCCGTCTTTCTGATGTCACCGCACACCTGGCACTAATGGCCGTCCACGCCTCCAGACACTACTCAGATGTACGCCATGGCTTATATAGCTCAGCCGACCCGGCCCAGAGGGTTCTTCACACCACGAGTTGCGCATAAGGGGAAGGGGGATGATGACCAGAAAATTCGCGCAAAGACTACCCAAGCCTTCAAATCTTCCAAAGGACAGGGGTGACACGAGAAGCGATAGTTTTATAGCTGCAGGCGCCATTGTTACACGGCGGTGGTCAGTTTACAATATTTGCCTTTCCATCTCCAGTTGTCGGAGATATCAACGCCCGCCCGAAGGGGAAAGGAGACAAAGCCGAGTGGCTGCATGTAACACAGCCCCTTCTGTCCTCAAGTTTGTTCATCCCGAATAGACTCTGCAATACCTGGACCTTCGTAGAGTGCCAATCTCTTTGTGTGGACAACCCTGGACTCTGGGGAGCCACAACAACAAATCTGGAAGGTCATATCACTGACTTGCTTCAACATTTGATAAGGGCATTCCAACATCCCTGGTACTCTAACCTGTAGCCAAGTGAAAGAAAGAGACACAACAATTTCAGAGCACCAACCACAGGTAGCTGACAGGTAGGCAAACGGAATCTGCAGGCACTCCCTCCCACATGCCGTACCACCAGCGTCCAATTATTTCCTTTCCCAAGGAGAAGTGGCCCAACACTGGCAGCGCTCCCAAGTCCTAAGTTACAGTGGCGCTTCTATAGTGTTACACAGCCACACTAACTGTCCTTTTTGAATGTATCCCCCACAACCCTCGAGTCACATCGATCATTCCTCTTGACACCAGCTAAAAGTGAGGTATACTCCACTTCTACACCTTTCTGAATGACTTCCTTATTCTGAAGATACGTGCATGCAACTATATCCCATAGCTGGACTTCTCTTTTCTTGTCTATATTATATGCATAGAGTCTTGTTAAGCAGTTTGGCTCCTATAGCCTTGTCCTTCTTAATGCTATGTAGCGATCTTCTACCATTCCTGAGAAATATTGTTGCCAGTAGTTTTGGTTGGGCAGCACATCGGTATATCATCACTTTTTCTTCCATATTTAACTATTGGGGGGTCATCTGGCTCATTTATCGAAGATTGGGATCGGATGGCATCCTTGGACACCAGGCTTGTAAGTGTTTCTCCTTTCCACATCTCCAACATTCTCGGCTCCTACGTCGACGAGGGACAAGTGTCGTTTCTTCTGCGCTGTTTAGGAGTTCTCCCACTGCCGACTTCAGACTCCTCTTACAATTTACTCGCCATGACTCGGCCTACCTCACCATCCACCTATACCACCAACCCACAACCGGCTATTCACCATGCACCCCCTCTTCATAGCCCTGCACTGCCGATCCCTAATCCCTCCTCCAGACGTCAATCCCCACCACCTCACTCCAGCTAATTTCCTCCACTCTATTTACTCACTATGGTTCCAATGATTTGTCGGTTCCCTTCCTCTCTACCAATCAGTTGCTATACCTCTACCGATTACTCGCTAAAACGCGGCTCCCCCTCCACCCATGATCATGATCAGCCTGTCTCACTCAAGCTAATTCATCCAGCTATATTTGCTGACTACAGGTCAAACCCTTCTAAAACGCCACTATATTTTATTGGCTTTTTAGTCGGCTCCCATCACCCCCTACCGCTATTTACCTGCCACAGCTTGACATCCACTACTACAAATAGTGTGTGTTAGTAGGGAAAATAATAAATGTTGATGATGTCGTATTGCCCGCTCGTGAGTGACTATTGGTCACGTGACATCGTCACCTCTGTAAATAGATAATGTGCTCAAGTCGCGCCGCGCCACGCCACAATTCTTCGTCAGATGTGACAGGTGACTGGTCGTCTTCTCTCTCCTGACCTTCGTAGCTTACATTCTGCTAAGTTACTGTATATGTATGGGGCAGTAAAATGTCGCGAGTTCAATGACATGCAGGCTAGACTTCACAGTCCTGTGTATACTCGAGCCAGATGTGTGATCATTGGCTGCTGCCCCAGAGAGTAGCCAGTGTTACCTCACACCTGGCAGTGTGGGATTCGCTACTTGTTTCCTCGCAAGTCTGCTATTGGCTCAGAATAGTCCAGAGAGTGTCTCACAAACTATGTCCCCACAGCAAAACTGACGTCTATGTACACCCGTTTTACACGTATCTTGTCCTGAAATTAATTCGCTAAATTTTTCTATCCTTGTTTATAGGTATTGTGTCCGACTCTTCCATCATAGCAGGCATGTTATTATCAATCGTGCTCGTAATTATGCATACATTTTTGCACGAAAGTAAAATTTGCGCCTTTGCCTGTGAGATGCGACGTCACGACTTCGTCTTTGGTGGTGCCATCGCTGACTCCATCGTCCAGTTTATGTTGTCGGCGATAACGTTCTGAAGCCATAAGCGTTAGATATTTGACACTTGAAATGTACAAGGGATAGCACAAGCTGAATCAGTTCGATATCTCACTGTTGTCTAGGCCCTGCATAAGCATGGTTGACCATTATTTTCGAACCATTGGCGATAGAGTTACAACCAGACCAACTGACCATCAAACATCAAGGCCGACTGGATATCCCAACTGACAAAACCGACAAACTGCCAAGACTAAATGACAAGGCCAAAATAACCCAAAGTAGTACCAGAGGATCAGGCTATGGTCCATACGGTATAAGAAGGCCACTTTCTGACAGTCAGTGAGTGGCAACTTAAAGTTTACGAAACAAACNGGCTAGAATAGTCAGTCTCTACGCTCGCATCAATCAATGATGATACACAGACGCAAGTGAACACAGTAATCTAACCAATTGTCATGCAGGTGTTCCAGGTATGGTCCATACGGTATAAGAAGGCCACTTTCTGACAGTCAGTGAGTGGCAACTTAATGTTTACGAAACAAACAAAGTGCCATTTACAAAATCCTGTATCAGCTGATGCACGAACGAACAAAAGTTAAAATTACGTTGGCTATTCTGAGCGCACTGCCAATGCACATCACAAAAGCAGAAAATACGCGGGTAAGAAAGAGTTCTTACATTTATTAATGCATTTTATTTTACAAGGACACAAAACAATGGTTGTTAGTGTTAAAAACTAAACTTCGTGATAATGTAGTTATGTATAGGTGTTCAAAATGAAATGTACAATAGAACGATACGACGCGGAAAAGTTTTCTGAAGTTGTGCTAACTTCAGAAAGTTTTTTCACGTCGTATCATCCCTCTCCAACCTCGCTTTCAACACGTCCTTGATATTAATTCGAAAAGCATATAGAAATATTGCATAATATTGTTGAATTATTTTTCTATTAATTTGACGAAACGACACGAATTTGAAATATATTTCCAGCCCGTAATCTAAGAACAATCAACTTAAAATAATACGCTATCTGTTATCCAAAAACAGCGGCTCAAACTTCGCCGTGACGCGCTGTGCGCGCGATCTCTCGGATATTATGCGAGGTATTACCAGCCAGAAATGAACCTCTTTTTTGCGCGATATATAACGAATTTACAAACAAATGCCAATAACTATATTTTTCCATAGTTTTCAAAGTAACATATATTTCATGTAAAATGATTTGGAGTAAAAGTGGATTATATTCGGCCGGTAATCGTTCGTCTACGTAAATTATACGCCATATTGTTCTCATGAAACCCATCTCCTTGTTTGTAGAAAGTGAGACGCGTGAATAGTTTTTAAGCAATTCTAATGTTATTCCACGTCACATATTTCCAACTCGAATATATTAGCTATAACGCCCAAAGTGTGATAATAGATACAACAGACCGTCTCGCAAATGTTAACCCAAATTCACTATCTCGGACAAATTAAAAAAGAGTTAGCAAATATTTAATTATTTGCAACATTTTATATTTTTACTTGAATAACCTACTTATTTTTTTAGACAGATGTCAGTCTTAAAGTATCTTAAAATTTGTTTAGCATAACAGTACAATGAGAAGTGGATTAGCTAACAGTGTGTTGATAAAAAAATACAGCCCCAACTTGACGGACCAGCTGATGGCGGAAGGATACATAGTCACATGTAGTCAGACGTAAACAGTGGTGCTACTTTCGCAGACCTGTCAGAAAACGGCCTTCTTATACAGTATGGACTATATGCTGATGTGCGTACCCACCTTACCTGGCTTACCCAGGTTAAGGCGACAACTGGTGAAATTGCCTGGTGCCATTATTCAGCGAGCATGAGTTAGTGAGGTTCTTGTGGTCGACGACCCGTGGGTCCCTGGAGTCGTTTGTCGATCTGGAGTGCTTTCATATACTGAAATTACCAATAATTGCACATGCCCAGTGGTTTAACTTATTACACTGGCTAAATTGTAGGCCACCTCATTTGCCTTACTTACACTTTGCTGCATTAGAGTGAAGCTCCCGAAATACCCTGAGTGGTAAAGTATATGAAATTACCTTAGTGATTTAAGATGTTTACTTACTGCTTTTATACATATGCATTTACACTAATATGGTACAAGTTGTTGTGGACCCGGCACTCTGGTCTGCCGGTGACCAATACTGCAAAAGTGGTCTAAGCCATGCAAATGATTGAAAATACGTGTAACTCGTTAAACCCTGGTTAAAATGGAGGGAGGCAGACGTTCGTCTCCTCGGCACTGAATACGCAAATGTTCCGGTTGATTAACGTTACAATTAATGATAAAGGTATTTTACAGCAAAACTTGAGGGTGCCAAGGTGGTCTGCGCGGAGCGAAGTTCCCGTGTGCTGCCGACTAAGCCAAGTGCTGAAGTCATTCTAAAATCATGGTGTCGGCTTCCGCTCATGGTTGCCGAAGCCGGCGCCAAAAAATATTACATAATTTACATGTACTATCTTAAGGCTAATGAATATGCTCCATAATACAATTACCTGTTTAATAACATTTTGATGACATCCTGTGATTAATTAAGTGATAATTATGTTTGTGAATGTGACTTCACGGGGGATGTCACCACACTAGAAACGTAAAATAAAAACAATGCGGCCTTGATAGGCNTCGAAAAGCATATAGAAATATTGCATAATATTGTTGAATTATTTTTCTATTAATTTAACGAAACGACACGAATTTTAAATATATTTCCAGCCCGTAATCTAAGAACAATCAACTTAAAAAAAAATACGCCATCTGTTGACCAAAAACAGCGGCGAAGTTCGCCGTGACGCGCTGTGCGCGCGATCTCTCGGATATTATGCGAGGTATTACCAGCCAGAAATGAACCTCTTTTTTGCGTGATATTTAACGAATTTACAAACAAATGCCAATAGTTATATTTTTCCACGAGCTCTGCATAATTTTTAAAGTAACATATATTTCATGTAAAATGATTTGGAGTAAAAGTCATTTATATTCGGCCGGTAATCGTTCGTCTACGTAAATTATACGCCATATTGTTCTCATGAAACCCATCTCCTTGTTTGTAGAAAGTGAAACGCGTGAATAGTTTTTAAGCAATTTTAATGTTATTCCACGTCACATATTTCAAACTCGAATATATTAGCTATAACGCCCAAAGTGTGATAATAGACACAACAGACCGTCTCGCAAATGTTAACCCAAATTCACTATCTCGGACAAATTAAAAAAGAGTTAGCAAATATTTAATTATTTGCAACATTTTATATTTTTACTTATATAACCTACTTATTTTTTTAGACAGATGTCGGTCTTAAAGTATCTTAAAATTTGTTTAGCATTACAGTACAATGGCAAGTGGATTAGCTGACAGCGTATTGATAAAAGATACAGCCCCGACTTGACGGACCAGCGGATGGCGGAAGGATACATAGTCACATGTAGTCAGACGTAAACAGTGGGGCTACTTTCGCAGACCTGTCAGAAAACGGCCTTCTTATACAGTATGGACTATAACTGGCCAATAAGGCTGAATAGTCCAACCAAATAAGCCGATCGACTAACGACCACTAGCGGCATTCCAACATTTTGCTTGTCAGTGACACTATTTTGGTGGCGTGTGCGTCTTTAGTTCGCGGTATAGTGGGCTTTTTCACGTCTGTATTGTTGAGTAGTCTGTGAGCAGACTGTGTTCGGCGAGTGGTAGCGTGTGACCAGCTGGCTAGGGGGTTTAAACGGTCCATTCACGGTTACTTCAAACTTTTCTGTAGCTTTGCTAAAGTTCTACTTCCAGGATATTCCTCCGCCTCATGCAAACTAAGTTTAACCAGGTCTAGAAGATTACACCAAAGGGACAACGCGCCGCATTCGTAATCACGCAGTTTAATAATATCTTACATAAGAACAATTTATTACTAGGCATTACCAACACACCTATTGTCTCACTGGTTTTATTAACATTAATTGTAAATTAAATATTAAAATTTATAGATAAAATATAAGTAAAGTTCCATTTAATCCAAAATAAGGAATTTTTATGTTAACGGGAGTATAAAATGCATATGATACACGACACATTTATAAAACAACTAATCACTTTATACAGGTTGATTTTTCGAATGTTTTATTCAAAAAGTGTGAAGAAACCGCGAATAGACTATAGTCGTGGCCAGGCAGAGATAATGCGCGTCGGCGGATGGCGGTCGACGATCGATGCACTTAGCGCGGCCCGCTATCTGACAGATGGTTGGCCCGGAAATTAACTGCCGCACTAATTGCGCACCACGGACATCGCCCCACCAGCGAGAAATAAACCTGGAGGCCTGTGACCTTCTCGCCCTGGCCCACCACAGAAGCTAAGTGCAGCTCTGCATGTACACTTACTGTGCAAAGATGAGGTAGAGTGACGTTTGTCTTCTGCCAGTGTTGCCAACACTGACTCACAAGTTTACAATAGAAATGTCAACATCACTTGATCGAACAGTGGTGTGCACCATTGCTTAAATTTAATTTCTCAACAAATTTCCACTTTTTATGTATACGTATTACATAATTTCATGTTGGGTACATTATAACTCTGTCAGAAGATCGTACTTACAGTTTTACGTGGATTGTGGTACCAACCTCAGTAGAAGAGCGGGAAGATTTGGGAGGGCTCTTAACATTGAGGTCTTGAGAATATATCATATGAGTATGAAGCAGTCAGTTTGAACATTTACTATAAAACATTCTCGCTAGCTGCCTAACTGACGGGCGGTCCTCTCGTCGTTTGAACATCGCATTCCCAGGCGTGTCTCCTGCCGATTTGAAAGAACAAAAAGGCCCACAACTTTTCTACCGGTTTTCCATCCCTATAATCACCGGAGCCTGTGTCTGTGACACAAGTAACGAAACACTCTGTATATTGGATATCGCACAAAAAGTGTACGGCCTACTTGATGATGTATACCGTACACACGACACTGTTAAAAATATTTTCCTTCAGTTTACGACATTGCTGGTAAAAATGTATCCAAAAGTTTCCGTAAACTCCGGAAAATTACGGACACATTATTTTAAAAAACGGACTTTCCTTATCTGAGAACTTGACGTGAATTCACGGAACCTCTCCGTTAATTTCCTAGCTTATTTAAGCACTTCCAGGTTTAAAAAAAGATATAATGAAAAAAAAATGTAATTGTCCTTATTTGGGTGTTCTACTGTGTATGAAAAAGATGTATCAAATATTTTACTTCCGACAGATATTTCAACCCGCGCTGAAAAATTCAATCTTGTGATTTTAGCCACTCGCCTACAACTTTGATAGTAGAGGAATTATGGGGACTTTAGCACATCGGGACCTAGGACCGGAGCATCGGAGCTGTTCGTGCTTTGTCATTCCGGGTGGCCGGCGGCCATATTGTATCCATGTGACATTGGCCTTTGACCTTGACCCAGGTGACATTAAATATTTAAAAAATTAAAATTAATTTAAACAATTATTAAAAATGTATTATTCAAAATAACAAAAAAATGTGTTATTAATATTATAAAAATTGCTATTTAAAAAAATATTTTTATAACATACAAATCNGTGCTGGTGCTGTCCCCAGACTGGGCACAGTAGATGACTGACTACCTCCACTCCCCCTTCCAATATATTTATTGTCCAATTGCCCCACCTCCACGTCCAATAACTAAACTTCGTTCTACCAATTAGTCGCGTTCGCGACTACTCCCTTCCAATATATATAATTGTCCAATTACCCCAACCCCTCCAACCCCTCACCATAGCTCAGTCAGTCGTATGCAGCCATCTCGGTGGGTTTCTCGTTTGTCATTTGTTCATACATTGCTGAAAGTGGCCATCTTGGATTTCATATGTTTACATTTTCAACACATAGGTGGCGCTAGTGTATTATTAATTGCTCCGAATCCTACCTCCGTAATGCAGTTGATTGCAAACTAGCTTAATTTTAAGAGTTTTTCTAAATTTGATTCTCGGGTAAGTCACTCGTGTATTTTAATTGTCTTTGTACTGTTTAACATGTTTCTGGTTTCATCAATAATTATACTGCTGTCAATGAGACGTCAATGCCTACCTACCAACTAAGCTTTCAAGAACTTTACTAAAATTGATTTTCCACCATGTACAGGAAAGTAGGCTAACTAGTTATCAGTAACTTCTTGTTTTGATTGGTCTTAGATTGAAAAGATATGACATATCGTAAAATAAATATATTAAAACCACAATTTTGAAAGAAAAAACCGAACTTAACAGTGTTATTCGCATCCCATGTCAGATCGTGTCAATATTTTGTTACTGAATACATTACTTTCGGTTCTTAAATATACAATTGTCCCTTCAATGTCGTCTAATTCAATTCTTTGCTGATTCAGGCTATCATAAAATGTCACTTGAAGTGTTTAGTAAAAAGTGAAGTATTGGATTATTTGCAGAGTACAATAACTACCATACATTGGCTATACATCAAATTGTTACCCTCAAGTTATAAACATACACACTGTGCTGACAAAGGTTTTTCTCTCGCCAGTTTGTAGAAACAATTGTTTGTCTGTTTTGTACGAAATCCCTCGAATGTAGGTATACATTTTTGTAAGGAAATTGACGCTATTACCCACCTGTGGGTCCTAGGGTCCTCAGTTAATGTTAGATGGCACAGACTATAAGGTGCCTTGAAGGTTGAGGGTATAACAAACAAATACTTCATCCCATTTTGGTTTTAAACAGTTTTATTCGACGGGATTGCATACACACATTCCCGGCACTGTTGCGGGAAGTACACATACTTTCTCGGCACCTTGTGCCGAAGATTTACTCATATGTTATCGACCTTACGAGTTCTTGGCCGGAAGGGCTGATAACAGTTTTCTGGCTAACGTTTCCGACGCTGTGGGGGCATTAGGTGACAGGACATGTCCCTGAGTGACGACGTTGTTACTTATCTGTACTTTTTGCGGGATAGTTGTTCTGGAAGTAGATGAGATCTGGTGAGTTGGATGGCCATGTTACCAGCCCTGTTCCAGCGGCGGTAATTTGTGTTCTGGTTAGTTGGGTGGCCATGTTACCGGCCCTCGGACTGGTTGTTGTTGGTGTGCTTCACTCAGCTAGCTTCCTCTCGATGTGGTGCTCCTCGTTGGAGCTCACCACTCGCTTCCGTTCGCTGCGTAGGGTTGTAATTGACTGATTACTTCCCTCCCACATCCCAGCGAGGGACCCCTGGTGGGTCCCCACCCTGGCTCTCGGCGCGGTGTCACACTGGACTACTCCCACTCGCTCGACATGGTGCCCCTCGTTGAAGTTCACCACTCAACTCCACCTTCTTGGTGCGTAATTGTAACTGACTGACTTGACTGACTGACTCGCATCCCGGCATGCTGATACTACTCGTCCAACATAACTCTCGTAACTGTTTAACTGCTTCTGCCCTACGCCCCGCAGCACAGGAAATTACTGGTTGTCTGTCCCGATATGGCTGACCCCTTAACACTGTCTCTGGTTGTCTCTGCTGGGGCCCGAACACCACGACCTCTCGGCATCCAGAAGGACTTCTTCTCACGTAACTGTGTGATTCAACTTACTGACTGACTGATGCGACTGACTCACTTGGCCGGGGTCCGATCTCCCCGGCCTCTGTCTCTCTCGGCGCGTGCTTCTAACTGACTGGTTGACTGCTCTAACGTAACTGATTCTCCCGGTGCGGAGTATCGCAGTCTACGACTGCCCCAACATGACTGACCGACGGACCCAATATTACTAATGTCCTTCAACTGATCCCCACCCTCCCCACAGAGAGGCTTATATTGTCTCTTGGCTCCTTCCCTAAAACTGTACACACGCCTTCCCTTGTTGGGGGAGGGAGGAGTGGAGGAGGGTGCAGTACAAACATTACTTCATACATGTGCCCTGGTTCTTATAGATTGGGGGGGGGGGGAAGATGACCTGCCCTCTAAAGCTTACCCTGTCTGCTCTCCTTCCACAGCGCGTGTCCAAGTTGCCCTGCGGTTTGCTAAAGGGCAAGGAGATGAATGCTCGTGGCACCACTTCCAAGCTTGTCAGTCATTTTCTCAGTGCCTATCACCCTTAAGCACATATGTTAATGTCTCTCATGGCGGAAATCGCCAGCATATCTCGTCATTCTTCGGCATGTACAAAATTCACGGGGTTTGCTAGGGGGGGGGAGAGGTCTCGCACTGCAGCGACATGTAACTGAGTATCCATCTCTAGGTTGACATGTCCTGGCTGTCCACGTGTCCCGCGACGCGTGTCAACTTGTAGGTGTTCGCGGAGAGGATAATATGGCATGGGAGGGTGATTGTGGCAGCGGCGTTCTCTTCTTACTTTATGTGCCACGTGTCAAAATAATTAATGTAAAATCATACACTGCAAGGAATACTTAAGACTAAGGAATTGAAACAGCTGTTTGTACCGCAAAATGCAGCCAAAAAGCAGGCAAAATGGCATCACTAACCAGGAAAATGTTGGAATGCCCTTCTCCAATCAGCGCCTGGTAACCTACTTCCCAGAAGACAGCCCAATCAAATGGAAACATTCCACAGCACGCAGTAAGCCAGTCAGACACAAAGCCCATCCCGAGAGCCTCGTGCAGACAGAGTATGGATATGCCCAAATCAAATGAACCACCATGCCATACCATCTCTGTCTACTTGTCTATTCTGCGATTGGCTATGTCCCTCCTGAGGTTCTCACCTGTGTCAGTTCCACTTAGGTTGTACTCGTGGTGGCAGTGGATGGTAATTGGCAAGTTGAAGGAGGACTGAAGGTTGCTCTCGCCTGTGAAGGCTCGATGCAGTGAGTGGCGACACAGCTCCGGCACTGTCCTGGAGAGACAGTAGAGGCTGAGTAGAGTCTCGTCAGGACCACAGGTGGTCGGCTATGTCCCTCCTGGGGTTCTCTCGTGTGTCAGATCCATTGAGGTAGTATTCGTGGTGGCAGTGGATGATAATTGGCAAGCTGAAGGAGGACTGAAGGGTGCTCTCCCCTGTGAAGGCTCGATGCAGTGAGTGGCGACACAGCTCCGGCACTGTCCTGGAGAGACAGTAGAGGCTGAGTAGTGTCTTGTCAGGACCACGGGTGATCGGCTATGTCCCTCCTGAGGTTCTCTCCTGTGTCAGTTCCACTTAGGTTGTACTCGTGGTGGCAGTGGATGGTAATTGGCAAGCTGAAGGAGGACTGAAGGTTGCTCCCCCTGAGAAGGCTCGACGCAGTGAGTGGCGACACAGATCCCGCACTGTCCTGGAGAGACAGTAGAGGCTTGGTAGTGTTTCGGCAGGACCACGGGTTGCTCTGGGTATGAGTCTCCCAGATGGTTGTGGGAGGAGAGTGGACAGCGCATCACAGTGCCAGCTCGGGGCTTGGAGCTGGTCAACTGTGATGTTAGACAATTGCTCCTCCGCGCTGACTGAGTGTATCTTGATCCTTGTCAATGAAGGCTCGTCGGTGTTGTGCTGTTGTACTCCTATGGAGGCCGGGTGCGGCCGTCTGGCCAGTATTCCCCCAAAATGGCGACTGGGATGCTGCCATGCCGTAGTGTCGACAAAGATGTCTATTCTGTATTGCAGTTCAGACAAAATGTTTACAACACAGCGATATATATTTTGGCGGTTTATAACAGTTTATGGCTTCAGCGCCTTTAGGGGTAAAGTGAGAGGAGATAAAACGGTACGGTGGAGGAAGCTAGAGCACCTCGAGACATAACAACAACAATGTCCGCCATGTTTCCCATACGCAAAAATGCAGGCGTACCATCCGCCAGGACTTGAACCCGTTTCTCCGTGGGCCTAGAGCTCTGTTATCCCATTCACACAAAGTCTTCACAACTGCCTACACAAAGCACAAGAAGGTTAGATGTGGATTGTACTGTATGTACACTGCAAAGCTCAGTGTGCCGTGATCCTTCCTGTTGATATCTGATCCGTAGGCTGTTCGCGGTAAACTGAGCACTTTTGAAAGCCCTGGTTAAGATCTGCTTGTTTGCACACTGTGTATTCCTACATCATATGAACAATTAGCATTAACACCGGCCTCGTCCCTTTATTCACGGGTTGTTCAATTGAGACTCTGGGAATATTATTAAAATTAATAATTTATATATCTTTAATTATTACACTTTGTTACATTAAAAAAGGAAATCAAAATTGTTTCAGTATTCACAATTGTTTACCTAACCCCTTAATTTATTAGTCTTTCCCGAGTAAACTCGTTCATATCTGACTCGTTGCCGAATAGATTAAATCATGGTCGTTGCTTCACAAAGCGAGACGGTGACGCCATTGCGGACAGTGTCTTTTCCTGTACAATGCTATTGGTTGCTGCTGACACGCCAACAATCTTATCATTGGTTGAACCATGTATTTACTGAAACCATTTCCACAGGTTCGGTAGAGCCAGCTGTCTTAAACAGTCTGTAAGTATATTTCACATCATAAAATCATGAAATGAAAATTCAATGTTTACGTTAAGGGGTTAATACTTATAATTTGGTGTTACGTCATGGAAATGCTTTCCCTCTGTCGTTACCAACATTCCGGAGCGCATGGCAGTCAGCATGCAGGTCGAGGAAGTGACGTATTTCAAAGATTGATTCCAAAAGTGCTCAAGCATATAGTCTTGTATATCGTTGTTTGTGATAACGAAATAAGTGTGGCGTGATTTTAAGTACAGCGCGCACCAAAAAAATAGTCTCTAAGTTTCAACGTGTAAAAACATTTATATAGTTAATTCGCGGTTACTTCCAACTTTTCCGAGGCCCTGTTAAAGTTCTACTTCCGGGATATTCCTCCGCCTCATGCAAATATAGCTTAACCGAGTCTACAATATTACACTGAAGGCACGGTGCACCGCGTTCGTGCGCACTCATTTTAACAATACGTTGCATAATAATTATTTTTTACTAGGTATTAGCAACACACTTCTGTTCTCCCTGTTTTTATTAATTGTTATTATAAATTAAATATTATAACTTATAGATAAAATATGAGTAAAAGTTCAATTTGTCCAAAAACAAGGTACTTGTATGTTGACATCAGTATAAAACTTTTTGGTTACACGGCGTATTTAGGACACAACTCAGCACACCATGAATGGGGTGATTATTCAAAGGTTTGATTGAAAAAGTGTGAAGAAACCGCTAACAGATTATAGAAGAGGGAGTGAAAGAGTTACTGAGCTCATGAGAGGGTAAATTTTTGTATGGAACTGCGACTGCTATGAGAGAGGTGTGGAGAGAGAGAGAGAGTGAGAGAGAGAGAGGAAGGCTGGCGTATCAGCGCGAGGCCGGGAGCTGCTATCAGGAGGCAGCTCTGATAAGGGCGCTATTGACAGCGGGGATTATCGCAGCTCGAGCGTCAGCCAGCCCCGGCCGGCTCTGATTTTTACGACCTGCCATCCCCAGCCGTGGCGTTGGCAGACGTTACGCCCAGGGGGAGAAGAAACTCTCCCCTCGCCGTCAATTACTTGCAGGTAACACACGTCTACATTAGAACCTGTGTGAAGTGATTGAGTGAGTGAGTGAGTGAGTGAAGAGATTTGGGCGGCTTCGCAGCGGTCCCGACGATGGAATTTTACATCTACATGTAATCTCTTCACGGATCCTTCACTTTTTGAATCAAACCTTTAAAAAATCAATCCATGTATTGCCTGTTTAGTTGCTTCCTAAATGTGTCATTTGTCATACGCGTTTTATACTTGTATTAACATTAAATTATCATGTTCTTGGTTATATTGAACTTTTACTTATCATTTATGCATAAATTACAATAGTTCATTTATAACTTATACAAATAAAGAGAGAGTAAATAGGTGTGTTGGCAATGTATAGTAAAAAATAGTTCTTATCCAATATATTAATACATTCTCGTGTAAATTTCTAAGTTTTGTTAATCACTCAAAATATTTCCATGTGGTTTGTTTTCTTTGCTTTACATTGTTTCATTAACAAGCTATTATATACAGCAATAGTTGATAGAATATACCTATATTTTTCAAATAAAAAATTGTTTACTTTTTTTAATATTAATGTATAGAATCCACCAAATCTCTACTTACGTAAAAATAATTGTTTAAAATTAAACGTCTATTACATACAACTTTATTAAAAAAATTTTAAACAAAACCCATTTCTTTATTTTAACCGTATTATATCTTCTTAAAATCTCCTATTATGTACACACACAGAGTGATGTGATAATATTATTTGATATTTGATAATTTTGAGACAGTTGTTTTGTAATTTTTTTTGGATTTTCATGTTTCTAACCCTAATTTTTCACCAAAAGTTGGCAATCTTAAAATATAAAACTATATAGTCTATGAACTATTGCGGTATGTGATAGTTATCAGCATTCAGATATCTTGTCTATAAATTTATCTCCATCAAGTTATATTAAATAGTGGAAACCTTGTTCTTAATTTTATATTTTTGGAATTCGAACACTGACGCATTTCAATGGTCCTTAGGAGAGTAAATACGTTACCAATATGCTTATTTTTTACTGAGGTATGTATAAAACAAACAGAATCTAAATTAACCCTTTCAGATAAACTTTAATTTTTGGTTTCAGACGTTGCAAATAAGACATTGTTTGATAACTGCTGTGACCAAGCAAACAGCACTTATCTCTCTATCAGAAACAATTGACTGTATGCTTTGTGTTCTGTGCTAGTCTTGCGTAGAGCAGTAACGCGATTTATAGCCCATTCACGGTTACTTCCAACTTTTCTGAATCCCTGGTCAAGTTTTAATTCCAGGATATCCCTCCGCCTCGTGCAAACAAGTATTAACCAAGTCTAGAAAATTACATCAAAGGGACAACGCATCGCATTCGTGCGCACTCAGTGTAATAAGCTTCTGCATAAGAACTATTTCTTACTAGGCATTAACAACATACATACTTTTTCTTTGTTTTATTCATATTCTTTATAAAAGAAATATTATGATTTATAGACATAATATAAGTAAAAGTTCAATTTACCCGAAAATAAGGTACTTTTATGTTAACACGAGTGATACAAGCCGTATTTAGGAAGCAACCGAGCACGTCATAGATGGGGTGATTTTTTTAAGTTATGATTTTCAAAAAGTCTGAATGACCGCGAATAGAGTATAATAATCGGTTACGTGCAGGAAATATCATTGAGCACTGAACCTTGTATTGTACAGCACCAGTCAAATATAACTTACTCTTCAATATGTAGACAATTGTCTGCACTGGGTAACTAACAGGCTAATATTTGTCATTTTTAAATTGTTAATCAAAATTAAGTTGAGTTAATTTTATTAAACTGTACGCTCACGTATTAATTCAGCCTCCCCCCCTTTTTTTTTTTCATCATTCTATTCCAAACTCTTTTCCTTTGGGGAGCCTTTATGTCATGCCTTCGTAAACGTTGGCATGACATAAAGGCCTACTTGATAGATATTTTTTAATTTTGTTACTGTTTTAGTTACACCCATATTTTTATGAGGGAACCTTTGATTATCGTTACAGGTGTGAAACTAGTAACGAAAAAAAAAATGAATGTTACATGCCGCCGCTCTGTGTCATTCCCTTTCCCACCCGTTCAAGCCGGCGAAGCGCAGTGTGTCAAGGCCATCACTGGTAACCAGAGACGTTCGTGGCGATATACGTAGGGGAGGCTGCCACGCGTGCCGCGGTAAGCCTATCAGGACTCTTGTCGCTCCTATCCTCGGAGACCAAAGGTCTTGGATCATCATTGAACAAATGTTCTGGTCATCATCCTCGCCCTCCCTCAGCGCGACTCGGAGTGCACGGGACATTCTGGCCCGGGCCAGCTGCTCTATATATATGTGGCAGTGCTCCGTGTTTAGAGTCTGGAGACTAGTACGGCCTTAGACGCTGTACTAGATGTGTGGTGCCAGCATAGCGCCGAGTGGTGGCGAGAGTGACCAGCGAGAGTGAAGTCTGTGACTGCGAGCATCGGTACAGTGAAGAGTGAGACTGATGGGCGAGACTACTGAACTGGATGCGTGAATGTAAGGCATTTAGAATGACGGCAATAGTTATATTAAATATAATACCAAAGGGACAACGCAGCCTATTCGTGCGCACTGTGGGTAATAATATTTTGCATAAAAACTATTTCTTACTAGGTATTGCCACCACACTTATTTTTCCCCTGTTTTGATTCATATAAGTAATAAACTCAGTATTATAATTTAAAGATAAAATATAAGTAAAAGTTTAATTTAACCAAAAATAGGGTACTTTTATATTAACAGGAGTATAAAACGCGATGATACGTGACATATTGAGGAAATGACTAAACACGTCATACATGGGGTAATTTTTCAAAGGTTTGATTGAAAAGGGGTGAGGAAACCGCAAACAGACTATATAGTGTTTGAACACGTGATTGAGACAGTTGCCGGGGAAGTAGGTGTGTAAGTGTGTAGGAGACACGCGGAGGAGACGGAAATCAAGTGAGCCGCATCTCCAGTCCACGGTGTGAACGGCTTGTTAGAGAAGGGAGGGGAAGTGTGTCGGTAGGGGAGGTGAGGGTTTGATAAGGAGCAGTATTGACAGGCCTGACACCCCGCCTGAGGGAGGGGAGGGAGCAGGCCGCTCGCTGGAGTAGACAGTCTCGGTCTGCTAGTAGTGCGCGTGGCTTGTCCGGTGTTGGGTGTGTGTGGTGCTCGTGTGCGTCGCCGTGTACGAGGACGGACAGCCGCTGCCCTGCACGCACGAAGGAAGCGCCGGTAAGATAGACGCTCCGCGTGCGAGCAGTAAGCAAAACCTCATACTTGTCGCCTCCTCATGGCGCCGTTACTCCACAAATGCGTCAGCTACGTATAACTTACTTAACAGGAGGGAATAAAAATATTTATTTTAATTAACGTTGTATAATATGTTATTGTCCTGGGTCTTTCAATCAAACCCATAAGTCAAAAAATGATTCATTCTATCTAAAGTTAACTTTTTTTTTAATATTTGTATGTTAGTGGTGTCTACTTCCGAATAGTGAAGGGCGTAATGTACTCACTTGTTTCTGAGTTGTTCCGCAAAGTTTATTATTTTGATACGACGGTATTTGTAAGACTGTTTTCGCGTAGTAAAATTCGTACGTGGGATTTTCTAATTAGTGCTGAGAGCGCTTCGTCGTTTCTAGGGTGCTAGTATATACTTGGGCCGTGTTCGAATTGACCATTTTAGTTAGTACTTGTAGTGATCAATTCGTAAGCCGTGGATAGTTTATGTTCCGCGATGGTTGCGACTTGCTAGTTTATCATTATAATATTAATTGGTCAATTAAGCACTTTAAAAAAATCAGCTTTTTAAAATTTTACTGCTTCTATATTTTTGTATTTTATCGGAATAACAAGCACGGGCACTCTGTTGACATGCGCCCAGATAAGTTGGTATTGACGGAGGGAAAGTAGTTCCAGGCATTAACGTCGAATTAAAAGCTTTAGGTAAACATTTGTGAAAACATAAATTCTTTTGTTTTCTGTTTTTCTGCAAAAAAATTCAGAACAGGCGAATTTGTGAAATATTTACTTTTCTAATATTTTTTTCAGCTTCAGTAGAAGGACGCATGAATAAATTGATGAGGTCCACGATAACGTTAATTTTACAACTGGTGTAAGAATACACTATGTGCATGCAAATAAGTCGTAAGCAGGGCTTTAGGAAGTGCTGAGACGCTTTGAAGCCGGGCGGGCGGCGCCATTAGACTGCCGTGAAGCCCCTGCAACATACCGCGTATGACTAGCTGCGTGCAGGCAAGGACGCGATATGGCGATGACGGTGCTTGCGGCCACGCCGATATCAGCAGCTCGCCACGCCTTATTATCATTGCGCAGTATAAGCCATATTCACGATGCGTAGCTTACAGCATGTCAGGCAGAAGTTTTTAAGAACATTTATACGTTTTAGTTATTACTAGAGCCACCTGTTTTTCGCGGAAAGATTTACGCGAAGGCTATATAGGATGGCATACGTGCAGTTTTCCTTTGGTTATTGCCCAGGTGTGTTTGTCGGGAGACAGTTCCTTACCTGACTGGGCCACTCACAATTAGGTAACTCTGACACTTGAGTGTCCGTGATTCGCAGACAGGCATCTACAGCGCGTTTGAGACAAGCTTAACTTCATGAAGTAGCTAAATAAGTATCTATATAATATTAGTACCAACATAGCACAGATAAGATTGCCATTTTATTAACAACAGTCACCCAGACAAAATAAATGTTACGTAAGTTTGTTATTTTTTAATTATTCACTGGTATTTTTAATAATTTTAATTTGTGTTATCGCACATTTGAGATTAAAATTATTATGCGTACAATAAATTAGTGTTTGTTTCATGCGTTAGGTAACAATTTTTTCGGAAGTTTGTTAGCATGGTAAAATAAATTGTACTTGACGTGCACATTCGATGAATATAAATGATAATGCGTATGTTGTTTTAATGACATTTCAGTTAATTTAAAACCTACGTTAACTTGCAATAATCCAATTCTGGGCATTTCCGTCCAACGCTAATAACCGCCGTTCCGCGAACGACATTATCGATCGTAAAGGTGCTGTCCAGCCAGCATAACCTCCGTTTCAGAACTTATATTGCAAACACGTTCGATCAAAACCTAGCTAGTTTTGGCACGATTTTGTTGATAGTTTTTGTAATAGAAATGATTTAGTGACCCTGTTTTGTGTACTGAAATTTATATCGTAATTTCTTAACTACCCTTTTGTCAAAATCAAAGATAAAATGTTACCAAAATATTCGTTAGGTATAAAAATCGGTTCGATTCAGTGTAATAAATGTTTCATTATAATAATTATTAAATATATATCAGTTTTCGTGATGATTTTTCATCTGCGATTGCTGTATTTAGAAACGAAAGGCTGTTTTCTTGTTGAATCAGAATGTGCGATGTTTTTTTTTTTTACAAAAATGTTTGGCGGTTTTTTTTCTACACCTAGGCCTGCCATTGTATTACAAAATAAAATTCTGAAAATTTTGTCAGCCTCAGTATCAATCGTGAAAGTGCTCGCTCGTATCTCATTTTACCGTCAAATGCCGTATTTTCTACCGTCCAACCACCATAACCTCTTCCAGTACTCGTTCGGCAAACACGTTCTATCATAACCTAACTGTTTTGAGCACGTTCTTGTTGGTGTTTTTGTAATAGAAATGATACAGTGGCCCTGTTTTGGGTACTAAAATTGATGTTGTGATTTTTTAACTAGCCTTTTGTTAGCATCAAAGCTAAAATGTTACCAAATTTTTCGCTAGGTATAAAAATGGGTTCGTTTCAGTGTAATGAATATTTCACTTTAATAATGGTTAAATATGTCGGTTTTCGCGATGAGTTTTAATTTGCGATTGTCTTTATTTGAAAACGAAAGGCTGTTTTCTTACTGAATCTGAATGTGCGACATTTTCATCTAAATACATTAGATTATTTTTTTTTTTTTTATACTTTGAACCTGCGATTATATTGCAAATGAGAAACATTCAAAATAATTTTATGCTTATACTTAGGCGCTATAAGGTACTTCAAATACAAATGGTTAAAAATCGTCCTAGTAACCAAAATTCATTGTACACAAAGGTAAAGAAAAGAGGTTATGTTTTCACATAAAAGCTTAGGATTTTAATATTCTCATGTGTTTCACGTAATTATCTAAATTATATTCCTGTTTCCATCAAGTATTTTTATGAAACAACATTTGTAATGAAAATATTTCGTGAATAACCTAGTCGTAATATAAATATTAAGTGCTTAAGTTCACAACGAAGCAGACTTGATAAAGTACTACTTATATGCGCGAATAAGCAATGCTTCTTTGACTATGAATACTTTAGAAATAACTCAAACTTATTTTGTGACTATGAATATTTGATAAGCAGTGCATCTTGAAGCATTACTTCAAGCTATCAAAATAAGCAATACTTGTAACTGGCACTATGAAAGGAAAATCATACTTTGCACGAGTATAAGTAATTCTTGTTTCAAACATTTCTCATGTGCTCATTATATATTCCACCCTTAGTGTTTTGGAGTGCAGGCAGTCCTAAAAAAATTTTCGCGAAAAACAGGGGCCCTAGCAATTACGTATTGTTACACGAATACCTGAGGGGCGTATCTGAGTTCGTAAGGGATCGAGGTCTTAATAAAAATAAAGAAACTGAATTTTATTTCTAATTTATTTACACAGCTATTATTTACAGCATTAAATTATCTATCTCCACTTTTTTTTTCTTTTTTTATTTCTCAGTGAGCACAATATTTAATGTATATAAACGTCCTACTTGATGTCTCCGTTTAGTTTTAGTCAATGAACTCATGCTCATCATTAACACACTTTCAGTCTGCCTGTTGCCATCATTCGTAATGTCTTTCACTCACGCATCTAGTCCAATAGTCCAGTCTGCCAGCCGCACCCTTCATTGCTTGATACTCGCAGTCGCAGATTTCCCTTCCGCCGGTCACTTCTCTTGCAGCTCGTCGTCTAGCGCTGGAACTTGGCCACTCATCCATTCAACAACTCTCTGCCCGGAGGCCCGTCGCACGATTTACACTCTGCTGGCCTTGACCTGGAAAGTTCGATGTGCCCCGAGTCACGCTTAGAGAAACCAGGGCAGCAAACCACTATAACTATCTTTAGATAAATACAGAAACTCAATACAACCGATGTCAGCAGCGCGCGCCGCAAAAGGATTATCGCGTGGGCTCGCTTTCTGCAAATAGATACGTGGCTCTTGGTTTAACGCGCGCCTGTGACTCAGAACATTTCATTAACTTGCCGCCGCCGCTTTCATATAACTGCTGTTCTTCACTTCCCACTCGCTCGCGCGGGATGCGAAGCAGCAAGCGCGCAACAATATTGTACATTTTGTGTATGGTACCGCCCCTAAATTAAAAAGGTTATTAATAAAAATAAATAAAATGTCGGAAATCATGCAATACACAGGTCTATAGGCTGTTCACGGTCAACTGAGCTGCTAATAGTTCGGTCGTCTGCCGCTAGAAGGCCGCAGCGTGGAAGCAGTAATGGCGCCAGTTTTTCTGCAGGTCGTAGACGCGCAGTTGGCTCTCGACGTGAACATGGGTATGTGGAGGGATGGGGGGGGGGAGGAATAACTGCCACTAGCTCTCCTGCTAATCCCTTCATCCGCCAAATGGCCATTACCGAATGTGGTCAGACGACAGATAACAGCCGAGCACAGCAAGACTCGTAGCTATACGGACTCTACTCAGTGTTTGTTGCCACTCCTAAAAGAACAATAAACACTCTTTTTCAATTTTGCAAATTTATTACAATTTCAAATGAGTTGGGGGGGGGGCGGTTAAGGCATGTATTCCCAGCGCTTTTTAACTCTTCTTTAAAAAAAAATAGTTTTAAACAACGAGAAAATAGGTGGTCTGATCTGATGTGGCATAAACTGAAAATGTAATTCCGTTTGTTAATAAAGAAAAGGGATTAAGGATAACTGCCATATTGATTTAATTGTACTTTTCAACTGCATACTGAAAATGTAGTTAGTTATTTAGCATGTAATGGTTGAGGAATGAGGTAATTCCTGGTATATTTTTTTTTCTGTTCTAAATCATACAGTTACGTAAAGGACTGTGGAAGACATTATAATTTGGTGGACTTCGATATACTACCACAACTAATCCTTGCTCCAGAATATTCCTTAATTGTAAAGGCAACATATAAACCAAATATTATTTAATATTCAGTTTTATTATTTACTCACACACTATTGTATTCCGAATTAATATTTGTTCATAATTTAAGAGACTTTCTAACCGCTGTTATGAAAGTAATTAAGTATTCGTACGCATGGCCAGATTTGACTTGGTAGCATTTAAACAGTACAGTTTGTAATATCTCGTTTATATCAATGGCTTTAAAGTAAAGAGTCTAAATTCTAAATAATTATACATGAAAAGCTTAAAGATAGAATTGAAGTTAGCCTTAGAATTAAAAATATTTATTGTAATAGTAAAAGAAACTATATATAACCTAGATTAATAGAACATTAAAAAAAATTACAGCAAAATGTATGACCAAATGAGTGAAATAAAAAAGAGGTCCAATGAATAACTTAACTGAATCGTGAGTGTATGTCGCTTTCACACAAATGGTTGTTCAGTCCTTTCCTTTCTAGAACTTTATCACATAAAGGTTTCCCAGTTTTTCCTCCGCGTGAAGACCTAAGGTCTGCGGCTGTCAGCCAATTAGCGACGGATCCGTCCGAAGTTATACATGCCAACCCCTCCGTGTATGAAAAAACACCACATAGCATTAAAAATTACGCTAGCGGTCGGCAAACTCCCTCTCGACTCCCAGATTGCAAGACTAACCTGAGATTCCCAACAAGCGACAACGCTGCTTTCAAACGATAGACATAATGAAAAAATCTGGAAAACCTGTTATGCCATGAAAAAAACGTGTGCAAAGGGGACAATATATACATATTCATACACGCATATCGTATAATTACCGATCACATATTTTACGTATACACGTTAGCAGAATGTGTATATCGCATTTAAGCGTTACATAATTTTGCAAAAATTGTATGCACAGTTACCGATGGTTTACTCAAATTCTCAGCTGTTCATTAACCATATACGCATGATTGTAAATTAGTTACCAAATTTAATTCTCTTGTTTTATTTCATTTAAAATAAACCTCTATTTTAATTCATGAAACTCGCTAGTGATATAGAGCTGTAATAATACAAACTACAAGATCTATTACAATTTATAGTTTTTATGAAAGCAAATCAAGTTACAAAGAAGCAAACACAGAATTACTGTAACTATGCTTACTGTCAGAGATCCATCATGGATTTCAATTAATACTCAACATTGTTTTTACAATGCAAAAATACTATGAAGTTATATATATATATATATATATATATGGATCTATATCACACCCATGCATTCAAAAGTTTGCCGATCTATAAATAGTTTAAATGAAAGAGCACTGCGTTACCATTAAACATTTAAAACTACATAAATATACGCCGTAATGTATAATCAGTGTACAAAAATAGCACAACTATCAAGATCAACCAACTAAATAGTGCAAAATCTACTTAGATAGTTTTGAACAGCGCAAACCAATATACAATACTAACGGGTACATCTACGTATTCACGGAAGTTTCAGTCGAGGAAATCTAACTAATTTTGAGGCCTTAGTGAAAACTGACAACTCTCTTTACGTTTCTAGGCTACAAACAACAAGTCGGAACAACAGGAAAAACGGTTATTTTATTGGTAGTAGTTAACCGCGGATTCGCATGCTCAAATTTTCCATCAGGTAAGTATGGTGCAGTCTTGGTCCACCACTTCGNAAACTGACAACTCTCTTTACGTTTCTAGGCTACAAACAACAAGTCGGAACAACAGGAAAAACGGTTATTTTATTGGCAGTTGTTAACCGCGGATTCGCATGCTCAAATTTTCCATCAGGTAAGTAGGGTGCAGTCTTGTTGGCCCGCATCGAAAATGAATATGTCGTTGATATTGGTAGGAACACTTTACATTCGCGAGAAGAGTTTCTGCCCTGCGTATTTCAAAACATTATAGTTCTGAACAGCGTTCTCCACCGGATGGTTTTATCCGTTCCATGTCTTGGGTGCCTGCCCGCGAACCACAGATATTTAGAAACAGAGTAGTCAAATTCAGATTGGATACGTCACCTTCCGCAAAATACTCTCTCAGCGACACGTGGTCAGTAACCAAAGAAAAACTGCGGTGTACACGTAGCTCGTATAAACCAAGGCTGCTAGGAACTCTTCGCGAAGATCAGGTATCTGTAGACGTTGGTATTTGCCAGATAGAAAATAAATTTGCTGTCCGCGATTTTGCCCACTAGGAATTTGGATTTGTCAATGAATCTGTTAGATTGAAATTAAACACAGCTTTTACCCACAACCAAGCCAGACAGGTGATTGTATCGTTGTTTGTCAAAACGAAAATAAATTAACTGAAATAAATAAAAATTAGAATTAATAAAAATAAACCGAATAAAAATTAATAAATACAAAGGAATAAAATGAATAAATAAATAAACCTTGGCTTCGTTCGTCGGAATTACTGTGATTACCACGTCAAATTATGTACAGCAACCTGGCACTAACAAAAAAACATAGTGGTTCAACTCACACTACTGAGCTCATTTGTAATAACGCATGAGTATTAACACTCTGCCTTAATCCACCAACATAACGAAACAGCAATGAAAAATCTGTCTAGCAGTTTTTACTTTATAACAAAAAATACAAAAAAAACTACTTACTTGAACTTGACTTTTGTACAATATGCTATATATTTGCATAAAGTCATTTAAATTGAATACAATATTTATGACAAAATCCACAATCATCATATTTTTCTCTCCTGCAAGGCCATTGTGTTACTAAACAACACTTTATACTCACAGATATGAACGCATGTACATATTTTTATTTGAACATAAAAGTTACTGTTGGAATCACATATTATTAACGATGGGTATATAAATTACGTGACTGCCATAAGTGCTATCATGCGGAATAATAAAATCGTATAGTTTATAATCAAAATAAACTGTGACATTGACTGATCACTACAGCACATAATAAACTGCTCTGGCAGAAAACACATTGCAACAAAAATTTCTACACAAACAAAGACAAAATAAATTAGATTTTAATCTCTTAAAAAACCACACTGTATGAATTTATACAGGCATACGCCGAGAAAAAGGTTTAGCTGCAGGTTCTAATAAATTTGCTTGAAAACAATTTTACACTGAACAATATTTTGTTCTCTTGACCAATCTGATGTTACTCCAAACATGTGCATTTATTCCCCTTAACCAAACGAAGCATTTAAACATAAATTGTTGAGTCGAATAGTTATCTATATATCCCATCATTTGAACGCATTTATGGATACATACACAACTATTCTACAAGTACGCTCGACTAGATAGTTTCGTTTCCATCAAAACTACAAATATCATGGTAGAGTCAAATATTTCGTTTAAAGTTAAAAAAACGTATGGTTAGCTAATAATCACACGTGTCCATTGTTATAGACTTTTCTGCAGCAACAAAATCACCTTGGCGCAGTACTGACATGTATTTGATTGGCTGTAGCGCAACCGAGTCATTTGATGGCCTTCGTTCGAATTTACAGCTCGAGAGTTCATTTGTAATTTTCCTGGCTATTAGAACTACTGCAGTGTTTGTTAGTGCATTTATTGATGCTTAACGGTGCCAAAGACAATTCCAGTGTAATGATTTTAACCAAACAATCCTGCATAAGTTGGCATTTTAGCAAGTCTACGTACATGCCATGCTCGGAACTTTCTATAACAATAAAAACATGTGAATTGCCAAAACTTTTACGATGGCCGTGGTTGCCAAGAGACAGAATTCAACAACAATGAATTAGGGTTCGGAATCCGGTCCTGTTGGATCTTAAATTTATAACCAAAACTGTAGTTTATGGACAGCCATAAAAATCTTGTTTTGCACGAACCAAATTTTACGTTTTTGGGACAGCCAAAAACGAAAAAAAAAATATATATACATATGTTTTCAGGAACAAAATAGTGGGTTTCACAGATAAAAAAATTAAATATGCTGCGCAAACTATTTTCTTATATTCAACATGACCGTTTTCTCAGTGAAAAAAAAAAAACTAAATATTACCATTCCCTCAACTAGCTTATGTCGCAAGAAAACTGTACACCGCAGAAAACTACCGCTTTCAATTTTTTTTCCCCTTAAATTTCTGAATTAACTTTATTCGAAAGAAACAAAGTACTTGGATGCATGAACGTGTGTATGAATCCTAAGTGTTTTTCTCTTCTAACCACACCAAACTCCCCTCCTTTTTCAATATTTTCAACACCTATTCCAAATGAATTCGTTATACGTTAAACTAGGATTTTGTACATCCCACTCCATAATTCCGGTATGATTTCTATATTATTTGTTACAATTTATTTATTGCGGGTTTGTTATAGTAGGTAGGTAGATAGATCTTTACGTCGCGTTGGCAGCAGGCTCGTCAGAAACGGAGCAAGTCGCTCAGAGAAGTAGGGACAAAAATCTGTTTACATCTTGAGTACAAAATAAATGCCATATAAATAGAGGCAGTGATATTTCGCGAAAAGATTTCGAGACAAGATGCAGTCCAAAGCACTGTAGGGTCGTCCAGCTTCTTTGATTGGCTAAACAATGTTCTGGCCCGTGTTAACCGTTTGCGCACGAATCACGAAGGTTCAGCGTCGGAGTTACTTAGTCCTGAGTGGCTTGGTCAAAGACGGACACGGCACCAGCAGCTAATTGAGGTATAACAACAGCTGAGGTGTGTATATAGTATTGAAGTCTACTGTGTGCTCCGATTTTTACGCGAAAAGTCATTGGCCCTACATATAAGCCAGCCCAGCATTCGCTAGGAGTGATAGCGGAAAGCCTCAGGATGGCTGGACCGGAAATCAAAACAAAGTACCTACTCCTGAAAGTGAGTCTGGTTTTGTCACCAATGCAACTCCTCACTCGGCGCGAGTACGATACCAAGGAAGTGTACAGCAACTATAAAAAATACCGTATTNGTCACCAATGCAACTCCTCACTCGGCGCGAGTACGATACCAAGGAAGTGTACAGCAACTATAAAAAATACCGTATTCCTTAAAACTTAATATAAATAGGAATACATAAACCGCCGGAATTTCCCGACTCCTTGCATATTCTTACGAAATATGTGAAAATAAATATTTGTAACATTAAGTAATGCAGAATGCCCGATGTAATGAACTGAATAGTATTCGTTCTCAAATTATGGATCATTCGTGAATTATTAATTATAAATGCAGAAGTTGGGTACTTGATAACTCTTGTTAATTTTCTAAACACAAACTAGAATTATAGACAACGTTGGACTCATGCTAAACTGCAGGAAATGCCGAATATTATAAATGTTCACTCTGTTGTATGAAACCAGTCTATGTAATGAGACCTTGATTACTTTAGTTTTTCATGCTTGCTTTCACCGCACAAAGTCACTCCTATTAACGTTTCTAATGGTTCAGTGGATATTCTACGTATATACGTACATATAGGTTGTATACTCAAGCATATACAGACGTATATGCCCACGAATACGTCCATTCTTCATTCGGCAGTTTGTACAAATTGCATGTCTCTTCCAGTATATTCGTACTGAGCATAGCCGAACCACTGCCTTTTTTTTTAGAAGTGGCTGTACCTCAGCAGAGAGATGTTTAGCCTTATTGGCTCCGTATTATTATAACTGCGGAAGTTTGACCTACTCTGATACTATTGGCATTCAAGCATCATAAATAATATACAAATTAATACACTTATCACAGTAATTCAAANTCACCAATGCAACTCCTCACTCGGCGCGAGTACGATACCAAGGAAGTGTACAGCAACTATAAAAAATACCGTATTTCTTAAAACTTAATACAAATAGGAATACATAAACCGCAGGAAGTTCCCGACTCCTTGCATATTCTTACAAAATATGCGAAAATAAATATTTGTAACATTAAGTAATGCAGCATGTCCGATGTTATGAACTGAATAGTATTCGTTCTCAAATTATGGATCATTCGTGAATTATTAATTATAATTGCAGAAGTTGGGTATTTGATAACTCTTGTTAATTTTTTTGTAACACAAACTAGAATTATAGACAACGTTGGACTCATGCTTAACTTCAGGAAATGCCGAATATTAGATGTGTTCACTCTGATGTATGAAACCAGTCTATGTAATGAGACCTTGATTACTTTAGTTTTTCATGCTTGCTTTCAGCGCACAAAGTCACTCCTATTAACGTTTCTAATTGTTTAGTGGATATTCTACATATATACGTACATATAGGTTGCATACTCAAGCATATACAGACGTATATTCCCGCGAATACGTCCATACTTCATTCGGCAGTTTGTACAAATTGCATGTCTCTTCCAGTATATTCGTACTGAGCATAGCCGAACAACTGCCTTTTTTTTTAGAAGTGGCTGTACCTCAGCAGAGAGATGTTTAGCCTTATTGTCTCCGTATTATTATAACTGCAGAAGTTAGACCTACTCTGATACTATTGGCATTCAAGCATCATAAATAATATACAAATTAATACACTTATCACAGTAATTCAAACTAGGAATTCATGCTCCAGTTCTACATTTGGAAGAAAAATGTGTCACTTTTTTTTTTACGAACGTTGTGGCCCTTTTTTCCTGATTCGAATAGTACCCATACTGGCAAGGACACTAACAGTAAGTACCCTGGGGTACATGCGTACCCCATAAAATAAAACATTTTTTTTTACAAAATTAAACATTTATTAGGAATGCAACTTATACCTACTTCTAGACATAATTAAAGAGCCTTTATTTAAACTAACAAGTCTTATTATGAGGAACATTTAACACAGTTTGAGCATACTTTACTCCGGTGCTCGTTACAAATATAAACTTCGCACATAGCGTATCGGGTTCGCGATTTACGATCCCTGCTCCTCGGACATGCAATACATCTCCCCGTTTTGGCATTATGGGAGACAGGCGCATCACATGCCCTTTTCTTCCCAATGATACCTCCAATACTCTGTTGTAGGTTCGTCGGCAAAGTTAGTTGCCAAAAAACGCTGTTCAAGGTGCGGTTTCATGAGGTCGACTGCCAGAGTCTTCAGAAAAGGCCGTCTGTTTTTGAAAACTTGTTTCCCCATTGACGTTGGATGATTGGAGTAGTATCAAGGGATTAATTCCGACGATATTTAGCATCCCGTAGAAAANAGACAATATTTAGGATCCCGTAGAATACACACAGGCTCCAACGCTATATGTATGACACAATTGGTCGAAAGTATCAACTCCACCCTTCGGTTTGTTATAAAATCTTATTATTTCGAGGAAGTTTACAGTTTTATCTTCATCTGGTTTGTAATGCATTGTTGAGATCATCGTAACATTCTTTTTTTTTTTGCCTTGGCTGAGCTTAGGAGGCATGTATGAGAGCAACGTTAGTTCGCTGTGAAATGCAAACATCGCAGTGTTTTTCTCTCGATCTTTTACCTGTAAAAAGTGGCTTGGGATTTCAGTTTTGTTCTTTTTCAGTGTGCCAACCGTTGTTATGTTCTTCTGCAATAGTTTTTTCGGTAGCGGGAATTGAGGTGAACCAATTATCGTATGTAATATTTGTGTTGGAACCATGAATAGTAGCTGACAGTTGGAGTGCATAGTACTCTGCGACAGGATTTCCTCTTGGAGTTGAATCTTTTCCAGTATAAATGATGGAATTCAGCATATAAAATGACTTGCATCACACATCAACAACTTGATTCCATATTTGTCCGGGTTTGAGGGAATGTACATGCAGAACTGACACCTGCCACGAAATGCCAGCAATTGCTCATAAATCGTGGTACAGTCAGATTGCGAGTAAAGAATCTTAGNGTATGAGAGCAACGTTAGTTCGCTGTGAAATGCAAACATCGCAGTGTTTTTCTCTCGATCTTTTACCTGTAAAAGGTGGCTTGGGATTTCAGTTTTGTTCTTTTTCAGTGTGCCAACCGTTGTTATGTTCTTCTGCAATCGTTTTTCGGCAGCGGGAATTCAGGTGAACCAATTATCGTATGTAATATTTGTGTTGGAACCATGAATAGTAGCTGACAGCTGGAGTGCATAGTACTCTGCGACAGGAGTTCCTCTTGGAGTTGAATCTTTTCCAGTATAAATGATGGAATGTATCATATAAAATGACTTTGCATCACACATCATCAACAACTTGATTCCATATTTGTCCGGGTTTGAGGGAATGAACATGCGGAACTGACACCTGCCACGAAATGCCAGCAACTG
Source organism: Clitarchus hookeri (assembly GCA_002778355.1). NCBI lineage: Eukaryota > Metazoa > Arthropoda > Insecta > Phasmatodea > Phasmatidae > Clitarchus > Clitarchus hookeri. The sequence continues at coordinate 107,077 of NQII01001860.1, forward strand.
CTCATCGANAAATGACTTGCATCACACATCAACAACTTGATTCCATATTTGTCCGGGTTTGAGGGAATGTACATGCAGAACTGACACCTGCCACGAAATGCCAGCAATTGCTCATAAATCGTGGTACAGTCAGATTGCGAGTAAAGAATCTTAGACGTTTCGACCACGTGGTCGAATAATTCTTTTATTGGAGCAAGTTTGTCATTCAATCTTCTTTCTGTTCTTGTCGCTTGGTCGTCAAATCGTAGACAATTTGTCAAAAACTCAAATCGTTTCGTGGATATGCACGATCTAAAATAGTTGATGCCCGTATTTCTGTCAAACAATTCGATCAGCGATAAATGGTTGACTTTTAGAACACCAGCAAGGTAGAGTCCAAACAGAGCTTTTATTTATGTGAGAGTCGAATCCTTTATAAAAGAATGTCGAATGTTACAAGATGNACATCATCAACAACTTGATTCCATATTTGTCCGGGTTTGAGGGAATGAACATGCGGAACTGACACCTGCCACGAAATGCCAGCAACTGCTCATCGATCGTGGTACAGTCAGATTGCGAGTAAAGAATCTTAGACGTTTCGACCACGTGGTCGAATAATTCTTTTATTGGAACAAGTTCGTCATTCAATCTTCTTTCTGTTCTTGTCGCTCGGTCGTCAAATCGTAGACAATTTGTCAAAAACTAAAATCGTTTCATGGACATGCACGATCTAAAATAGTTGATGCCCGTATTTCTGCCAAACAATTCGATCAGCGATAAATGGTTGACTTTTAGGACACCAGCAAGGTAATATAGTCCAAACAGAGCTTTTATTTATGTGAGAGTCGAATCCTTTACAAAAGAATGTCGAATGTTACAAGAAGAATCATCATCCTCAAAGTCTTCTTCTCGTGGTCTATCCCTGTCGGATTTATATTTCGTGCGCTGTTGACATATCTCGATGTTTGTGTAATTAACTATATTTTGCAACACATCATCAGTGAAACATAGGCTCCAACTCTCTAAGGCAGTTGNTCATCATCCTCAAAGTCTTCTTCTCGTGGTCTATCCCTGTCGGATTTATATTTCGTGCGCTGTTGACATATCTCGAAGTTTGTGTAATTAACTATATTTTGCAACACATCGTCAGTGAAACATAGGCTCCAACTCTCTAAGGCAGTTGTAATAAATTTAGCAGGACCTTTGTTACCTGGTGGGTGGAAAATTATGTTTCTGTGTGGTGTCCTAGATGAGCGCGGATGAGTAGCGTACCACTTGTATTTCTCAGGAGTAGTTTGTCTTCTGGTACCTTTTCCATGGAGCACATCAGGAATACTAAGTACAGTCATAGACGAAGAGGTTGCTGACGGCAGAGAACTTTCTACAACTCCTTCCTCGTCACTAGAACTTTCTGAGTCAGCAGTTTCCGCGCGAAAATCCGATATAACTTCGTCGGCCTCGTCTTGTAACTCATCGCCGAGATATGTGTCTTCGTCGTCGCTCGTCGCCAACGGGACATTTTGCAATTCAGTATCCGTCAAGGAACGCGAAGTAGAAGCCATCCAAAAAAAAATACAACCAAACTTGTACACCGCCACCACAAAAGCAACAAAATACAACTAAAATGTGAATAAAACTTGCAAAATTTTACTAAAACGTAGTTTATACCATTACAAATAGATTTCATTCATAAACTTAGTCAAATTAATCAAAAACAGGGACTAAAATACCGTACTTTCACAATGTTTTAGAACCATTATAGAAACAAAATAACTTACGTTAACTGTATCCTGGGGCACTAGTGTGTACAAATGTGTTTCAAACATCTAGGGTAAAGTTACAAAGTTGTGATATGTTAAATAAATAAACAGACGTAACTTTCAAATAATTAATTTAGTAATAAAAACAGTTTACGGTTAAAACGTATAAATTTCGCACGTCCAGTATTTCCAATCACACACACACTGGTCCAGCGTAACAGCCGCAACAATGGCGGTTTCACTCGCATCGTATAGAAGCACACATGTTGCAGTATGTTTATGACTGCCTTGGAAATACAGATTTATCACAACATCGTAACTTGCCTAGGTATATTTAAAAAACACAACATTTACAAACTTGATGTGGGAAATATCAGTATTTTTCGCAGGAAGAAAAAATCAACACCTCGTTCAGCAAAAAGCAACATACCATTGTCGCCATTCTTGCCAACTTCCACTTTTTAATTGTCGCGCCATCACGTCTAAATGTTATAATAAGCATTGAAACATTAAAATCTCGTTTAAGTTTTAAATCACAAATTCAAATTAATTTTTTTTGCTGTAATAAGTATGAAATATGCTGAAATTATAAAACATGTATCATTTCCCTGCTAATTCTAGTGCTGCGAATCTTTTAGAGAAAGTNGGGGGGGGAGAGAAGCAGCTCAGTTTTGCCTATTCAAGTTTCTTCTTCGGACGAAAAAAAAACACCAGGTCACTTGGGCCTACGCACTGTATTTTGCGCTGATTTTTCTAATAGTAACAGTGAAATATGTTTCCATCAGTGTTGCCCATAAATGTTTATTTCAATAGGAAACATGTAATTCACAAATAGCTTATTAAAAAACTAGGTTAAAACGATATTTTAACTGCGAACTCTTTCTTACTAGCCGTTGCCAACAAATCGTTACTTTCACTGTTAATAATACAAGTTATAGAAGATACTAAGTGAAAGTTTCACTTAATCAATAATACAGTACTTTAAAGTTAATCACCTTGTTATATATATGTGGCGTACAAGTTATTTAAAAAACAGGTGGGCATGTTACTCCTAGCGTGATTTTTCAAAAGTTTGTTTCAAAACGTCCGAAGAAACCATGAATGGACTACAATGGCGATGGCGCACTTGATGCGCGTGGCAGTGTCGCCCTTATCGCTCCCGCGCTTCTCTGCCTCAAACGTGGAAAATAACGCTAGGTAGGCGGGGGCCTTAAATAACATAAAGTATATCTGGAAAATTTAGGAAGGTATGCATATAACGGTAATATTTTTTAGTTCAAAACCCGCGTATTTGACATAGTCACTCTTTTCGTCGTTGGAGGGGATGAATATGTTATGAATTTGGTGGCTGTATCTTAAACAGTTCGAAAATTACAGCCAACTATGCTTATAAGTGGCCTAGGACGTACATGACGCACGTGAGGTGCGACTCTATGCTAGCGAGCACGGGCAGGCTTCGCTCTGTGTCGCAAAGGTGGAATGACAGAGCATGAAACTCGTCCCCACCAGGACGTCAGGTGAAAGGAGATCAGAAGTAATATGAGAAAACCAAGGTGAAATGGCGAGCATGGGACTCGTCCCCTGCCAGGATGCCAGATGAAAGGATATCAGAAGGAATATGAGAAAACTAAGGTGCCAGCAGACGACGGTGATGTTGTAAAATCCAAAATGGAAGGCTCGTTAGGCAAGAGAGAGAAAAGGGCGAATGTAAAGGAGACCGTAAGGAATATGAGAAATCCCCCAAGGGATAGAACGGACAAGAGAGAGGGACAGGAAGGGATGAGGGAGCGTGAGAATAAAAAAAGATAAACGAGATAAAATAAAGGTGACCAGAAGGAATATGAGAAAACCCCAAGTGATAGAACAGGCGAGATAAAACGGGCGTGGGGGAGAGATACTGGCAGGAATGAGAGATTATGCATGACAGGGCCATGAACTCGAACATTCTTCAGACAAGATGGATGGTGCTGGCATGGAATGAGACATCGTGAATGTCAGGGTAAACTTTCAAACTGCCATCCCCCAAAAATGTGTCACTTAGCCACATTGTAGAGTCATCGGCGGGAATTGTGCAAGTGCCAGCCGCATTGTGCAGAACATATTTTTGCGGAACATTTGGCTGGTTTTAAGGAAAATTCAAGGAATTTTTTTTAGGGAAATTCTGGTGATTTTAGCAGTTTTGGGGGGGGGGGGAAGTTAAATTCCAAGGGCTGATTCATTGTCTTCAAGGCATGTACCGAACATTGACATACTTTACACCAACACAACTATCAAAGTCACATGGTCAACATGGATGAATATGTTGATCTATATCCTAACTTGCAAAAGACATGCGTTTTGGAATGAATAAAATACTTTTACCAATTTAAATTTAATCAAACTGCATTACAAATCGGTTAGAGGAAGTATACAAACATCTCAAAGCACTTGTTTAGATTAGTAGTGTTTCAACCTCAAATCCTATCCACGTTGTTTATGATAATAATATTGGCAGGAAAGCAGTTCAATGTTGGGACACGGAGACTGGGTTTTCTCAGTTAGTGTGGTCACTCTACGGTTAATATCCTCAGGCAGAGTCAACAACTTATTGATTCCTAGTTCGATGTGATCCCAAGATTTCAAGTTGTTTATGTGTGCACATTCATACTTTGCATGTACTGTAGTTATGTAGACAAGTTCTCTACAAACGTCACAGTAATCCATACGAAGGAAAATAAGTGCCTGAGAAGCATTTTGTTGCCTACCTTCAAATAGACAGTTATATATATGCTTGATTTATTGCAGTTAATGAAATACATTACTACAAATTTCTTACCATCATTTCACCATTCTAGAAGTCGTGGATCTAACTTATACGCAGAAATTTTTTAATTGACGAGGACATTGCTAATCGATTATCCCGCACCGTTACAGGGCTGATTCAATGTGAATCGACGACACTTCTCAGTGTTCTCAAACCAGTTATTGAATACTGAGTGCATGCACATATATCTGCAAGCCATTGCTATTGGACCACTTAACTGTGTTCTCGAAGTGAGTGCCATATTTATTCTCTTTAATTGAGCTATGTAAATGATTTGTTACATCGGTGTGGTGCATCTGGAAAAAATTGTTATTCTATTATTGTTGGCTAGACACAATGTGCAATCAGGTTGGTCGTTCACAGATGATGGTAAGAAATATTCCTCAGTGAAAATGTGGTGATCTAACGGGTACATACCACATACTGTATATGCACGCATCAACGTCGTCATTGTCATTGTTACGAAACAATGCTGTTATTTGAAATTTTGTTAACATGCCCACGGTTGTTCAGCAACCACTGGTTGCATATTCTTGCGAACAACATTATTTCATTGCCTTGAAGAAAATGAGATCTAGTTGTTTTGAGGTTATTACTTCTATAAGAAGAAATTGAAACCATGTAGAGGTACATCGCTTCCTACAGTTGTGAAAAAATATTACTTTGGTTAAAATAAAATTTGTTTTTGTGACATCGAGAATATAAACGCATGGCAAGAGTATGTACGCATTGCGTAGTTTTGCCCCTCTCCGCAGACTTATTATTGCCCTTCACGTAGTTTCACAATTTGAGAACAGATGGCAGCACAACGTAGAAACAATTCGTTGAGATATTTGTATGGGTATTTAACAAATACACGCGGAAATAAATCCATTTAAATAAAATCATTATCTTATGTTATATTTCTGTCGTAATCGCTTAAACATTACGTCCAAAAGTCTCACTAGTCTAGGGACAGGAAAATTTCACGTTTTAAACAGCCTGTTGCGTTGGCTAGACTGCCCGGTCCTATGTGAGTCTCAGCTTCCTGTTCGTTGACTGCTGCCTCAGTGTGTTGTAGCCAGTTCTACCTCAGACAAGGCGGCACAGTATTCGGTGCTTGTTTCCCTGCACGTCTGCTATTGGCTCACAGGTAACCTGCGCTTGCTTAATTAACTACGGTCCAATTGCGAACACAAATTAAATGTACACACGATTTTGAAGTCTAGCTTGTTCGAAGATGAATTCGCGAAATTGTCCAGTCTCTGCTCATTACAGAGCAATGAGTTCGTGTAGCATCATTAACTGCTGTAAATGATTAACCAAGAAAAATACGCGCCCGCCATTACCCGACGCGCATTCTCGCTCCATCTCACATTTTTTTAAATTTATTTGTGTGCGTGTGTGCACGAAAAATAGTGGCACCATTACCCGTAATATGAAATAAATTGTAAATTGTGATCAATCAAGTTTACTGTAAACTTTCGCACTTTACTGGCTGATGTCATGCGATGGGTGTCGAACACCAAGTTTTCTTACGTCGTCTGTGGTTTGGGCTACATCTGTCCCATGTCCGTTGCACGTGGCGACACATGGCGCCCGAAATAAAGCTCGACCGTCCAGCACAAACAAAATTTACCGTGTGCCTTATCTGCGATGAGTATTAAAGTTCTAAAGTGGTTTTTTATCAACATCAGGAGGCGTATCAGTGTTCGAGTAATGACTTTAATATCAACATTAGCGCTGTCTAGGGAGGCCACACGCACGAGTGCAAAGCCAACTGTGGACCGCTCATGGCTAATGAGAAACTTTCAAGGCAGCCGTTGGAAAAGCATTCGGCTCGTATATGAAAGTAGTTGAATGTAGACGTGGTCCGGCTTGCTCGCAGTATAGGATGTATAATGTATTCACGGTAACTTCAAGATTTTCTGAAGCCCTGCTAAAGATCTACTTTCAGGGAGCCATTATGTATCATTCCGCAGTATGTATACAAAACATTGCCATGTGACACCTGTCAAATGTTTTGTAAACAAACAGTGCCATGTGGGAACTGTCAAATATTTTGTTAACAGTGTCCATGTGGGAACTACCAAAATTTATTTTTGAAGAGAAACAATGCCATGCAA
>NQII01001860.1:114382-138051 GCA_002778355.1 Clitarchus hookeri
TTCTTTTCAGCTATAACCAACATGTCCCTTCAAAATCCGTTGTTAATTCGTACGGACTTTTAACAAATTATTATAATTTATTGAAAAAATATACTTAAAACTTAAAACAACCAATTTATATAGTGCTTCAGTGCTAAAAGCAAGACAAAACCTTTTTACATATGCAATTTTTTTATAACCAATTGAACATGTAACTCCTAGGGTGATTTTTCAAAGGTTCTTTTCAAAAGTATCGAAGATAACGTGAATGGATTATAACAAGCAGTTCGTCGTATTTGACGCATTATTGTGTCGCGTGTAAAATGTCGGTAACCATGCTGAAAGAAATTATCAAAGAAATGCAGGCGAAGCAGTTCTGTAACNACAAGCAGTTCGTCGTATTTGACGCATTATTGTGTCGCGTGTAAAATGTCGGTAACCATGCTGAAAGAAATTATCAAAGAAATGCAGGCGAAGCAGTTCTGTAGCGGGGTTTCCCGAACATTACGCAGCTGTACGCTAGTAGCTATATCAGAACTACAGAGTAGACAAGTCGGCAGACGAAATGGCGTGGCAGTTCCTTGATTCGAGCGTACTCATTCTCTGGCTGAGCGATGATCTGGAAACGGGCCTTGCGTCTGATTGGCCACGGCGTGCTGCAAAAGCTTTCCTATTGGCTGGGCTGCTGGTAGACAAGTAAACTACCGGGCGCTGATTCCAGAACGGCGCGGCGTTCCGACATGTTGCTGGCCAGTGACGTCATTTTGCTGGCGTGTGCGGCTGTTTGACCTCTGTATTTGACGTAGTCTGTGTCCCTGGGGCGTGCCGTCGACCGGTCCTCAGTAGATTGAGGTGCTGCAGTGGTGTAGTGGTCAGACTACTCGCCTCCCGACCCAGGCGAACCGGGTTCAATTACCGGAGTAGTCGCTCCTGGATTTTCGTATATGGGAATCGCGCTGGACGATACCGCTGGTCGATGGGTTTCCTAGGATTTATAAATGCAAATCCCACATTTTTACCCTCGTAGTGGCAAAAATTATTTAGAGTTAAATGCTTTTTTTCAATAATATTGTAAATAAGATATTGATAGAGAAGATATGTATTTGTAAAACTCATACCTACTTCAAGGTTGAATGTTGAAAAGCTATGTTCAAACAAAAAAAAACTCTTGCTTCAAAAATTACTGATTTTGACTTGTCGTATTTCCTTTGATTGTGCGGCTTGTAAATGCATGATAGACATATAATTAGGGATACCGGAATTTCTCGAAAAGATTCAAGCACATTCTAGGTTTCAATACCGTATGGGCATACCAGCAGTTTTCCTTTGCTTTTTGGCGACATTTCTTTGTGAAAAGATAATTTTCTTACTTGCCTGACCAATCAGAATTAGATAACCCCGAGAATGTACGTTGTGTTTCGCGGGATTGCACCTAAAACGCGTAACACGGAAATCATCCAATCACGAAAGTTGATGAGCTAAAGTGATATGAAATACAACTAGTCGTGAGATCATTTCGCGAAAATCGGGTGTTCCTATATAGTCCATTCTCAGTTACTTGCAATTTTTTGAAGCCCTGTTAAAGTTCTACTTCTAGTATATTCCTCCGCCTCATACAAATAAAGCTTTACTAAGTCTCTAAAATTACACCAAAGGGACTGCGCACCACATTCGTGCGCACTCATTTTAATAATATTTTGCGTAAGAACTATTTCTTACCAGGCAATTACCAACACACATATGTTCTCTATGTTTTTATTCATATGATTTACGAACGAATTATAATATTTTATATATTAAATATAAGCAAAAGTGTAATTTAGCAAAATGAGGTACTTAAATGTAAACAGATGTATAGAACGCTTGTGGTACACGGCGTATTAAAGAAACGACCAAACACGTCGTGCATGGGGTGCTTTTTCAAAGGTTCGTTTACAAAAGTGGGAAGAAACCGCGAACAAACTACACGGAGGAAGTTTGTCGGAGCAGAGTTCGAGAAGTACTGCAGTAGGGTGTGGCCGGCGGAACAGCGCCTCTCCCTGTGACCGGGAGTGCTCTCCACTGTGCGCTGTTATCTATGGCGACAGCCTCTCGCACACTGGCCAGTGACCCGCCCCCCACGCAGGGAGGATGTGCTACGTCANACATTCGTGCGCACTCATTTTAATAATATTTTGCGTAAGAACTATTTCTTACCAGGCAATTACCAACACACATATGTTCTCTATGTTTTTATTCATATGATTTACGAACGAATTATAATATTTTATATATTAAATATAAGCAAAAGTGTAATTTAGCAAAATGAGGTACTTAAATGTAAACAGATGTATAGAACGCTTGTGGTACATGGCGTATTAAAGGAACGAGCAAGCACGTCGTGCATGGGGTGCTTTTTCAAAGGTTCGTTTACAAAAGTGGGAAGAAACCGCGAACAGACTACACGGAGGAAGTTTGTCGGAGCAGAGTTCGAGAAGTACTGCAGTAGGGTGTGGCCGGCGGAACAGCGCCTCTCCCTGTGACCGGGACTGCTCTCCACTGTGCGCTGTTATCTATGGCGACAGCCTCTCGCACACTGGCCAGTGACCCGCCCCCCACGCAGGGAGGATGTGCTACGTCAGCAACTTGCAGTATGTAGTGTCTATACAGGTTGGCCTTCAACTACAGCTGTACAAGCTTGCTGTGCCCTTGAGCGGCTGCCGTCGCCCCTCGACATATTGTGCGAGGTTCAGAATAACCGGCATTTTATGAGCAGTGCCGTAAACTGCTGCCATGCTCATAAATATTATTGTTCAAATTAATTTTGTTGAAAATGGTATTTTATCAGTAAGTCAATAGCAGTAAATAATATTTACTTTTTATTGTGGTCAATGGGTACTTTCGAGTATAATATCGGTATGCAATTTTTACAATCTGTATGTTGTAACGGCATGCCTTTACAAGGGCATTATTCGGGAGTAATGCTATTAACTGGAAGTTTTAACTGTAAGCACTCGCAAATGAACTGAACTGCACGATATTGCATAAACTTAGTTGGTGCAACTTCACATTGGGAAATGAGTGCCAATATAATGTATTATGCAATAGCAGCAGTAATTTATTTGAATTTAAAAATAGTTATGTCTAATGCTCTTGGCGGAAAAGGTACTCATATTTAATTGTTAAATTGATATAAGAAGTTTTTATATATATGTGTGTACATATATATGAATGTACATATATATGTCTGTGTGCTATAGCTGGGCTGGTTATTGATCGTCGAACGTATAATTCTATAACTTTTTTTGTGGGCAGATAAAGGATTGACATGTATGACAGATGTGTTTGCGAAAACTTAGTAAGTTGCTGTACATTTTGGGCGAATCTCAGTTGCCTTTTGGATGTCCCTCTTTGGTTGTACAAGTAAATCAGCGATATGTAACTAAATTGAATGTTGTTACTAATTATTTCTCAGTATACAACATTTCGCGTCGTGATATTAAATAAAGTAACGCCTAATTTTGGCAATCTGACATCATCTGCTAGCAGAACGACGCGTCACAGTCGGTCACTAGTCCAGTTTGTAATAAGTTCGCCTTTCTGTAAACTTCTTGCCTCATTCTTTGTCATCAAATATATTGTTTTATTATATAATATTTACAATTCGCTTGTAAAATACTAATATTTGAAGTTTTTACATTTGTGCATATCTTCATGCACAAGCAAAGGCCTACATCACCATTGAAAATAGACAGATAAATTTAAATGAACTCGGATTCTTTCACACAAAGTTTGAGACTTGGCCGCCTCTTGAAACAATAAGTCGGCGCCTATGACATGATTCGTAGAGTAGTAAGTAGAAAACGTAATACATGAGATCACATGATTATTAAGGCGGCTGCAGCAAATTACACGTTCGGACTCTTGAGTTCTTAGAAAAGCGAGGAGGCAACATTGTCTAGTGCATCAAGTGCGCTACCACCGGGCTGTGAACTAGTTACAGGGTTCTAGTGCATCAAGTGCGATACCACCGGGCTGTGAACTAGTTACAGGGTTCTAGTGCATTAAGTGCGCTACCACCGGGCTGTGAGCTAGTTACAGGGTTCTAGTGCATCAAGTGCGCTACCACCGGGCTGTGAACTAGTTACAGGGTTCTAGTGCATCAAGTGCGCTACCACCGGGCTGTGAACTAGTTACAGGGTTCTAGTGCATCAAGTGCGCTACCACCGGGCTGTGAACTAGTTACAGGGTTCTAGTGCATCAAGTGCGCTACCACCGGGCTGTGAACTAGTTACAGGGTTCTAGTGCATCAAGTGCGCTACCACCGGGCTGTGAACTAGTTACAGGGTTCTAGTGCATCAAGTGCGCTACCACCGGGCTGTGAACTAGTTACAGGGTTCTAGTGCATCAAGTGCGCTACCACCGGGCTGTGAACTAGTTACAGGGTTCTAGTGCATCAAGTGCGCTACCACCGGGCTGTGAACTAGTTACAGGGTTCTAGTGCATCAAGTGCGCTACCACCGGGCTGTGAACTAGTTACAGGGTTCTAGTGCATCAAGTGCGCTACCACCGGGCTGTGAACTAGTTACAGGGTTCTAGTGCATCAAGTGCGCTACCACCGGGCTGTGAACTAGTTACAGGGTTCTAGTGCATCAAGTGCGCTACCACCGGGCTGTGAACTAGTTACAGGGTTCTAGTGCATCAAGTGCGCTACCACCGGGCTGTGAACTAGTTACAGGGTTCTAGTGCATCAAGTGCGCTACCACCGGGCTGTGAACTAGTTACAGGGTTCTAGTGCATCAAGTGCGCTACCACCGGGCTGTGAACTAGTTACAGGGTTCTAGTGCATCAAGTGCGCTACCACCGGGCTGTGAACTAGTTACAGGGTTCTAGTGCATCAAGTGCGCTACCACCGGGCTGTGAGCTAGTTACAGGGTTCTAGTGCATCAAGTGCGATACCACCGGGCTGTGAGCTAGTTACAGGGTTCTAGTGGTGTTGTGTGTACTGGGGGACTTGCAGTGGCCTTAGCATTTTATTGGTGGAAAGTGTGTAGAAAGGTTCAATACAGGTTATCATAGGCTGTTCACGGTAAAGTGGGCACTTTTGATGCCCTAGTTACTTTTGTTCCTATCAGCCATTTTTTATCCTTCCGCCACTTTTTACAATAAATATTCCTATGTAAGTAATAAGCACAGTGTATGTATTTGACTGGACTCGAAAGCTAACGTCTATGGCTACAATAAAATATATTAGACTATTATTCCAAATAAGAGGGCTTCAAAAAGTGCCCTATAACTTTATTTGGCTGGTGTCCGGGTAGTAATATTCAGAATACAACAGTCTGATAAAACCGCTTTTAATGATATTGGCGGGCTCAGAAATAATATTTATAGCATGATTATGTCTTGAATGTACTTTTCAATCCTCGCCTTAGGAATGTTTTCTTTTCGTGCATGGGTAAACATATTGGGTGAGTGAAGAGATTTGGGTGGCTCTTAACAGCGAGGTCTTGAGAGCCGATGAGGGTGAAGTGAGGTGAGTATGGAGCAGCGCTGGAATGAAATGACGAAGGAAACTGATTATCCCCGAGAAAACCCGCCGACCAGCGGCATCGTCCGGCCTAATTCCCACATGCGAAAATGCGGGAGTTACCTGGCCGGGGATTGAACCCGCTTCGCCTTGGCGGGCCACCATTAGGAAATAAGGTTTGTTAGGACCGGCCTGCCATAGACAGGTTGCATACCTGCCATAGACAGGTTTCATACAGGCCATAGACAGGTTGCATACCTGCCATAGACAGGTTTCATACCTGCCATAGACAGGTTGCATACCTGCCATAGACAGGTTGCATACCTGCCATAGACAGGTTTCATACAGGCCATAGACAGGCTGCATACCTGCCATAGACAGGTTGCATACCTGGCTGGCAATCTACAATACCCTTTCAGACGTCGCATGTTTGCTTGAGAACCGTCAGAGCGTTTACACCATGGCAACGTTGTGTGTTACTTTAATGACCACGTGATTATCACATCATAGCAACTGACGAACATTCATGGGTATTACACGTTAGTTGGTTTATAGAATGGCACCCTCTAACTTCCTAATGATGGACGATGTTGTTACTCGACAAATCTTCAAAAATGCCATTGTTAAAATAGGCTAACACTATTCGCGAATTTACTGTTTCATCTTACGTAGTCTCTGACATGTGCAAATAACTACTTTTAATTCCCAATTTCAAGGGTGTGTCTTTCAATAATGCCAGGTCGTCGTGCTACGTTTTCCTAACTCATTCCCCATAACCAGAGACCTGCGGAAGTTGCGTTATTATTCAGCGGCAGACTGAACTCGTACAAGGTGTTTGACAGGGCTGCGGTGGCACCCACTTGTTTGGGACGAGGCCTATAGTGTGCAGTCACTCCTGAAGAAATGACAGAAAATGACGTCCTAGTATGGCACAGCGATGGAATTAAAAAGCTAGGGGAGTACTCCGAGAAAACCCGTCTGCCTAGGTATCATGCGCACATAGGAGAATGCAAACTGTGGAAGTGGCTGACAACCCCTCCACCAGAAACATTTGAGCTGGGAGTCTTGGAGGGCATGTACTAACGAGGTCTGTAGCGCCCGTAATGGCGATGTGAGGTTGTGATGGAGTGGACTGGGAATGAATGTAACGAGAGAAGTGGGACTACCTCCAAAAGACCTTCTTTCTGACTCTGGGAATTTCATTTTTAAAATATAAACAAGCCATTAAAACCAAGAATTCAATATGAACTGAGTCACTCACACGCGGTGTACACAATTCACGGTTACTTCCAACTTTTCTGAAGCCCTGCTGAAATTCTACATTCAGGATATTCCTCCGCCCAATGCAAACAAAGCTTAGAAAATTACACCAGAGAGCCAACACGCTGCATTCGTGCGCACTCGGTGTAATAATATAACATTTTGCATAAGAACTATTTCCCACTAGGCATTACCAACACACTTACGAGTATTTTGTCCCTATCTTCATTCATTTTAGTTATAAATTAATAAACTTATAATTTGTAGATTAATAAAATTATGAAGCTTATAATTTGTAGATTAATATTTAATTAAAGTTTTAATTTAACCAAAATATGATGTGGTTTTGTTTTTGATACGTAACATATCTAGGAAACAACCAAACGCATCGTACATGGGGTGTTTTTTCAAAGGTTTAATTCAAAAAGTGTGAAGAAACCGCGAAAAGACTATAACTGACGACTATAGATGGCCGATAAATCGCAGCCTGTTACTTTGTCACATATATTTCCTTGTCTCAAGACAACGTCACATTGAAGTATCTGTAACTAGGATAACGCATATTGACACACGTTCACAGGCTTGTAAAACGAACTGTGACAAGCGAAGCATCTTTTGTCACAGGTTATTTCAGCAGCCTGTGACACGTGACAGCATCACAGCTAGCATTCGACTGCAGTTTGCGTGGTTACGGAGTGCTTTTAAACAAAATATTCAATGAGCAATGTTTAAAATGCTCATTAATCTCTTCACACGAATTTATATAGCTTTACTTTTATTATATTTGCTCCGACCTACTACATTGTTATGCAGCTAGTCTCCAAAACATTGTATGCTAATAAATACAACGTAATACAATAGCGGTATTCTTATTTTGTATGCACTTTCATGTTAGGTTTGTGAAATAGAAGATTGCGGCAACCAAGTTATCGACGTCCTGGTCTCACCCTCTCTCTAAATAAAGGCCTGTAACATAAAATATAATATTGTATTTTAATTATTAGCACCCATGTTTTGTAGACGTAATTTTTTTTTCAGTGACGAAAAAATTACAGCGTAAAATGACAAAACCTCTTAAAAGGAACTTTTGTTATAGATTTCTATTTAATACTAATGTTTTTAAATCAAAACTGGCAATGCTATTATAACGAAAGTTATGTACTGATATTTTGTTATTATCATAACTGGTAATGCTACCACCACCATTGTTATATTTTTGGTTTTTTATATATATTTTTTTATTACTATAACAAAATCACTGATAATTACAAGTCACGGTTATGTATCTGTCACAGTAACAGTTGTCACAGATATTCGCAAACAGCGTTTAATCTTTCGTAACTTTTTCCCATTTTCATACTCGTAAATAACCTTGCTTATGGACGCTCAATGCCAAACACTGTCGTATTTTTACTATTTGTTCTTGTGAACACTATTGAAAGACGTGAATAATAGTAATGAAATAAAGTTAATACTTAAAATTTTGGCTGGCCCAAGTATAGGTCACAATTCAAGCCAAACAAAAACTTTTCACACAAATAAATATAATTTCTTAATTTACCGCCAACCTCAAAGTTGTGTGTTTTGGAATAGCAGCACAGCACACCTAGCGGCGTAAATTTTCCCTGTGCCAAACTCTTCCATAAGAAATCTCGTTTTGTTCGTAGAGAAGACTAAACGTTATCTGTGCTGGCAACGGGCGGTCTTCCCCTGCCGTCACGCAGCTGTTACGACAGCTCCGCGCCATGAATTTGAAAAGCGAATCCAGGCTGAGGAGCGTAGCGTGTAATATTTACGGCGGTCGTATATCTCGTATCTCGGAGGAGCGCAGCTCGCGGGCGGATGCTGAGGAGCTGGAAAAGGCACGAGATTGCCGTGGTACTTCTCCTGCGGGAGTTGGCGTGCGTGGGCCACAGATTCGCTCTGCGGACAGCCTCCTCGTGGCCCCCTTCGCAACTACTCTGCTACGATAGTGGCCCTATCTTCCACATGCCCAACTAACACCCACGGGCTGTCCCTGGGCATAGCCGGGTTCTTTAAGGAGCTAATAATAATAATTTAGTAAGTCCACCGCCAGATTGACGGGGCTTACGGGGTACTTTGGACAGGGAGGCCGGGAAGGGTGGTCACACAAAATGACGACTCGCACGAGTAGAGTGCGCACTCATTTCTTATTTAATGCTATTGCCAGTGCGCCATACAACATCTTGTCTGTCTCACTACATAACTACCTTAGCTGCGAACACACCTGCCCTCGGTCCCGGCTCCACACACACTGGTGTTCACTTATCGGCCTCTCGACAGGTAAAGACCCCGGGTGGCCACTCTCTCTCCGGTGCACAACTGCGCGAACCAAAGTCCGCATTCTTCACAAGCACTGGCCAAGAAGCCAGTGTTTGAAAACACTTTTACTTTTAGCCCTTACAATTTCTGAATTTACTTATAGGCAATCCATTAACGAAATATTTAAAAAGTGATATCTTGACAATAATGGCTATCAGTTGCTATCTACAGCCAGTATTTACACAATCGTCCGCACAATCATTGAACGATTCAGTTCCACTTTTTTCAGCAGTCCGGATATCTCAAGTCATTCCTGTCTGAAATGTTCTGGAACGCCCCGAGCGCTCACATGCACAATATCCCTCCACTCGTCGGATACCTCACCCTCCACAGCATTCGCGCACTCTCGTTCTTAGCTGTCGCACACATGCTCGTCCGTTGCAGTCTCTCTCAGCCTCGTTAGCCGCATGTCCTTGTCCTTGAAGTCCTTCGATGCACCGATCTTCGCTAGACACTTGCTGAATGTCGTATTCAAGTAAGACGGCCATCGCAGACCTCTGACCCTCCGGCTGTGGCCGTATTTATATTGTAGCTGCCCTAACCCAGAACCTTCACATGTCGGGTTGCACAGAGGGAAGTGATGACCAGAAAGTTTTTGCGATAGCCCACAGCCACCAACTACTCCAGCAAGTAAGGGGGAAGAGGGAGAATGTTAGTGACACAGATCCAGGTCAGCTGTCAATCATCTCCTCCGCCAGCGCTGCAGTGACGTAGCTAGCCAGCTAGTTCTACCTGGTGAAGCAGGCGAGCCAGTATGAATCATCACCAATGCGATTAACATTATTTTGATAGGGCTGTGCAATATTTTTTGCAGTGAATATTTATAAAGTAGCTTGTACATTTCGAATTTATACTTAAATGATCATTTACTGACTCTGTTTAACCTTTAGCAGGTACATGTTGTTGCAAATAGCCTTGTGAGTATCCGAGTTTGTGAGAAATGGATATCTTGATAAAAATACAATAAATAAATTGAATTTCTTACTTTATTTACCACATTATAAAAATACACACACTTATATTATTTACAAAATCCAACTACCTATCACTAATATCAACACTTATTATTCCTGCAGTGAGTGCAGTTTGTCAATCTCATCTCAATTATAATTATATCCCTTGCCACTCTTTTCATTCTAGCTGCAGACATTTTATTTTCTCTTGTTAATTACACATATAAGTAAAATTAAAATATCCACTGGCATACATTAACATAATTACAAAATGCCACTCATGCTGCAAGTCTACTCTCCAGATAATCACACACTGCTCTAGCTGGGTCACTGCGTCGTCTCCCGCCGTGCACTCGGCATTACCTGGCCCAGAAACTTCTTCGCGCCGAGGGAGGTGATGACCAGAAAATTCTCGCAGTGTCTCCCAAGTAGTTAATCCTTCTAGAGACGGGAGTGACGTCAGTCCCGTTAGCGTTATGGCGGCCTGTGTGGTGGCTCCGCCTCCTCTCCGGGTACCGACGATGTAATTCTGGAGCGGACTGTACTAAGCACGGCCGAGGCGTGGAGGGAATGGCGCGGAAGCGAAGCAACCGCACGTAACAATATGTTCGTTTCTTTCATCACCACAAGCAAGCCCATCTGCACTGCTTTTTTTTTTTTGCCCTTTTAATCTGTCATTAATTTACGGACTCAGAGGCAAGTAATTTTTTGGCTAGTGTTGTTCTTACACTGATTAAACACTTGCTTCAGTCACGCAACCAATTAAATATGTGCTTAAGGCGCGGTTTCAAGGTGACAGTTGTGTTACTTAACCGCTAGGGGCGCTGCCTGTCTCGTCACTGACGTGTGTCATGTGCAGGCACTGCGCCCCTACTCTGTATACGAGGGGAGGGGTGCAGTGTGTGCAGTGGCTGACAGTTTCACACTTTACACGTCCGGATTCAGTTTTTTTTTTTGCCTCTAGACAAGAAGTTCTCAACTTTTTTTTTTTTTTAACTAAATGCCAAGCTGTACATGATGTAGCACACCTAAGCTATAATCCATTCACGGTTACTTCACACTTTTCTGCGTGCGCACTCAGTTGTAATAATATTTTCTATGAGAACTATTTTTTACTAGACGCTACCAACACACGTGTTTTCTCATAGTTTTTATAAATATTTTTTATAAATTAAATATTATAATTTTAATCAAACATTTGTAAAACTTCAATGTAAGGTAAAATAAGATAATTTTATGTTAAGAGAAATGTAAAACGCTTGTGAAACATAACATATATAGGAAACAACCAAACTCATCATATGGGGTGATTTTTCAAAGGTTACATTAAAAAATTGTGAATAAAACGCGAATAGACTAAATACATATGTTTTCATGGTGGTGCACAATTTTTTTTGGGGGGGGGGGGAAGAAGAAAATGTAAGCCTTAGTATGAGTAGTCAGTTTTATATTTGATATATTTTAAATCATGTACTCTGAATTAGTTCTTCAGACCTAATGACATTGTCACATACGTTATTTTAAATACCTTTTTTCAATCAATGCTATCATTTAGGTAGATGTTTACAACTGCCTGGACATAATTTCTAGATAAAGTTTATGTAGCGTTTTTCAGTGCGTTAGTTTGTTCTGTGACGTCATACAATTTAGATGTGCTTTTAGGTTTAACGAAACCCGTACCACAGTGCGGTTCGTAATCACAACATTAGCTTTGTATTTTGTTGTGTCTCCTAAGCGTAACAAATGCTTTCTGAGAGTTCGTGTTCAGCCCGCTGGCTTCTGATTCATTCGACACACAGCTAGCTGGTCGCCTTCAACATTGAGTAAACATGTATCTCTACTCAACGCCCTCAACGACGCTTTATTAATAATCGGCGTGCTAACTGCCCACTTCATACTTTCATTTACACTTTTTTTTTGGTTACGAAAAATTATAGTTATACAAGCTAACACACGGCAAATTATATTCACGCACCATTTGTATTCTTATTTAGTATTACCTAAAATTCGTTGTACACCTACAGTTTTTATTTTTATTTTTATACGTTAAACGGTTCGTACCAAACAGTATTGGATACGTCATTCAAAACCATACTCTATATGTTTAGTTCATTATAAGTGTGATTTTTTTAAATTATAA
Source organism: Clitarchus hookeri (assembly GCA_002778355.1). Classification (NCBI taxonomy): domain Eukaryota; kingdom Metazoa; phylum Arthropoda; class Insecta; order Phasmatodea; family Phasmatidae; genus Clitarchus; species Clitarchus hookeri. The sequence continues at coordinate 126,567 of NQII01001860.1, forward strand.
CATGCCTTTTAAAATTGTTATTTTTCCAGGCTTTTAGTTAAAATGCCTTGGAAGAGATGTTTCACGTCGCATATAATGGAGATGTACCGAAATTTCGGTGTTGGTTATACTATGCTATTTAATAAAAATATGTCTCATGCTATATTTCCACCTGTCGAGCTTCTGGGCGTAAAGTAAAAGGGGAGGGGGGGTGGTAGCAATGTGGAGCAGGAGGGAGTGGCACCTGGAGGGAGTGGTTATTGCAAACATATTATTTTGTAANGGGGGGTGGTAGCAATGTGGAGCAGGAGGGAGTGGCACCTGGAGGGAGTGGTTATTGCAAACATATTATTTTGTAAGCAATGATAATAACAAACAATTGAGAGAAGAATTTGCGTATATAAACGCGTCACAAACCAGTCAAGAAAAGGGTGCAATATGTGAGGGCAGCCAAACAAATTGCTGAGAGGTACGGGTATGAAAAATAAAACAATATTGCTTTATAATTTATTATTATTACATTTTTTAGCTCTGCGATAAAAACTCTGTATTTTTATTTATTCATATATTCTTTTTACCCGCCTTGGCATGTTCTGTTGCGCGGCACTATTTATGAGCTCGACTCTCGATAAAAGCACGTAGGCCTGTGTGTGCAGAGAAATTTAAAAATGTTAATTCCGTCTTTAATTACGTGAAACTAAAACAGTAGAGCATAACAAAATTAGCCAAATTATGCTAGGAAAATATTACGAAAACCTTGCAAATTATATTTATGAAAATGTGATTTACATCCCACACATATTATATATACACATATATATGTGTGTGTGTGTGTGTGTGTGCGCGCGCGCGCGCGCTCCCAGATACACAGGTGACGGAAGCTGCGAGCTTGCTGTTGGCGGGCGGATGCCGCAGCCCCACGTCACCGGGTCTGGCAGGAGTTCTTACAAACTTAATAGAAATAAAACACTCTGGACCGTCAGCTGACCAAGTTATGGATATCCCGAAATGTGATGTAACTGCAGACGAATTAGCAGAAAAGTGTGATAGGTACAGTGGCTCCAAAAAAGTATTTGCACACCCACGTTGGGAAGAATGTTCTGAAGTAAGTACGCAAGTCGTATCAAAAATAGGTTATTCCACAACAGAACACAATAATGTACGTAGTACTAAAGGCAATTTGTCAGTGTTCAACACCCTTCACCTAAAAATAAAGGAAGACATTTCCCTCCGCCAAAAAAGTATTTGCACAATACGAGTACCAAATGAGGAATACACTTTAATGTGCAAAAACTAAGATATCAATATGTGGTATTCATTCCATTGGCATCAATAACGGCTTGCAACCGCCTTGGCATTGGCTGTACAAACCGTTGCATTAATTCTGGAGTTATTTTACCCCGTTCTTCCAACAGAACCATTTTAAGCTGTTCTTTTCTTGATATAGCCCTTATTCGCACGTTCAAATTCACCTTGTGTCACAAATTCTCAATAGGTTTGAGATCTGGTGACTGTAGTGGTGTTCAGTCTTCGGAGCGTGTTGTACGACAACCACTCTCTCGTTTTCAAAGAGTCGCGCTTGGGATCGTGATCTTGCTGGAAATAAAAGGCACCCTCGAGACCTAACTCCTGAACTCTGCCCGGTGCATTATGGCGCGATACATCGTGGAGGCCATACATCCCCAATCATCACGTGACCCACCCTGTTTCACCATAGGCTTCACATTTCGTCTTCGTCATTGTGCGTTTCGCTCGCGTCATACAGACGTATTCCCATCACAGCCAAATATATTAAACTGGTATTCATCTGGAAAGGTTATGGTACTCCAAATTTTCGGAGGTTTATCCAGATAGCTTTTGGCATTTGTGCCGATTTATCTCGTAAATAAACGGTTTCTTTCTGGCACTTGTGCCGTGGAGGCCAGTGAAATATGATGTGTTCTTCATTGTTTGAGAACTGATCTTGATGTCAAACCTTGATGCAATGTCAACAGCTAAGGAGGTAGCAATTGCAGATTGTGTTTTCGTGACTTGCCGTACGATGTACCGCCGTCCTCCGCATGTTAGTGCTCTTGACTTCCCTGGTCGCGGTATGTTGTCTCTAGTTCCGGTCTCTCTGAATCTCTTTGTGACGTACCTCACATTGGAGCACAGCGACAGTGTTCGTGCTATTCCGCGATAACTCTGACCTTCAGAGTGTAGCCGNTGACGTACCTCACATTGGAGCACAGCGACAGTGTTCGTGCTATTCCGCGATAACTCTGACCTTCAGAGTGTAGCCGTAGGATCTGTCGCGCGGCTGGAGACATTCCTTTCGCTTCGGACTCATGATTGTTCCGTCACTCACGCATTGAGACTGCATTTAACTGTGCATTATCTTACCCCAATGAGTTGGTTTCAGAACTGGAAAGTAATAGGATGGCGTTGATTGGCCCAATCATTCAAGGACGGGGAGTTGCGCATACACTTTATTGGCTGCGGNGGAAAGTAATAGGATGGCGTTGATTGGCCCAATCATTCAAGGACGGGGAGTTGCGCATACACTTTATTGGCTGCGGCGTTGTCACACTTTTGTTGCACTTTTCTAACGCAAGAGTCAGTGAAGCGAAGGAAATTCAGTACGTGTATAATACATTCATCATAGGAAGGGATTTATCTTATATTAATTCTCTATGGACGGTTATTCGGGGAACTGCAATTAACAATAGGGATGTGCAAATACGAATACTTTTTGGAGTAGCTGTATATCCGTTCACTGCAATTAGGTGTTCAAGAAAGGGCTACTGTAATGGAAAACACTAAAATGCAAGCAGACTGCAATCTGTGGCACGAATTGAGGCGTAAATGACTGACAGCAAGTAATTTTGGTATATTTAGTCGCCGTAAAGACTCAGCGTCCTATGCTATTCTAGCAAAGCAGATGCTTAACAAACAAACAGTTGTGACCCCAGCCATTGAGTACGGTCGTCGCAATGAGCAGGTTGTCATACAATGGTTTCAAGAGCAAAGTGGATAAGTGTGGATTATGTAATGACCTGCAGCATGGATATTTGAGAGCAAACCCAGACGGTATTATCGCAAATTAAAACGCAGTTTTTGAGTTAAAATGCACCCCTTCTGCAATACAACTTGGACTTGAAGAAACTGCTAGAAGAAAAATAATATTAAAAAAAAAACAAAAGTGAAGGTAAGGGCTTTGTGCTGAAGAAGACGCAGCCACATTTATGTCAAGTGCAAGGTATTCTAAATATTGCTAAACGTAGTTTATGTTAATTCGTGGTGATGTATGATAGAATAAGTAGCTTGCATATTAAGGAAATACAGCTGGATGCAAATTTCTGGGAAACTGTAATGTTGCCAAAGCTTAGCCAGTTTTATCGATTTGTAGCCCGAGATTTTTGCTCCAAATATGATCTTAGGTAAAGACATTAGAGAGCCGGAATACATTTTGGCGGCTTAAAGAAACTTTGCAGAGCGAAATTTAATAAAAGATTAAAATAAAAATATCAACCAGAACTAAAAATAAACCGTACAAAATACTTTCGAAGTTCATGTTTTATTTTACGTGGTATAATGTCTCTCAACTCCTGTTATTGATTGAATTTATTTTCGTATTTAGGTTTGTAGAGTAAAAATAATGCAATCTTCTTAATAGGAAAGTAGTAGTGTGTTTTGTATTTATATTTATTTATTTTTCTGTAACTGCTTATTGTGACCACTTGTGTGTTTCATATTGCAATTGTTTTTTTAATGTTAAAATGCTTAATTGTGAGCCTACGTCATAGAAGTATTTTCTATGTGGTTGTATTCGCCTACGGTGTTAACTGCTACTATTCCGGAACTGCTACCAGTGTAAGGTAGCAGCTACAGCGGCCTGAGACATATCAAGCTAGGGCAGACGACGGGCGCCGGCTTACGCCAGCAAGTGTTAGCATATTGACACAGCCGAGTAACATTACGCATGTGCCACGTTTCAGACTACGAACCCAAAACTTACTTTAGTCCTGTAAAATATTTTCTTGTAAACAGGATCATTAACAACCTAATTATTAAATAAATAGTAATAGAGTTTTCGTGCAGCACAACTACATATGATACAGACTTAATCAGGACCAACGAAGGTGGAACTGGTTGTTATTCTTTATCTGCAGTTAACCACACCGGCTACATTCTTTGTTGTAAGCATATGTATATTACAGATGTTGGCCTTGTAAGCTAACGTACAATACATATTTTAATTGTTCAAAAGAGACTTGGTGTTACAGTATTTTTTTATTGTAGTCTTATTTTATTTAATACAGCGCAGTTACATGTATTATAAAGTGAGTTACAATTCACGAAGTTATGAATTAATAGATTATATACACACATATAGTGGGCATGTTTGAACATATTTATGTGTATATATATGTATGTATGTTTTTGTATATACACATACAATCACCATATTAAGATTGCAAATAATATAGAATATTATATACAAACAAATAAAATGTCATACATTTTAAATCATATCAACTTAGCATTAGTTAAAATATTGGAAATAATACGTCTTAGCAAATGTAGAAACCAGTATTTTGCGATTAAAAATCAATTTGTTTTGGCTTATTACATGTCTTGATGAAAATTCGCAAATCGCTATATATGGAATACTACAAAACCTTTAGTGCATTTTTGAAAAGTTGGACAAAAATTTTCTATTTTTCTCTTTCGTAATTTTTTTACACTTGGAAATAATAAACTTACAGGAAGTCCTGATTAATGTTCGTACTTAAGTATGCAGTCAAAGTGCCGCAGCGCAGTGGATTGTTTTTTTTTTCTATTACTGTATCGACTATTTTTGATACACTCGTAAGTTAGAGTTAATTATAAATTCCATATGCCATGATGACAAATACAACCCAAATGATTCTAAAAAAAAACTACTGGTAATTACATTCAGAAGCATCTGAACATTGCGCTTATAATTTGAAATTATTACCTAGAATTTACGAAGTTCTCAAGTTTTAAAAGCTAATAATTATATACGGCTGCATTCTTTTTACCTGATGTCAACGTACTTGACAACCATTAACAGACCAAACTAAACGCAGGCATTCACTTTCAAGACGGTTTTGGTATTATATTCATTAGCAGTAAATTACAAACGACAAACACACTTGGGTGTAGTTGTGTCGAAAAAATTACATATTTGTACCTGGAAGTTTTTTATATCTGGCGTGTGATATGATCTGACTGAAACCAAGATATCCATCAGCTTTCCGGAGGAGTTTGACAACTAACGGTTATATTAACAGATGTCTCAGTTTACCCACTAAACCATGTAAAACTCACATGAGTTAAACTAGTGTGAATTTGTAAGTAATCATTAAATATGTTGCATGTGTGAGCTCGCCGATGAAATGAAGGAAGCATTGCGTACTCCTCTAAAACTACTCAGAGGAGGCGGAGGAGAGTGAACAGTGCACAAACAAGGCACAAATAGATATTTGTTTATAAACTGAAAGCACTACATTTTCCAATGGCACAATAAGTTATCCATCAAAATTTTTGCTTGTGATTTTCAATGCTGACAATTTTTGCGTGCACGTATTATTTTTGTCGAAGCCCAACAAAACATTTGATCGTAACGTAAACACCATGCGGTGAAGTGCTTGGCTTAGGTGCTGGCTCATACTAAATGGCAGGCTAGTGTAATCCAGTGCTATTGTTCGATATGTGTGTGATTAATTCCTCGCGAGATTAAGTGTATGCACGTTAATCTTCGCTCTAATGTGGCTGCGTCAGATCTACATTAGCTNGATTAATTCCTCGCGAGATTAAGTGTATGCACGTTAATCTTCGCTCTAATGTGGCTGCGTCAGATCTACATTAGCTGTATGTAATTTGTACCTGATGTTACGAGTTGTGGTCAGGCCCTTAGCTGAGCGGCCTGCTTGATCACACTTTCACTTATTTATCCAGGACAAGGGCCGTGATCGCTGAAATTAGTTATGAAATCGCAAACCACAGANGATTAATTCCTCGCGAGATTAAGTGTATGCACGTTAATCTTCGCTCTAATGTGGCTGCGTCAGATCTACATTAGCAGTATGTAATTTGTACCTGATGTTACGAGTTGTGGTCAGGCCCTTAGCTGAGCGGCCTGCCTGATCACACTTTCACTTATTTATCCAGGACAAGGGCCGTGATCGCTGAAATTAGTTATGAAATCGCAAACCACAGAACTCCTTCCACCGGCCAGTAAACGGGGACAACGCAGCCGATATAGGACAGTGTAGTCCGTGGGCGGTGTCTTTTGTCGTCGGGCCATTGGAACGAGAAGACCACAGAAGATGAGTGTGTCCGGTCGTCGACTTGCGCCATCTTAATCAGCCTCCGGAATCATGAACAAGGCGAGGACTCTCCAAATAGGCTTTACTCAAAACGTGGCTGGTTAAATCTCTATAAAATAATATCATTTAATATTTCAGTATATTTGTGTAGCTCCCCCCGTTCACATAAAATCATATTTATATTGAAATAATATTGTGTAACCTTAATTTTAAATAAACCTCTTTTATATAGTGTTCATTACATAACTCTTATCAATGACTTGTTACACCTCTATATTCCCGTTAAGGGTAAATATCAACAAAATGTCGAAATCATAGCACTATGTTGATTCATTACATATATTTAATAATAGATGCTAACGTTACGACGTAATAACTCACATATGACGGTGTTGTATCTACTTGCATTTTAAATTATCAGTTGGAAGTTTATTTCATCATGTATGCTGATATACTTTTTGGATAATTACAAACAAATGTAATGAATTAAATAATTATCTACTGCTAACGTCTGTAGCTATACTGGAAACAAAAACCTTCTGAAACGCGATCGCAGTTCGCCGACTTCCTTGGTAAGGTAAAAAGGCGAAATCAGATAAGCGGGCAGCCTGCTCCCCCTTTCAACTCCTTTCTGCTAACGCTCTTCACCTTCCTCATCAAAGCTTCCGGCAGCGCCACTCTCGTACAAGCTACAGGCTGCAGTACGAGTTTCCCACGCAAGTGTTTACTTACAAAAATGTCACGAGTCTCCTTTCCTCAGGCAAGACTGATACAAAGCTTTTCACAAAATTTAACCTATAGCCTGAAATCTGTGACTTTTGAATGCTTCAATCCTTTGCATCATAACCTTGTAAGCATTGTATAAGAATTTTGGTGCTGTCGCTGAAGAGCACTATTCGAAATTTTAAAAATTGTTTTCGATTGAAACTGATATCACAAAAAATTTGGAAGCAGCGAGATATTTTATTTTCCACGTAAATGCCTATCCCGCGAATGGCGGCCGTCGGGGGTGAAGCGTGGCCGTAAGCGACATTGGGAAAACCACTCACAAACCACAGCTGTAGAAATGTCCACAAATAACGTTATTCACAGGGAATAAACTGACTACACTGGGCAATGACTCCAGCTGCGGTACAGCTCTTGTCATATGTTGCCTTCCCCTGCTGCGTGTCCGCTGTAATGGACACACGGACTGGAGTGCTTGACGGGATGTCACGTCGAACCGGCGTTCCCGGGCGCTAGGCAGCAGCATTTAACCCATTCTGAGTCAAGTGGCTCTCAACTTCCCGGTGAAGGAAAATAGATAAGGAGCAGGGGAAACACGACTCCCCGCTAGGAATCGAGACCCGGGTGGGAGGGCACGCGCTGTAGCCGCTACGTCGACCTCGGCCCGTTGTTGGAACAGAGATCTCTTTACGGCGAACTCACAGATTAGTTGAGAATACGGAGATGACGCGGCCGCTTATACCGCGATCTCAAGACGCACACACCATTTACTGCGGAAGGATACAACATGGGTAGAAAATAGGTCACAAGCAAGGTTATCAATCTTGCCCAGTTAATTGCAAACGACCTATAACTGGGGTAGCCACTAAGATAATTGTGGAACTTGACCGTAGTTAAAATTGTTGGAAGATACTGCAGTACATAGGATGTTCATGGTGAACTGCTAATATCTACTTGTATGCACATTGTGTATTCTTCCACAATATGTACATTTAACTTTGGTAATTGCCTTTCAAATAAAACTGCTTAATTTTAAAAAAGTAAATATTTTACAACTTTTATAATTTTTTTACGTGCAGTACATGTTAAAAAAAACACAAAGCAAAACAAATCTCTTCAGTGGTCACATATATTTACCTCACACTTACAATTAAACTTAAGACATGTAACTACTTTCCTTCCGTCGTTACTAACAATCAGTGTACTCGTTAAGGTGGAAGTATGCCCGCCATCTTGGAGGTACATATATTCCTTTATAACTCAATTTCCCGATGTAATATTTGAAAACCGAGCTTGCCTAGGCACAGGGAACATCTTAACAATTAATTCGAAATCCGGATTTCTTTTCTCGCGTGATCCGTTTGTAACCGTAATATTCTGTCACGTAGAAAAATATTGGCATATCTGAAACCTTACAAACTTGAAAAATTCTCTTAAGTTGTCCTCTTATCATGCCAAGCATTGATTTTTAAAGTCACGTCATGAAATCTGATTACTAAGAATTGTAAAAAATAATCCAAATGGAGGAGATAACTACGTCTTGACATACGTGCAGGTACGATGTGCGCCGCCAGAATGCGCGCTCTTCTCCAGTAGCGGCCGGCAGCTTTATGAGCAGTGGAGGAGTCGGCGGCCATCACTCCGAGGTAAACATACAAACTTTCGCTCCCCTCAGAGTCTTTACCACCTCATCTGCGGCTGCTTTAATGCGTATTAACTTTTAACTACCAGTCTGCTGCCCTCTTTCTCTCTCTGGCAGCGATGGGCTCAATCGAATGAAACATTTCGAGATATTCAATTACTCTTTACAGTCTATTATTTCGGATGATTTTTACTTTCTCTCGAAAAAATCTCTTGCTAAGGTAGATCCACAACGGGTAGCCCGCAAGGACGAAAGCAAAGTTTATTGTTACGCTTTATTAAGACGGCGGTTTTAAAGTATAATTAAGTCCTTGTTACAAAGAATGAAACATGTGTAATAAATACACTTGCCAGTTCGTTTGCTTGGATACGAATTGTGATTCTTAACGAGCACCTCCAGCAAAATCGAAAGATCGCTACCAGTAACAACAAAGGTTATCAAACTTTTGACGCCACATAAATTTACAGTATTACTTAGTCATTATGAAAGATTTGGGCGGTGCTTACAACCGATGAGGATAACTAGGGTTGAAGATAGAGAAGTAGGAGAATGCGTAAGTGCGGGAAACTAGGAACACTCCGAGTAAACCCACCGACCGACGGTAAAGTTACATTTCCCACACCCAAATATTCGAGTCAATCCCGCTGGGGATCTAAGTCAGTTCGCCGTAATATGAGGCGAGCGTACATAGAAAACAGTTGGGCTGTGACAACTAAAACAAAGAAAAAGGTTTGTTTTTTGTTTAAAGAATAACAATTTAATGAAAACACCTTTCCTGGGTCAACATGATCCTGTAGTAGATGTTTTTTTATTTTGTAGACAGATAATATGTAAGAATTACAAAGATAAAAACATCAGAATGCAATTTTCACAATACAAAAATTAACTGTCTATTGCACAGAAAAATATAAAATTTTAAAGAATTGGATGGAGAAAAATCGTAAAGGCTATTTATAAATGTACCAACGAATTGTAAAAGAAATATTAATTGAATAATTAAAGAATTGAACCGAAAAAAATGCCTTTTGAGAAGCGCTAACACGTAGCGAGAAAAATATTGATCGAGAAAAGCGACGAACGAGAGAATTTTATCGAGAGGACTATCATTGAGAAACGCTAACGAAATGCGAGAGGAATGTAAACTGAGAGAAGTGACGAATTAAACAACTTAACCGAAATGGCTATCGAAGAAGGCGAACGAAATATGGGACAAATGTAATCTAAGAAAATTGGTGTTAACTTTAGTTGGCAGGCGGTTTGCCTTATGTAACTTTAACAATGGATAATTTCAATACAAATCAAACCTTGTTACACTTCCCAGAAAAACAGCATGGTAATGAAGATTTCTACAAAATTTATAAAATTAAAATGAGTAAATCTCGTTTACTTGCATTATTTCGAAGCTAAAACACACATATTCGTTTCAGTAGCTTACAATACAGTTTATTGCATTAAAAATTAATTTTTAATCATCCGAATTACTTGGTTTAGTTTTCAAAGTACATTTGATTTTCGGATGTGCTAGCATAGTATACAGACATATGTTATATAATTTTCCTTCACCAAATACGCCTTATTTTATGTGGCTGATTTCCAGTAAGAGAAATAATTGTAACTTACGTTTGTGCTTTAACGATATATTTCCACGATTTTCGTGGGGAAAAGACGTGGTTAGGGGGTCTTACCGAGAGGTTCCATTCGAATGAATCATTCGATAACTTTCCTGGGCTATCGAAATTGCATTCGATTGTCAAAATATCTCGATTGTTCCCCTATACTGCTCTCTGATGGCCAGCGTCTCTAGCCTTCATTCGCGTCTGCGGTCACTCCCATGGAGACAAACCTTCCCTTCTCTGCCCTACTCCAGCCACAACACTGTCGCCACTTCTCCACGCCAGCCCTTCCTTACTTTTATGTTTCGCCACTTCAATATTACACGTACTGACTGATCGTATAGCCTGGTTACTACTAAATATTCAACTCATATTTCCATCGCTCGCACCAGGGAGGAGTGATTGTAAGAACGTATATACGTTTTCGCTCTCTCGACGAGGCGGGGGGGCTGGGGCTATAACGATTATTATTCTTTATACACGCAAGGCTACAGCATATATGCCATGGAGGCGTGGCGGGCGTCTCTCTTGGGACACGCCTTCCCCTCCCCTGTGAATGCAGGAGCGCGAAATGTGCACTCTATCCACTACACTACCACGGCCCCCGTCGAATTGGAATGCCAGAGCATTACATTTAACTTGTCATCTATCCGTTCCATTACTGTGGCACCCACATAGCAATGGAATGCAAGAGCATTATATTTTTACATATGCTCTATCCACTATGCTACCGCGGTCCCAATTCTAAATAACATCTTGCAAAGTCCCCGCGGCCTGAGGCTATGTCATGGCGGGCGTATGGAGCCATGGCAGGTGTCTCTTGGGACACGCCTGCCCTCCCCTGTGAATGCGAGAGCGTGAGGTTTTANACTGCAGCACCCCCCCCCCTTTGCTATAGAATGCAAGAGCGTGAAATTTTAACATGCGAAGTCCCATGGCGGGCATCTCTCTTGGGACATGCCTGTCCTTCCCTGTGAATGCAAGAGCGTGAGGTTTTAACAGGTGCTCTACCCATTACGTCACCGTGGGACCCTCCCCCTTGCTATGGAATGCAAGAGCGTAAAGTTTTAACATGCGAAGTCCCATGGCGGGCGTCTCTTGGGACACGCCTGCCCTCCCCTGTGAATGCAAGAGCGTGAAGTTTTAACATGCACTCTGTCAATTGCATCACCGTGGCACTCCCCCCCCCC
>NQII01001860.1:153302-163326 GCA_002778355.1 Clitarchus hookeri
CGCCATCTTGATCGGTGCAGTCCTCCCATCCTGGTAGGCACCACACCCATTGTCACACTGTTCGACATCTTGGTTTTTACGTTTGTCATTTGTTTATACATTACTGTAGTTTGTCTCATCTTCGTTCGACCGCCATCTGGTTTTTGTTTGTCATTGGTTTTACATTGCCTGTGCTGTCCCCAGCACCTCGCCCAGCAGACGACTTACCTCCTCCACTCCCCCTTCCAATATTTTTAATTTGAACAATTGCCCAACCGCTGATTTACATTGGCTAATTGCCCACCCCCTTCGTTCCGACCAATCGGCGGCCTACTTTAATCGCGTGGGCGGACTATTATCTTCCCCTTAAAACTCTCTATAAGATGCACCCTGAGCTCCCTCGGTAAATCAGTCATTTTTCTAGCTCTTACAAATGTACACATGTTGGCCGAGTGGCCATAAAATATTTTCGGTCATTTTGGAATTTGGAAGGGTGTGCTTGCTTAGTGCTTTGGACAAACGGGACGAGTTACGTCCTGACGAAAGAATTTCTCACAGTCTACGCAACTTACGAAATTTCGATTGTATTCAAGTATTTGCCGGCCTACCTGTAGCAGGACGAAGACATACGGGACTGCCTCCCGTGCAAGGAGTGTTTCGAGGGCTACACCACCTCGGTTCCCGACACGCTGCAACGCAGGGGTTGGTGCAAGGCCCGCCGAGCAGCCCTCGCGACGTCTCCGCCCGTGGAAGACGACGTCCCCGTTCAAGACGACGTCTCCGTAAAAGAAGCCCTACCCGTTGAAGGACCTCCCTCCCTCTTGTAGAAGACGCCTTCCCCTTAGAAGACGACGTCCCCATGCAAGATATCTACTCGCAAGTTGTACCCCTGATAGATGCTCCCTTTCAAGAGATTTACTGGCAAGCTATACCCGGCGAGGAAACCAACCCATAACACAGGTGCCCGATGTGTATGGACCTCGATGAAGTTTTAAATGACTTTGTAGAAAATTTGTAAAACTCGGTGTGTGCATGGGAACTTAAATTTTTTTTATATAACAAAAATCGTATGAAATATTTTGCAACATCCAATGTTTTCGCTCGTTAGACTCGTACGCCATCAAACAAATTGCCATCTCATACAGTGACAAAGACAAGAAAACCAAAGTTTCCACTTTTTTTACCGCCGTGTCCATGGAAGCACCTCCACTGCACCACACAATAGACACGAAACGCACTGACTAAGGTAGGACGAGGGAAATATTCCGTACGAGGAAATTACGACAATGCTGGACTCTGCCATGATTCCCTATCATCTTGTGTATGTGTTTGGAAGACGCCAAGAGTCGGCGATTCGCAATGCGTGCCCCATCGGAACGAATTTTGTAGACCTTCACAAGCATTGCCACTTGGCGCGTGCACAGTGCGATTCTAGCCTAGCGTGCGTGGGCAGTCCTCGCTCCGTGTCGCGAAACTGAAATGACAGAGCATGAGACTCGTCTCCACCAGGATGCAAGGTGGAAGGAGACTGAAAGGAATATGATAAAACCAAGATGGAATGACAGAGTATATGAATCGTCTCCGCCAAGACGCTAGGTGAAAGGAGCGAGAAGGAATATTAGAAAATCAAGGTGGAATGACATAGTATGATGAGAGAAGTTGCATGATGGGGCAATGAACTCGAACATTCTTCAGGCAAGATGGATGATGCTGGCATGGAATGATAGAGCATGAATTACTGGATAACCCCTCACTACCTCAACCCCTCATCGCCAAAAAGGAGTCACTTAGCAACATTGTGGGTCATGCTATTTTCGGACTGAGTGAGACATATGCATTTTGGTAAGAAACATTTCTGAGGGAAATACTTTTGGTTTCGAGGGAAATTCGGGAAATTTTGGTTGTTTTTGAAAGAAAAAAAGGAAATTTCGAGGGGAAAAAGGGAAAATATTCGCCTTTGACGAGGAATGACTGAGCAGTAGGTTGCCTTGTGACGTCTTTCAAGATGGCCGTCGGCTTGTCCGTTGTCCCCAGCCCCTGACAGGTAATCGGCTATATATAACTACTTAGGATAATAAACACAGATGTCTGCACGCATAAGTTAACAACAGTGAAGACCCACATTAAAGGGGACCCGGGTTCGATTCTCAACAAATGCGGCACTAATTTATATTTTAAAAATCACTCCAGGTGAATGCCGGGATTGTTTATTGTCCGAAACCTTACTTGTTCCCGCTTGCCCTAGCAACTAGCTTCGTCACAAAATAGCTTAAAATATACTTTTATTATTATTTTAGCTTGCACGCCACCTAGATAATGTAAACTAACGCTACTATTTTACGAGAATCTAATACAGTCACAAATAAAATATATTTATATGTGTTCATTATAAGGGGAAGGGGGTTGCGCCATTTTCTCTCACATCGAATCCGCNCTGGCATGGAATGATAGAGCATGAATTACTGGATAACCCCTCACTACCTCAACCCCTCATCGCCAAAAAGGAGTCACTTAGCAACATTGTGGGTCATGCTATTTTCGGACTGAGTGAGACATATGCATTTTGGTAAGAAACATTTCTGAGGGAAATACTATTGGTTTCGAGGGAAATTCGGGAAATTTTGGTTGTTTTTGAAAGAAAAAAAGGAAATTTCGAGGGGAAAAAGGGAAAATATTCGCCTTTGACGAGGAATGACTGAGCAGTAGGTTGCCTTGTGACGTCTTTCAAGATGGCCGTCGGCTTGTCCGTTGTCCCCAGCCCCTGATAGGTAATCGGCTATATATAACTACTTAGGATAATAAACACAGATGTCTGCACGCATAAGTCAACAACAGTGAAGACCCACATTAAAGGGGACCCGGGTTCGATTCTCAACAAATGCGGCACTAATTTATATTTTAAAAATCACTCCAGGTGAATGCCGGGATTGTTTATTGTCCGAAACCTTACTTGTTCCCGCTTGCCCTAGCAACTAGCTTCGTCACAAAATAGCTTAAAATATACTTTTATTATTATTTTAGCTTGCACGCCACCTAGATAATGTAAACTAACGCTACTATTTTACGAGAATCTAATACAGCCACAAATAAAATATATTTATATGTGTTCATTATAAGGGGAAGGGGGTTGCGCCATTTTCTCTCACATCGAATCCGCNCACAAATAAAATATATTTATATGTGTTCATTATAAGGGGAAGGGGGTTGCGCCATTTTCTCTCACATCGAATCCGCACCATCGGGCTTTCAAAATCACGAGCCAGCCACGTATCGAGGACGAAAAACTTTTAAAAAAATTGCAACACGTAATGCAGACACATGTGTACATATTAAATTTAAAAAAAAAACTATATTGAGCACAAAGGGTTTTATTTGGTATCAGCAGTTCCTTGCATATTTCAGGCATACCGAGATACCATTTTGCATTTTACAGGTATTTAAAGCTACTATTTGGCACACGATGCGATGTTAGCCAGTCTGATATCCCTAAGAATGTATACCGAATGAGAGCATTATTATTCTCTTCGTAATACAACGCACGACTCCTTTCATCCGATGATGCATATTCTTAGAAATATTTCCACGCCCACACACACTGTGGTCAATTAAAGTTAAATCGTTTGGAAGGAAAAATTTAACAGAATATTCGACCCGTTCCATTCTGCAAATACGAGTATAAACCTCCTTTTATGAATTTAATATTTAACCCTTTTTGCGGCGGGAAAACCTTAGACATTTTTGCGCCAATTTAAGATATATATGTGTATATATATACACACATGCACGTGCGCGCACTTGAAATCAAATTAAGGTAAGAGAAAACCGGCCACCCATTACAGAAATACGGGGAAAAAATTTCCCAGTAACGAACTTCAGATAATACACATTTCATGCCCCGAACAGTGCCACATATTTATATTTTCGAATCTNAATTTCCCAGTAACGAACTTCAGATAATACACATTTCATGCCCCGAACAGTGCCACATATTTATATTTTCGAATCGAAGTGATTTTCCGAGGTGGAAAAAAAACCCAAGTATTTTAAGTTGTATTAACCTTGAACCTTCAAAGGAAACGTCTATGTTAACACATTAAAGACCTGACCATTGGAAAAAAAAAATTAAAAAAAATTCCATTCCCCTTATTTATTTGTTTTTAATTACACAGTATCCGTCATAATATTAGAGCTAAATACCGATTTTAAAATAGTCCCCAGTTCTTATGAACCTGCAGAGATACATACGCATGTTGGCAATGTTTCAGCCCATATATGCCAGTGTATAACATACACANAATTTCCCAGTAACGAACTTCAGATAATACACATTTCATGCCCCGAACAGTGCCACATATTTATATTTTCGAATCTAAGTGATTTTCCGAGGTGGAAAAAAAACCCAAGTATTTTAAGTTGTATTAACCTTGAACCTTCAAAGGAAACGTCTATGTTAACACATTAAAGACCTGACCATTGAAAAAAAAAATTTAAAAAAATTCCATTTCCCTTATTTATTTGTTTTTAATTACACAGTATCCGTCATAATATTAGAGCTAAATACCGATTTTAAAATAGTCCCCACTTCTTATGAACCTGCAGAGATACATACGCATGTTGGCAATGTTTCAGCCCATATATGCCAGTGTATAACATACACANTTCTTATGAACCTGCAGAGATACATACGCATGTTGGCAATGTTTCAGCCCATATATGCCAGTGTATAACATACACATATGAACGATAATTTTTCTGAAGGTCTGAAGCGAGAGCTAAATCACTCATTTTCGGTGTTGATTTTGGCGACAAACTTTTTGCACCTCCGTCATGCCCAGAAAGAGTTCTGATGCTTGCTAGCATACTTGCGCTCTATCAGCCCCTCGTGATGCTTTGAAGATACAAAAGCTCGTATACTGCAAATACATAAGCAACAGATTCACAAAAAAAAAATACTAAAAATACTTATGTTTACGCATGAGTTTATTACCCATGCACAATTAAAAAAGTACCAGGCTGCATGAGAGATTACTCAGGTCAGAAGGCCTACTGCAACCTGCGAAATTATGAAGATTTAGATACATCAGTTCAGGCTCCCCATCGAAAACGTCTCCCNCTGCGAAATTATGAAGATTTAGATACATCAGTTCAGGCTCCCCATCGAAAACGTCTCCCCAGGCCCATTTTGCAACGATGATCTCCTCCACCGTGTCACATAATAGTAGGACTGCAGTGGCTAGAGCTCTCGTTTCCCATCACGAGTACGCGTACATTATCCTTTCTTTAGTACACACGTTTTCGCACAGGAGGTACACCTCAACACCAGCCCATTCTTCACTCGGCCTCTTCCTCCCAATACGACGAGACGAGTTCGATTCGCGGCAGGGTTGCTCATAGATTTTCGCCCTTTCATTCTTCAAAACATTCCTTCCTTAGTTCGTTTGTTTGTCAAACAAAACTCATCCCACTTAAACAGCCCGAGAAAGACATAATACTTCAGAATGAACCATATTCCCCATAAAGAACTATCTCGTTCAATTTTTCTTTAGAACAAACCCTTGCATTTGATTTTATACACCACTGAAATAATAAGTTTTTTCAGAAAAGCCGTAGGACAAGGTTCAATAAATTAAAAGTTGCCAACTAGAAATATTTAACTGTATTATCTTACTTTTTCCATGCATTCAATCTTTGCAGTTCTTTGATGTTTGCAGTTGATGGATAGTACACAATGGTTTCATTCGATGTAAACCCTTTCCTTAAGTTCACCGATGGATGAAGATATCTCCTTACTGTGCAAGACAATCAAATGTCTGAGTATATCAACAATTCATTAGGGTCTTCAGGAAATATGTAATCTGNCTCCTTACTGTGCAAGACAATCAAATGTCTGAGTATATCAACAATTCATTAGGGTCTTCAGGAAATATGTAATCTGTGTTCTTGTCATCTTATGTATTCTTCACGTCACTTTTTTCAGCAAAGTCTGTGAGGATACGTGAGTGGTCGCCGAAACAATCTCCAGTATTTTCACCATCAATACGGGCTTCATTTCATATCCATGGCACTTCTATTTCTCCCAACTGTTCGTGCAGGAACGCAATCTCATATACGTGGAAGAAACTTAGGAAAAATCACTCAGATATGACTCACTATAACCTTTTTTATTTAAGGAATATTCTCACAACACAATGCGAGCAGCGTCGCTTCGATTGTGATTAGCAGGGGCATTGACGGGGGAGCATGTCATGGAAAAATAGCCTCCCATGAACTCTGATATGTATCGACTCGGGAAATAATCGTTGAAATACTACTGCCGTCGATACCAAGCACGATGGAAAAACATAACTTTGAATACTTACAAGAAAAATCTAATATGTAAACCTCACTACCGGGTATAACAGAGATCATGATCAGATCATGNACTTTGAATACTTACAAGAAAAATCTAATATGTAAACCTCACTACCGGGTATAACAGAGATCATGATCAGATCATGAATATATGATTGTAAATATATGCATCAAATCGATTTAGAACCATGGCGATTACGTTTAGGCACATTCTCATGTTTGTTAATAATGCCTTGCGCCCTAGGGTGAAAACGAGCCCCTTGCTTACACAAGTAAAAGTTCTCAACATCGCAGCTCAGTCCTTCACCAGAGATAAAGTAATTCTTTATTCCATTAAAATGACGGCAGCGATAAATGCAAGCCGTATTCACTATGAATAAATATTTGCAAACTGTTATGTGAGCACTGCGTTAATCACCATCCCAGAGAACCACGAAACGTGGCGGTGGAGATCACGCACACTTTCTATTATGATTATTTGGCACCGTCACAGGACCGGACACGCTCAATACTTCACACCATCCTCTCGACAGCAGTTGCACAGCTACCAGAGCGCCCGCCTCCCATCACGGCCAGCTAGGTTCGATTCCCGGCAGGGGTCGCACCTGTATTTTCGCGCAAGTGGGAAACGTGATTGATGGCGTTACCAACAGTATCACCCGTGATGGACTGGGCAATGTCCGGCAGATTTTCTCGGGACACTTGACCTTCTTCTCCGACCTAAACGTCGTCACCCATTTCAGCTGCTAAGCTCTCTCTCTCTCTCTCTCTCTCTCAAATCCAATTTCACGGTGTCTACTGAAAAAAATCTACTGGTGTGGATGTGCCTTACAAAGTGCCCAACCTGGTGAAGACGGTACCTCCGCGTGTGGTCCCGCAGCAACTATCTTGCGGCGGAGTGTCTGTCTAGGTCTGGCCGGCGAGGCCTCGCTAGGATAGTCCCGGCTTCAGCGCTCTCAAGCGGCCATCCAACCAAACATATACAAAGCAAATTACAACAGTAATACATATTTGCCATATAAATGTTTACTAATATTAAATAAAACCTTTAAAGCAGTATTAGATAAAACATGTCAAACAATAAAAAATTAATAAAAAAAATACAGTTACTCTTAGTAACATTTAAATTTTGGGGACCAGTGTCGCCAACTGTAGGAAATAGTAACTAAGGCCGAACAGAGCACACAAGCAAATTACCAGCAATTCAGAGTCAATTCTGTATACGTGACACCGTCACAATAAAAGTAAAGTGGCGGTTGTAGATAATGTTATTATTATTATTTTTTTTTTTTTACATTTTTCGAAATAAAACGTGGTATTCGTAGAATGTTTATTAACTGAGATACGCGTATATGCAGAAACACAAATTTACAGCCTGTATTTTACGAAGGAACGCCGTTAGCTTGGAGACAGTGATTTCTGGATGGCGAAGTCCGTCCTGGGTAGGTGGGTATGAGCTGGCAGGAAGGCAGGCGGTGCGGTGCGTGCGCGAGAAAGAAGGCGCGTGCCTTGCACGCAGCACGCACCAGGGTTTCCCCGCCAGGCCTGGGGATAAAAAACCTTTCATTTCCTAACTGGAGTGCGTGTGTTGGTGCGTGAGGTGAGTCGCTCGCGTGGAAAGACGCCATCCGTCAGTAGAACTGTCGCGCAGGGGTGGCCAACACCAACAACCGCTCCCCTTCCTCGCCGACTCACAAACCAACTTTCCAGGGGAAAAAATCTCTGACCCTAACTGCATGCATTTTAACAGATACCTCTCCTGACATTCTGTCGACGAAGTTGGTAGCGATATGCAGTTCGTTTCCTTTAACGGTGCTGAGGTCACGAACAAATTCTTTACGAAATACTGCTCAAATTGTACGCGTTACTTACAAAAACTGTTTCCTCGAATAAAAAAAATTGCACCCCATATGTTTTAATTACAATTCAAAGTCATGTAACGTGCAAATAAAATAAACGTAAACATTTACAGAAAATATAACAAGGGTGAAAGAAATATCTTATATTAATTCATTTTAAAGTATGAATAAAATTATATATTTTATTAGAAACTCATATACTCCTACAAATAAAAAATACGCAAACATTGTCTTATTTTAAGCTTCTTTTTTTTTAATTACAGAAACATTCCTTAGCGTGTTTTAAAATAGTTCTTGAAGTAACATACGGTATCAAATTTAGGAATGTGATATTGGCAAGCCATTGTGCAAAAAATTAACGGTGTAATTTTTTATTCTCTGAAATAGTACTTGTAAGTAACGTCTACAAGTTGAGTATTATTTCGTACAAATGCAAAATAATGACTTTCTTCGGGACTACACAGGCAAGCAGGCCTGAACAGACGTGGTTTCCTTCAACCGGATGCGACGTCACGAGTCGAGAATGATCGTCACTTCCAATCGTGAGCGTGTACTTGCACCAACAAATCTGGTGTAACTACGCTACTACGCCTCTCACACTTTCCGTGTTTGAAATTTAAACAAAGTACCGATAGGGAAGCTTTTGAACTGTGGAAACTGAATTCATTCAATTTAATTTCCCTTAGTAAATTATTACATCAGGAGCACATTTAAAGTTCATGATGATTTCACGTTGCCACGTGACTGACGCATGGACAGGGTGGACTTGTAAAAATATTGGGGGTGATAAAAAAATGTAAAGGAGGGGTAAAAAAACCTTGAAATTTTTCAAACGCTATATTTAAAATGTGGTGTGGCTTAGCGCCAGAAGTAAGGAGTGTGGCAGTGCTTGCCTATTACTGCGCTAGCAAACACCCCCGGAAATACTGTTGGGGATGCTCAATATGTTAAACACCCCCGCCATCGACGCTTATGACGTCGAATAAAGTCAACGGAGCTATGGCAATGTTAATTTCACAAAAGGGGCACAAAAACTATTCGTCTTCTGCTCGTGTTCCGTAAATGAACTCGCGAAATACCCACATGCTGCCGAAATCGCATTTTAAAACAGGGGACGAGGTCGTTTGTTTCCGTTCAGTTTTCCACCACATTCTCGTTTGTATAAAACAATTAATCTGCGTACCCTGGATACATCTCGATTTCATTGGGACTTGCCCAGAAAAAGTGTGACATCTTAACAGCGTCCAATTGTCAAAAATATTTTTCTACCATTTGGCGATATTTTGTACTTTCTTAACATGACTTCTATAGTTATTCCATAAAAAAAAATCGAGACTACGGAAAAAAAAAAAAAGTACTTTTAACACTTTTAAGCTTAATTGTGATATTTTTTCAATATTAATCAAGTTTAGAACAGTTTTAAATTAATTTAAATCGTATTTAACATTTACAAATAAAATTGGCAATAACTTGTTTTGCTTAAGACAAGCGTATCGTTTTTCTTTTATAAGCAAACTACGTCATGCAGTACAAACAAATGTAACAGCCCAGCCAAGAACATTTACGCTCGAGGGGGGGGGGGGCAGATTGTCGACTGCTGCGGAGGGCAGGAGGACAATAAACGGTTCAGATTGCCGCTTGTTATTCATCCCGTCCTCGGACTTGTGACGCGAGGATGCAGGCCATTTCAGATACGGAGTTTTTATCTTAATTATGTCCGCTCGCTGGGCGACCCGGGGTAGAGGATAGAGGACGTAAGATGGCGCGGTTGTTTTAGCAGCCAGAGATAGGGAAAGTCACCCCCCCCCCCCCTTCTGTGCTGACTCACTCCAACG
>NQII01001860.1:166762-177088 GCA_002778355.1 Clitarchus hookeri
ATCGAGCCCGGTTCGCCTTGGTGGGAGGCGAGTAGGCTAGCCTCTGAGCCACCACGGCCCCTAGGAACGATGTGTCGGACCTCGGCGCTTGTAGCGGGTACAAGGTGGATCCATGTTCCTCAAATGAAGTGCGCTCCTGTAAAGTCGCGGGCCCTGTAACGCATCCTTCATCACCCGTTCAGATGTGTTTCGTCATCAGAAGTTGGGAAAGGCACTTTGTTTTACTGCTTAGTTCCTACACTCTAGATTTGAATCAGTGATAATTTCACTGTTTAAATCCATCAACAGCGGCTTACTTATTCAACAGTCACTTCAGTCAATTCAACTGATGAATTAATGGAAAATGCTAGCTTTCCTTGAATTATTGATTCAGAAGCATTTCTCACTTATTCATCAACCATTTCTTTCGCTGTTTTTTGACTGATAGATCAGGTAAACAAGATGTATCAAATGAAATAACGCATAAACTAACAAAGCCCATAAATTATATTTTTGTAAAAAGGGAGTTTCGTCTTTTATAATACCAATTTACGAGTCAACATGAACATTCAGTCTTAATTAAGTTTTTACGTCTTTTATTTCGTTTTCACGTGATCACCACAGCACTCTGTTTAAAGGTTTCAACTAAATTCAATGCGGTGAGGTGAGTGCATTCACACCTACTATTTGTTTTAACAATCCTAAATTAACCAATTAAAATAATGTCGAAAAGAAAGTATGCCTGCATACATTTTTCCGATATATATTATTTATATATTTTCTCCCTTACAATCAACGTTGCTTTGTTAGCACGATTGGTAAGAACTGTCCGGAAGGTAATACTTGGGTTCAAATCATCACCACAGAAATATTTTAAAACTTTTTAAAATACATTAAATTCTGCAATATAAACAATGACTATCTGAAATACGTTTATTTCCCGTAATTATATAGCTAAATTCAATACAGACAATATTTAATTCGCTGCGCGCAGTTGGCTGTCACTTATCCAATCAGAGAAATTGTTTCCCTGAAACAACCGTTGGTTTTCCAGCCATTTTCACTGATTTGAGTAATTTAATTTCGCTGCGAATCAATGGTTTTCCACTGATTCGATTTTATATTGCATTCATTGGCTCCTCGAGCTGTCAGCAAAACAGTGAAAATTGCCATGAAGTGTTTATTTGACATTTGGTTTTGCAAAAGATGTGCTCAGCGAAGAGTAATGTGAATACGCTACGACAGTCGATACTGGTGGTGCCACGAGAGTAGGCAGCCACGCATCACTGCCACGTCTACTGTACTACGTATGTTGGTTTCATTGAACCTTGGCAGAGGTGTACTAATATTTCCAAGCAAACTGCGAATCCAGGCTGCGAACCGACGTTTTGGTGAGTGCAAGTGTTAGTTGATTGTCACATGACCTTAGCCAATACCAGTGTTGCCAACTAGATTGCAGGCGCAATACTGCCATAGACGCCCCCATATTATACTACTGTTAAAGAGTATGTGTACGTAACAGTATGTACTATGGCGAGAACATTCTATAGGCTGTTCGCGGTAAAGTGAGCACTTTTGAGGACGTAGTTACTTTTTCCTTTCCGCCATTTCTTATCCTTTAACCACCTTTTAAAATCCATATTGCCATGTATGTCATAAACACAGTGTGTATATTGAACTGCCCTCAGAAGTTAACGTGTAAGGGTAAAATAAAATATATTTATTGACTATTATCCCAAAGGAGAGTGCTTTCAAAAGAGCTCACGTTGCCGAGAATGAACACTATTTACATGAAACATTTAATCTTTAAAATTGAAAACTTAAATATGATAATTACGTTTATTTTCTACTGCATATGTGAGGATTGTTTCGATAGATCTTTCCTTATCGGTCTATGGTATTTGCTACTGAGGAGATTGCGGTATACATAAATGAGCGGAGAGGACGGGATATGTAGTTGACGTCAAGTCTGAGCATTGTGTGGCAACCCTGGCCATGAAATATCAAACGTATTCAATTCCATTTGGCTTTATTTTCCAATGATAAATTACAAGTTTTCAGTGTCGCCACTCTTCAGTCTGTTGATGTGATTGACAACAAATGTTCCGTTCTGTTGGTATATTTTAACTGTAACAATGTACTGCGTTTAGAAAACTTTCCTGAAACTTAATTATACAATTTATGTAATATAATTATATTTATTGCAGTGCATACTATAATAAATGAAATTAAACCGCAAATAGTAACATTATACTATAATTGGCAACTAACTGAGCCATGGCAGGCGTGAGTGCGCCTTTATTGTCTCGTCGGTATCGTTGCAGCTCCAAGGAGCTCATTAAAGTTACAATTTATAATCAGGTGTGATAAATGTCCACCGACGGAGTATTATCGCTATGCGACCGATGACGCCAGCAAGCGAGGGAACGTCCCTATGTTCACGTGATAACGGCCGCGTCAATTATGCTAGCTACCGAGTTTCAAACTAAAAATATTTTCCTAACACATATTGTTATTTTTTTAATATCATTATTACAGTAAGTGATTGAAGAAAGACATTTTTTGGATATAGGCCACTGCCGGGATCTATTGTGTTCACAAAAAAATAATTGTTAGACATAAAACGCAAAAAAATACAAAACTAGTCAACGCTAAGTGTTGTCAATGAATGTGCGAATATCACACAGAAAATACCGCAGAATGATGTAAATTCGTAGGCAATCTGACTTATTTCGTTCAGCGGAATACTCTTGCGCGTATGAAATTGAGATTCGTAAGAAAGAAACATTGACATTTCACTTGTTTCTGTAGTATTTCGCCGATGTTTTATAACACTTGCGCACTATTGGGATGAAAAGTGGTTTTTTTCTATTCGTGGTTCATGCCGACATGTGTATGTGCGAGAA
This sequence comes from Clitarchus hookeri, assembly GCA_002778355.1. Lineage (NCBI taxonomy): Eukaryota > Metazoa > Arthropoda > Insecta > Phasmatodea > Phasmatidae > Clitarchus > Clitarchus hookeri. The sequence goes on from NQII01001860.1 coordinate 169,648, forward strand.
ATGCCACACGATAAAATTCTGGCAGAGATCAACAATTTTTTTGACTCTGATTTTTTTGTCGTGGTTTTGTTATTGGTTCCGAGTTTTTCAGGATGTACCAGATAAACTACGAGTTATAAAGTTACTAACACAACGCGCTCATTTTAGAAGAATAACTTGCCGCTGAACGAAATAATGAAAATTGTCTTTTTGTTCCCTGGCCTAGCTTAAGGGCGTTCAAGTGGCAAACATAACCTATATTTTAAGGTTATTTTGTAATTATGTGCCATTATATTAGACAACAGTCTAATTAAATACACTTAATTGACAAAAATGAATTGCAGAGGTTATGGGGCTTTCTAATTTACATGTTCGGCTATACAAATGTTAGATTTTTAGGTAATTAGCATGTTTGGCTTCAGTTTAAATTAACTGTTCTTTCATTAGAATAAAATAAATAAGTTTAATGGAAGTTCTTTAATCACGGTTCGAGCATAATTTAATTTTAAGTTTTACAATGAAAAGTAAGTCCAGAATAGCCAGAAGTTAAACACTAATCGCACGCGAACAAAATCACAAATTTCAAAGAAATGTTTTCTTTCATTGTGTTCCTAAGACTTAGGGAAATATTGTATCTGAAATGAAGCTTTGTGTTCGTATAGTATGTTTAAATTTATTTGGCACAAAATTAAAGTTTAAAATTTTCATAACTTAAAAAGTAGGTAAAGGTTATTTTTTAAACTGATTTGACATTTTCATCCGATTGTAATTAAATTTATGTCGCAAACCTGCAAAAAAAAAAAAGAGGTTGCGACTTTCAAGTGCTTACAATGTCCTGTATGTGGATGTAATGATCTGCACTTTACATGACAGGAACAAGGTTACAATGAACTAAGTCACTCGCGTGATTGGAAATATCATTCGTTGTTGAATCTATAGTCTATTCGCGGTTTTTTAACACTCTTGAATCAAACATTTGAAATATCACCGCATGCGTGAGGTGTTGGCTTATTTTATGAATATGTTATGTGTCACAAACGTTTTATGCTTCTGTCAATATAAACTATATCATTTTTAGTTATATTTAACCTTTACTTATACTTATATATCCAATAAATTATAATATTTCATTCATAATTGTTATGTATGAAATTCAGTGAGAAAACATGTATGTTAGTTATGTCTAGTATTAAATAGTTCTTGCGCAAAATAGTATTACACTGAGCGCGCACGAATGTGGTGCGTTGTCCCTTTGGTGTAGTTTCGTAGACTCGGTTAAGCGTTGTTTGCATGAGGCGGAGGAATATCTTGGAAGTGGAACTTTATCAGGGCTTCAGGAAAATCGCAAGTAACAGCGGATGGATTACATATCCAGTAGTCTCATAATCACCTGGTGCCAGTAACATCAATCACAAATACATTATTATTGGTCGCGATGTGTGACAGAGGATTAAACTTTCAAACATGAATGTATTCGTTGCAACACTTACAATGATATCTTCATATGGGATTAAAGTGACGCGAATAACTAATAATCTTCAGAAGAAGAAAATATTATGATTTTGCGTGTCATACCTGATTGAAAAGGACTTTTTGATATGCCGCACCACAGTCAAACCTACCAGACAGGTTTCTTAGTGCAGTAACGTTTATCTTAAAAGGGGCTGCTTCCCTTGTTTCCAAATGGTTCTCAATGTAACCAGTTCTGTGTATTAGAATTTTAAAAAATATTTATGTATAGAATATTTTAGTGAAAACTTTTTTTTAGCATACAAATGAAAGTCTATTTTTTTCTCGCCAATTCATAAGTTTGGTTAATGGAATATAAATTGGGTTGTGTAAAAGTGGCGAAGTCAGCAAAAATCGCTGTTTACGATATTTATTCTTCTGCAAGACCGTGTTTTAAGGTGACAATGCTGTTTGAATTCTGAGCATATTGCTGTATTAAAACACTACTGTCACCGCTGACGATTCTGAGAAAACAGAAAACACTTCGCGAAACTTGTTGATGCTGTTTTCCACTGCCGTCGTAATGCTTACATACAGCCGGGTGTGACCTTGAGGCGTTTGATATTTGTAACGTGTGTTCCTTCTTATAAAGGCAGACTTGGAAGTAAACTCACCACTTGTCCGCGCCACGTCGCGAGCTCGAACTCGCCCGAGTGGACGACAGATGAGCGTGTCACGGAGCGCAACAACAAGGTGAGCTCTTGAGAACGCGTCCTGACCACGTGCATGCATCACTGGAGATGCACAGTGTCGCTGACGGAGGCTGTCCGATCCAGCGGTGAGTCGGGCGATGTCTGTAGTGCAGGGCCGTGACATGCACCCCAGTAAGCGCCTCGGTTCAGGGGCGAACACTTCCCAGCCTTCTCATTTTGTCTGACAAGGGTGCGCTTATTTGAGAACGTGCCCACAGCGCAGAACACGACCCACCACGCAATCAGCAGTTTACATTTGCCGCCTCACCGCTCTTCTTGTGTTCTCATTTCTGATTCTCCTTCGACCCCTCACATTTACTGATGCCAGAATTAGCTAACGATCTTGTGGAATAAATGCATCCGGGTTAAAATCGGACGAAAACTGAAGGGTTAACACACACAAAGGCACACACACACGCGCGCGCACACACACACACACACACAGATATATATATATAGAAAGAGAGTGATAAAGGGGAGAGAGAAATAGTGACAAGAGGAGGGAGAGATAGGAAGGTAGTAATATTTATTTGAAAACATATAGTTAATATATTTTCATTTTTNATTTATTTGAAAACATATAGTTAATATATTTTCATTTTTTACTTTGTTGTAGTCATTTGGGTACATACATAACGTTTCACTTACGTATTTCTTCCCAATTCACTCATCCAATTTGTTCATTATAGTTAGTTACGGAAGAATTCATTTTAATTTTGCAATCAAATCATAATATATACAAATTAATTAATGCATTTATTATTTTTAAAAAACACTCTAATACTTAATGGAAGGGAGCCCAAAATACGTCATAGAGGGGTCCCTGCTAAGAAATGATCGCCTGTGGTTTGTACATATACACGGAAAACTGAAAAATTCGCGTCCATGAGTCTACGAAACTAGGTGTATGACTCAAAGCAGCGACATCGCGTTCTCTGCACAATGTANAAAAATTCGCGTCCATGAGTCTACGAAACTAGGTGTATGACTCAAAGCAGCGACATCGCGTTCTCTGCACAATGTATTTGAGCCGTCACACATCGAAAACCTACCTAAAACACACAAAAAAATCCAGTGTGTTGTGTAGTTTAATAGCCTTTTATGCTAAAGCACTGCGTAAAATTAATACAGCCAGATAAGATAAGACAAGCCGTGATGGATAGCGATACTAAATTGAAATATCCGTATGCGATATATCAAAATAACTTACCTGCCGGGATTACCAGCGTGTAAATATTTCGCTGCCACTTGATGCCGTCACACTTTGAGTGATGTATTGTGAAAAATTAACCCCGGAAACGTTATAAACTCCGATTTCGCAACATCGCTCANGTTATAAACTCCGATTTCGCAACATCGCTCAATTACATTCACAATGGATTGTAGGCGATACCGTTTTCTGTTCCGTCGAGTATAGGCTATTCACGGTAAAGTGAGCTTTTTTTTTGAAGCCCACTCATTTGGAATAATAGTCAATGAATATATTTTGTTGTAACCTTAGACGATAACTTTCGAGTCCTGTGAAATATATATACTGTATTTATTACTTACATAGGCAATATTTATTTTAAAAAGTGGTGCAAAGGGAAAAAAATGGCTGATAGGAAAAAATAACTAGGGCCTCAAAAGTGCTCACTTTACCTTGAACATCCTATAGTGTTATGTACACCAGGCAGTTTCTTAGCGTGGCATGTTTTGAGNAAAAGTGCTCACTTTACCTTGAACATCCTATAGTGTTATGTACACCAGGCAGTTTCTTAGCGTGGCATGTTTTGAGGTGCGGTGATTATAACAAAGGTAAAAATTAATAAAATGGAAATGTTTCACTGATTTCGTGTTTTGCTGTTTTTTTACAATAATATCTCATGTCGGAAGAAAAAAAAACACAAAGAATATGTGTAATGGTAATGTTCGAGTGCGTGGCTCGATTTGACAGAGCAGGCAACAAGGTGAAGATTGCAACCGGATCTGCCGTGTGAAACTTACAACATTGAAGAACTATAAACCCGTGGTACGTGTTGGCTGACGCGAAGATCATGGACCAGCGTAAGCGAGCGCGAACACCCTCANAAGAACTATAAACCCGTGGTACGTGTTGGCTGACGCGAAGATCATGGACCAGCGTAAGCGAGCGCGAACACCCTCTTATTGGCCGTGTTGCCAGTGCGGTGTTGTGGGTCCTGCTTGACGCCAATCTTTGTTGGTTATTTTTTGGGTACCAAATGGCATTTACACTTTGATATAATCCTATACACGCAGTCTACGTGTTGGTTCTCGCCTTCACTCTGTCAACCCTGGANTGGCATTTACACTTTGATATAATCCTATACACGCAGTCTACGTGTTGGTTCTCGCCTTCACTCTGTCAACCCTGGACGAACATGTGCAGGGGACTTTCAATGTTTGACATTGTATTTGCCTGTACCATACGCATAATTGTTTGGTATTTCTTAGTGGAATTTTTCTGGAACTGTATTGTTCAGATGAAGTCAGTGATAACGGAGAACGCGGCGCTTCAAAACAAGTTTCTCTTTAATCGATTATCGGTTTTGAACTAAGCGTTTAATGGTTCGTGGATTATATTGTAAGTGCAATTAAATTACACAGGATATNTCGATTATCGGTTTTGAACTAAGCGTTTAATGGTTCGTGGATTATATTGTAAGTGCAATTAAATTACACAGGATATTAGCGTACACAAGCACACAGACGAAATAGCGTGGCGGTTCCTTTGATGTGGAAATAAAGAAAAGCAGTGCATTGTTGGAACGTGGAGGGTGACTACTGTGCAGCTGGCGTGAGCACTCTACCTTGTCCCTCTACGAGCTGCAGTGAGTAGTTACCGTGACGTGACGTGGGAGGTGCGCATGTAAACAGTGGCATAGCCAGGGTCGGGGGGGTATCCCCGCCCACCCCCGGGTGTATACTCCTGGCTACGCCTCTGCATGTCAACGACTGCCGGCGGCGACCACTGCTCGCACTAAAAACAGTTTTGTGCTGATCAAAAAAATCTTGTTGGCGACCCAAAATTCTTTTGTCTAAATAGACACGACAAAAGATTTTGTGGAGTCAAAAAAAGTTTTTTTGTCGTTCCAATATTTAGTGGAAAGCACAAGATGTCGTTTGTGGTCACCAATAAATTAATTGTGATTGTAGGCAATAAAGTGTTCGTTAGTCGCAGCGGAAATGTGACGATGATAGCAGCGATACTGGTTAGTATCGCTGCTATTTTGCGGGTTGTGAGTTTTTGTAGGTACGTATAGTCTAACAACATTTAAACACTACATTCAAAGGCGTCACGAGTGGGATTCGAACCTCGAACCTCTCCGTTAGTTCGTAACGTGATGCAAAGAACAGAACGCAGATAAATATGGCGTCGTGGCCAGACAGAAGGTGGCCACTTCGAATATGCCAGAGCGCATGCGCAGAGTATAAAGGACGTAGTTTTGCAGTCGCAGCAAAGTGTGTTACTGTGGATAACACGAATGCTGTTGCTGCCAACAAAATATTTCGTGGCAGCAAAAAACAGTTTTTTCAATAAGCAAATATGTTGGTGAGTACTAAATAGCTTTCGTACTAGTCAGTCTGCGTGTTATTGGGCACTATAAATCTGTTTTTTTACCAACAACAAAATTGTGCCTTGGAAAGCATCAACCAAACCGTTTTTGTAGCCACTAACAATTTTTTTTCCAGAGCGTCTGTAGTGTCGCAACCATGGACCAAAGATGAGGTAGAGTGATCTCGCTGGCTGCGCACAACCAGCCTCCGTGTCCCAACATTAAACTGCTTATCTGACAACACGTCTAGCAAAAACAGGCGTGGATTGGATTTGAGTTTAGAACACTGATTAAACAAATGCTTTGAGATGCATGTATATCTAACCAATTTATAATTCAGTTTGATTAAATTCAAATGGTTTAAAGTATTTTATTAATACAAAGGTGCTTGTCTTGAAAATTAAGACATAAACAAACACGTTCATCACTGTAGACCATGCGACTTTGACCGTTGTGTTCCTTTGTAGTAGCTAAATGTTCGTTACATGCGCAGAAGGCAAATAAGCAGTCTACTTCACCTTTAGTCTATGATATTCTGTGCGTATCCTATACTTCTCCTAGTTTTGCCAGCTTGGTGGATTTTCCACCAGATTAAGTGCAGTGAAGGAGTGAGTGTGAATGTGAAAATATTTGGATGGCTCTTAAGATCGTGGCTTTGAAAGCAGAATCTATGTTCGCAACATGAGCCGCCATAGCGTTTAGTGTCGGAGAGCAGTCTTAGTGCGGGCACCTGCGGCCAGGGTTGCCAGATCAACCACACGCTACTTTAGAATGCCATATTGCACATAGTCGTGCACATTTATATATTATAAACATTTTACTGCTTATTCTTTCAGGGGCGGATCCGGAGAGAGAAGCACAGTGGACATGACCCCACCTCCCTTTCCGGATCAACCATCACACTGACATGAAACTCTCCTGTGGATGTTTTAAAACTGAAATGAAATAACATAAGAATTGTTTAAAACCCTATTTGATTAGTGTCATATTTTTACGAGACGCCATAGGGCGTATTCCAGTTTACAAAGGATGGAAATGTTGCTAAAAATAAAATAACTATATTTGATTTTAATTTATTAACACAGCAAACATTTATAACATTAAACTATTAAACCTCCACTATTCTACTTATTATTCTTAGTGAGGTCGATGTTTACTGCCCGTCTCAATTCCAATTAAAGTTATTTTCAATGTATACTGATTATAGTCACTTAACTCACACTCATTAATAACACACGTTCACTCTGTCTGTTGCCATCATTTGAAATGCCTTACCCTCAGGCATCTAGTCCAATAGTCCAGCTTGCCAGTCGCACTCCTCACTGCACCGATGCTCGCAGTCGCAAATTTTCCTCCCGCTAGTCACTTTTGTCGTCGCTCGATGCTCTGCTGGCTCGTATTTTCGCTGGTATATCCTCCAAACTCTCAACTCTCAGAAACTGTTAGCTCTGAAGCCCTTCGCAGCTTAAATAATCTCTCTTTGCCAGATCTGGAAGGTTCCCGCACCACGAATCACGCTGAGAGAGGAGAGGGCAATGAACCAGAACATTCTTTCAGATAACCACAGAAATTCAATCCACCCAAGGTCAGGAGTGCGCGCGTTGCAAAAACCTTATCGCGGAGGCACGCGGCAGTTGTCCTTTGTAATCGCCGCCTGCGGTTCCTACATTGCAACTCTAGCCTTCAAACATTCCTTCGCTCTTG
>NQII01001860.1:185518-209931 GCA_002778355.1 Clitarchus hookeri
GGGGGGGGGGGGGGAGCTTACTCATAAATAATGGCCTCATCGGCTGGTGCTTGGGTGACACGTTAAGCAGACTATATTGATTGTAGTGACACTTATTTATGAAAGCTCATATCTCGGCAACATTTAAAATAAAAACCATTACTAATAAGTCGAATTGGCAAGTTAGCTTTACGGGAATTGTGAGTGGAACTTGTAGCAATCTTCAGAAAGTATCATTTTAACTCATATTCCGGTTTTCCATACTTCTTTCTGCCATCCGTAGAATTTTCGTTGGCTAAACTGAGCTTGATATTGTTACATAATACATGACTTTGTTGAGTCGAGAAGATCTGCCAGAAACATGTTGTGTTCAATCAGCTAAGAATGTCTCTTTGGACTATACAAGTTGTTTGAATGTTCTAAGAAGGCCCGGGGTGTCCAAAAGAACTGAAGTGTATATATATATGTATGTATGTGTGTGTATAAATAAAGACATACGTTGTTAATATTGGAAACAGCACTTTAACGTCAACAGTTTGAGTGGTCCGCTACGTGTATTCACAAGTGACTGTACGTGACTGACGGGAGTATCACGGGATATAAGAGATGTGGAGTTGTAGGACAAGCCAGTTAAGGAAAACCCGGCTCTAGTATGCAGTTGTTAACGCGTAGCCAGAGGTATGTTACTTCATGTGCAAACTTCGCTTGAAGCTGGGAATCTGAAGAAAATTCCATGCAGGCATGTTGCCATCAGTCACGACCAGTACATTGAGGTGTGGGTCCATTCCACGTCGGTTGTACGGCGTTAGTTGTAACCGTTGACTGAATAAGGCCTATAGGGTAGAGCGGTCACGCTAGCTGCGCACATTTAGTCTCCGTGTACCAACATTGAACTGCTTTTCTGCCAATACGACTATCATAACCGACGTGGATGGGATTTGAGGTTACAACACGGTTTTTGTAAACAAGTGCTTTGATACGTTTGTATGCGTCCTCCAAACAATTTGTAACACAGTTGGATTAGATACAAATTGGTAAAAGTATTTTATACTTATAAAAGGGCATTGTTATTAAGAAGACCCCAGAGAGGCGTATTCGAGTTCGTAAGGGATGGAGGTTCTAATAAATATGAAAGAATTAAATTTGATTTTAATTTATTCACACAACTAGTTATTTACAACATCGAACTGGCTGTAATGAAAGATTCTAAAGGGAAAAAAATGTTTCTTCTGAGTTTGCTACTGGAAATTGAAACCTCTGACAGACGCTGAGATGCGGTTGTTCAGACGTCAGGTTCTACGGCTCATTGATAACATTACGGACAATCGAACGGACGGGTTTCGAGTACCCATGCAAGGAACCCACACACCTTCACAACATTCGCCATACCCGTCCTCCTCACATTCATCACTACACGGGGATGAAGCTTCCCTCCATCAGGAAAGCCACATGTCACCAATGGATGAGCAAGGACTAGCCACTTCTCTAAACCTTTTTTGAACTATAGCACCTCCTGATTTGGCAGATCATTATTTCAATTCTTTGTGTTATGTACTAACTAGACCATTCCGTTTTCTTTTGTAAATACTGAATAAATGAAATTGCTAAAATTATTCTTACAGTGCGATTTTTCACTTACCTCAGTGTTACCAGAACTCGTTCCTCAGGGCTCACACATTCCCTCATGTTGGTGTATCTATAATAAATAGCATGAGCTATGCGCTGGATTAGTTTCTAGTACGTGTCCTTTCTCATTCTGTAGAATGCAAGGAATTTAGAATCTGATTCCTGCAATTCTTTTCCAGCAACAAATAATCTACAATTCCTGTTCCTTTCGATATAAGGGTGTAATCAGAATCTTCTCACGGTTCTCTTTCTGTGGCGTTAATAATAATACTGGATAATGATACCCTCATCACTACTATCACTAGACATTGTACAATGAAGCGCTCTGAATAAACGCACCTCTTCCACGCCCGGAGGGAACTGAATACTGATTTTATTTTTAATAGGAAACTCGCAACTTCAGTAATGGCTGTGTGAGGATGACGGACAACCAGAGTCTTCGAGTCTCCAACTATCCGTACCCCAGTCCTCGAGTATCCGAGATTTGAGTATCACCGTATGAGCAGTGCCTTAGAATACGAAATTGCATTTCTCGAATATTTTATTAGTTTCGAGAGCTTTCGAAACCTCACGAATACGAAAAATTAACGTATAACTTAGAATAAACCCCCTGGTTCCTTTCGTCGCCACGCTAAGCTCTGCTGGCTCTTTGCTTCGCTGTCTTCCAACACCTGTAACCTAAGGTCGCACAATCATCATACATGCTTTCAGCTCCCAAAACTCTCCAATCTGTCGGCTCGGAGGCTCGTCGTGCTTAAATACTGTCATTCGCGCGATCTGGAAGGTTCCCCGCACCCCGAGTCATGGCGTGAGAGGCAAGGACGATGAACCAGAACATTCTTCCAGATAGCCTTAGAAATTTAATCAGCTTATCGCAGTGGCATGCGCGGCGGCNAGGACGATGAACCAGAACATTCTTCCAGATAGCCTTAGAAATTTAATCAGCTTATCGCAGTGGCATGCGCGGCGGCATCCCTTTGTTCTTCAAACTACGGCGTGGCCTTCACACGCTCCTTCGCTCGCACGGGACGGGTCAAGGGAAGTGATGCAAAACAGCGAGCGAGTAACAATATAAGCAAACACGCTGATCACTGTTGACCATGTGATCTTGGCAGTTGTGTTGGTTTGGGGTAGGTGACTATTGGGTACATGCGCAGGAGATGAATGGTCGGTCTAGCTCATGTTTAGTCTGTGTTTGTAAGAAAGCAATGTGTGGGCGCTACAGTTGGCAGCATTGCTGGGAAGGTACAGAGCAATGCGCGGGTTGCAGTTGGTGGTTTGCGAAGCGCGGTGTGTGTCCGGCTTTGTGGCCGCAGTTTGGGAACACGCCCCGCCAGTTTCCGCTCGCCGTCGCAGGAAGCGTGCGTCACGCACCCTCTCCTCCGCCACACCTCACCCCCTCCAACGTATAGTAAGCACACGTGGCGCCACCCCCGCCCCTCCCTGTCTTCCGGGGGTGCCGAAACACACGCTGGCACCGCGTGTGCGCCACAGTTGCAGACAGTAAGTACCCTGCGTGGAGAACGTACATGGAATTATTTCTCCGCTTATAAAGGCCGTTCGCGGTAAAGCCCTGCCAAGTTGATTGGTTGCGTATCTTTCCACGTACCTAAACACTGTTCACGGTAAAGTGAGCACTTTTGAGAAGCGTGACCAGACGTTCTGCTGTTCGAAGGGCAATCCTTTTTTCTAAAGTGTTGTCCTGCGGAATGCGAAATGCCAAATAAAGTTAGGAAATGTCCTTCTTTAGCCAAGTGTCCTGCGAAACGTCCTGTTTTTCACGCATAAATTGCCAATGAAAATTTGTATTATTTACACATGGAGTAAGTTTAATTAAAAAAAAATTACAAAATAACACTTTGATGGGTGCCATTAATTCAAATGAAAAGATGTATTTCACAGAAATATAAGTATTAAATATATATATTAGTGTTTGTTAACTTACAATTAAATAGTAATAATGATTTTAGTTTACATCTAGATACTTTTCGGGTATACTATGTTCGATTATTCAATTGCATTATCTTGTATTTACATTACTGTCATGCTTGAAAATTAACCACAACCCTTTTANCTATGTTCGATTATTCAATTGCATTATCTTGTATTTACATTACTGTCATGCTTGAAAATTAACCACAACCCTTTTATAATAAATCTCATTTATTATGTTAGGTGTCCTACTTCATATATTAAGATATCTGGTCACCCTACTATTGAGGCCCTAGTTACGTTTTCCTTTCAGCCATTTGTATGTTACAATAACCTTTTTATAAAATACATATTGCCATGTAAGTAATAAACACAGTGTGTATATTCCACCGCACTCGGAAGTTAACGTCTAAGGCCTCAATAAACTATATTTATTGACCACTATTCCAAATGAGAAGGCTTTCAAAAGTGTTCACTTTACCGTGAATGGCCTATATCAAAATAAACACTGCCATGTAACTTTCAGCTGGTGATTACGTCTGTTGGCTTACAGGTCTACTGCATACTCATTAAATAAAAAACAAAAATAATAAATATTGTAATCAGCACGATAAATACGTACGCGTTAATTTCAGTAAATAATATTAGTGTGTGAATATTAACCAATGTTCACGATTTTTTTTTGTTACATTTATTTATTCCTTTAACTGAGGCCAACCCTTCAGAGGTCATAAGAAATATGTTTGGTTTACGTTGTCAACAATAATAGTAGAAGAGTCAAACATTATACTATTCTCCGTTATAAATACAACACTAACACGTTTCGAACGTGCAGCTCTAAAAAAAACTTGAATAGCTGATATGCTTGCGCATCAAAGAAAGCGCGCTTTTAGATAAAACAGTGCATCTGCTCCTTCATACAGAAGACAGCGTGCCTCAAACAATCGTTAAATGACATAAGAACTATGTTGAACAACATTTACGACTAGAATCATATTGCATAAATACCTCGTAAATCATTATTTTAATACAAAACAACATTCAAGCCAATGGCGGGCGTTGCTATTACGTTACGAGTAACGAAAACATTTGTCATGCTTTCATGAAATTAAATTGCTGAACAGAATTGACCCAAATTTTTACAGCGTACTTCCACTGTAATATTTATCACTCGATGCAAGTTTATCGTGAACTGTTTAGTAACATTAAAAGCATGGACTGCAATTTAAACAAGATCGACGAAGAGGTAAGTTGGTGTGACCACATTTTTTTCGTAATTATAACAGTAGATTTAACAAAAGAAAAAAATGTTAAGTTATAGGCCTTTCTTAAGTGTGCGATTAATTTGTTAAATGAAGAGTACGGATACTTTAACTTGCTATAATTTAAAAGAAAATTATTGACGGCGCGCCTAGGCAAAAAATTACCGTTGGGAGATTATTTCTTTAGAAAGTAGGCGACAAGGGCTGACTGGGGTTGTCATTACTCGGGTTTCATGTATTGGCTTATTGGCTGCGAGTAACGTGTAGTTTTCAATAATCATGTTTAGTGTTACCCTACCCCACGTCGCGTCGTCCTAATTATCTGCAGTTATGAAAAAAAAACCTGTTGTTTAAATATTAATGTCTACCACTAAACAGCTGCGTGTTGTGAACAGTGATGCAAAATGGCGACCATTTCGTCAGGTATGTACACTCCAGTTCACCTTGCCAACTGAACTGTATTATTTTACCTCAATCCCGGCGCAGTCCTTCCTGAGTTTGTTTCGTGCTGAGTTTCAGTCGCGGTTCTTCAGTCCAGTCCTAGTTCAAGTCCAGTTGAAATAAGGTCCGTTCCGCAATGCACGAATGCGTGAGAAAACAAGCACGTAATGCACAAACGGAGCGGANTCCAGTTGAAATAAGGTCCGTTCCGCAATGCACGAATGCGTGAGAAAACAAGCACGTAATGCACAAACGGAGCGGGCGAACGGATCGAGGTGGAAATTTTGTTATTATCTAATATATAGAAGCGTAACGATCTGCAACCTATAAAATCAAAATATTTTATTGCCTACAAAATTTTCACATAAACTTGTAAAAACACTCCTCAATTTTCAATATTTATATAATGTTTATTGTTTTATAAATAATATTGGAATATCGTTATATTATGTTTATTAAAAACCAAAGTGATAATTGCCACCTTAAAAACCACCACTGGTTTTCTTATTAACCACAGTGGCGACAAAGACGAGTATCAACNAAAGTGATAATTGCCACCTTAAAAACCACCACTGGTTTTCTTATTAACCACAGTGGCGACAAAGACGAGTATCAACAAACTAAATACTCGATTCCTATTGGCCACACTGATTCAAGGACACGGAGCAGTTGAGTGTCGCCCAGCTTTCTTACGTGTATCCGTACGTTATCCTCTTACGAGTGCGTTCCGTTGTAGCTTTAACACGAAGTGTGCATGCAACCTACTCTGCTTCCGTGATACGTATCCGCATGCGTGTCGTTGTAGACCGGGCGTAAGCGGGGAAGCAGCTTTTCTACCGAGTTGTCGCCGCCGACTTGCAGCTTTCTAGCGCGACTGGGGTTCAGAAGAGAGCGAGCGATAAGGGCGACGCTGATAGGCACCCCATCACCCCTAAGCGCAAAGCCTCCAACTGTTGTGCAGTGTTCTCGTCGTGGAGCGTGTGCGTAAGGACTTTCAAGCGCTCGTCTTCTGAATCCAGGTCGCTATAACAGTTTCGCATGTTTCCAACCAGTATATCATGAGATATAGCAGTGTGGAAAATACGTTCTTGGCTTTGATGGAGGGCTCGTAAATAGCATTTGTAATATGCGAGGTCGAGGTCTTGAGAGCCGATGAGAGTGAAGCGAGGTGAGAATGGAGCAAAGCTAGGGCGGGGGAAACAGGATATCCCCGAGAAAACCCGCCGACCAGCGGCATCGTCCGGCACGATTCCCACTTGCGAAAATCCTGGAGTTGCCCGGCCAGGGATTGAACCCGGTTCGCGTAGGTGTAAGGCTAGCAGTCTAACCGCTGAGCGACCGCGGCCCCCGCCGAGGAGAAGTTACGCGGCCAGTTAGTAGAGGTGGGTGCAGGGAGCTGGCTGCGTATCGTCGCAGGTCGGGGGACGCAGGCTGCAATAAAAGTCTCCTCGACGGCGCTGCACTTCGTCTTACCTGTCGCCGCAGCCAGTCACAGCGCAAACAAACAGCACAGTCCCGCGCCCCCTGCCTGCATCTTAGTTTACATTTTCAACACTGCGCTAGCTGCATCTGCCTTCGCCCGGATCTCCCCGCCGCTCTGCCTCTGCGGCAATTAGCGGCCTGCCTGCCCTATCTTCCTCTGACTGACGTATCCTTCCGCGTTCACTGCCTACACTATAGTAGGCCTGCTCCTACATCCTGTCTGTTCAAGGTTCGTACAGCACTTTTCGCATTTAACTTTCAAAATATTCACTGTGCCTACCTGCATATAGCTACAAGAACGCCAGAGCGGCATATCCATCTCAAAATGTTATACTTGTACGATGCGCTGTTAATACAATAAAAATTGTTTGAATCGGATGAATGGTTCCCGAGAAATTACATATCACCGTAAATATTAAAATGGCCACCATTTTGAAATTAAGTTTTAGCGTGACCGAGAAATGTCAGTTGTCCTTACTAAGTACTATAAGTGTACCATAATTGGTGAAATTCGGTTTATGCGTTCAAAAATTGAAAAGGGGGACGCACATACACACACACACACACAGAGACAGGAAAGTGATCTCATAAGCTTTTATTTCTTTCGGAAAGTAAGCTAAAAATAATAGTACTTTTGTTTTCTAACTCAGAATTATTATTTAGAAGGTATTCATTTAATGGAAAAAATTCTTCATAATCTTCTCCCTTGCTTAGGGGTTTATCCTGCTTACATCCTAATGAAATACTTTCCGCAAAGAGCTGCTCCAATATTGTTGAAGTTGCACACGCTATGCCATTAGAGATGCCTACGGACGTAGTGTTAGATAAGTGGAAATGCTTAGAACTTGGAGCCTTACGAAAAAGGTTCCCGAAATAAGTGTATTGTTTTGTACTGGTTTAAATTTATGAAAAAGCAAGCTTTCAGTGCTGGCCCTAAACACCCAAACGTTGAAAGGAGCGTCTCATCTTTATGCAAGGCACTAACACCATCCAGAGTTGCAGTGTTTGGAAGGATATTGAATGCTCTGATGACTGCTAGTAACATGAAAATAAACCGTATGTAATTCCCAAGGAAAATGCGTAGCATATATGAGCAGCAGAGCTTGCTTAGACGAAAAACGAAAAGAGGAAGAAGAAACGAAAACGTGTGTAGTGAAAAACATAGAAAACACTATGAAATAACAGAGGTGAAAATTGATTTCTGGTTTTTAGAAGGCAAAATAGCATTGAGAGTAATTGAAGGACTATTGTAACGCAGCTACGCTGCCTCACGCCGATCACGGGTACTTGCATTGTCGAAGACGTTGCCCGTTCACGGCGGCCGAGGAGGGGGTAGACTCCGCGACGCGGGTGCTTGGTAGTTCGACGATAGTCGGAACTACACTGAGCGCGCGGCGTTTCCTTCCGCCTAGCCGCAGCTGAGACGACTGAGTGGGGGTCGCCTTGTGACGTCAGCACCACCTTTGAATTGGATTGGACGAAGACATGCTTCCGTTTCGAGGATGTTCTCCACAGCTGTGGGGTGGACGGCGGTTGTCAAACGTTCACTATAAATACCGTGGCAAACTAAGCAATGGTGGACACTCACAAGGGGGGGNGTCTCGCTCGAGACACGTAAATAGTAAATTGGGGAAACTTTTGCCCGTTAAGTAATTGCATATATTTCTGTAACTTTCTATTTTTGTAATGGCACATTTTTATTGTAACCCCTAAATTTTATAATGTTTTAAAATTATTTTGGGGAATCATAATCCTTAAATATTTTTATGTAATTTTTTGCATTAATTTTGTAAAGGTATTGATTTTGAAAACGGTTTGTATTATTCTTGGGGCGGAGAAAAACAAAAAAGAGAAGTGCCCGGTAATTAAAGGTAAAAAAAGAAACAAATTTTTTTTTAAATATGTTACCCTCTTAAGCTGAACATCATAAGGCTGTTACTGATCCACTTTTTGCTCTCATTCTTATTCGCCTCCGATGTATGTTCATCATGGATGCCATGGCTGTGGAGTTGGGGGCGAGTTTTATACATTGACGTAGTGGTCTCGTGGTCACTAAGAACACTCTGTTGCACTTATATCAATTAGGTTTTCAGAGCAATCGATTTTATCATTTTCATAATGCAAACATTTTGTATTTAAAAAGTTTATTTGTAGAAAACAGTACTATAAATAATGATTTGTATTAAATAATTGCAATTTTTTAAATCATTTTCGTAATACAACTATTTTGTATAATTTTTCTCATTTTTGTTATGCAGGCAGTATTTCGCCAGTTTTTGGCGGTAATTTTGTTTAATTTTTGTAACACAATTTTATTTTCAGTAAAATTATATGAACTCGTGCAAATAATACTATTAGTATGGTGATTGGTATAAAATAATTGTCGTAAATAATTTATGTTCTGAAGGTAAAACAAAGATAGGGGTAGCTGTGTTACATATATTTTCTTTCTTTTAATTTCCCTTTCCATTTTCAACATCACTTCTAGTGTAAAAATTCCTGAAAATTATTTTTTGTTCACTATTTAATGACTTAATGATGCGTAACTCACTTAAGCCACTTTAATATGAAAATAACTTTTTCCACGAGCCTTGAATTACCCTATTCACCGGTATATTTCGTATTAAAGGTTTTCCATATAGAGTGTATTTATTTGCATACTTTCCTTGAAAAGTTAGGCTTATGAAGTCACCCGGATATATCTGTTTTGATGTATGTCCTCCACCTAGTAAATGTTGAACCTGTGAACCGAATTTCACCAAACACGAGGAACATACTACTTTGTAAGGACATCCTAGTTGTATAGTTTTCAACAACAGTGGCTGCTTAGTGCGCTCACTAAAAATAAGGGTAATAATGGAGATGTGTAATTAAATGTTCTAAATAATAGCTGTGCGAATATTTATAACATTACTAATACATTAAAAATCGAAATTAGTTCTGTTATTTTAATTAAGACTTCCATCCTTCACGAACTCGGATACGCTTCTCTGGCGTCTTGTAACAAAATGTAATCACGGTACAGGATATTACGCAGAATAAATGCCCCAGTGTTGCAAAATGTGTAGTTGCTCTCAATGTTGGCAGAACTCATCTGGGATTTTCCTTTATTAATTTCCCTACGTTGGCTTCCAAAAACCTATATCCTTCAATTTATGTATGTTGTGTTAATTATGCCGCGCGCCCTCTTCAAAAGTATATATGTATAAGCTGTTCGCGGTAGTATGAGCACTTTTGAGGCTGTGGTTACTTTTTGCTTTTAGCCAATTTTTTATCCTTTAAACATATTTTAAAATGAATATAGCAATCTAAGTAATAAACGCAGTGTGTATATTTCACCGCACTCGGAAGTTAACGTCTAAGGCTAAAATAAAATATATTTATTGACTATTACGCCAAGTGAGAGAAGTTTCAAAAGTGCTCACTTTACCGTGAATAGTTTATATCCCTAGTTCGTAATGTTTCAGTTCACGTAAACGGCCAGGAGATGCGAGGCAAGGCAGATGCGGCGGGCTGTATGCCGGTGGGGTGGCGCACGTATCTGTGAGGGTTGACACGGGCCACCCCCCCGTGTCGTCCACAATCAGTGACCCTCCCCCCATCCCCATCACCAGCCTACCCTTCCCGCCTGCCGGCCTGACACACTGTGATCCACACAATCTCGACATGTAACACGCTGGATTCAGTGTGTGTCATCTCGTGTACTGACAGCTGTCCTACTACAGCGGTGCTGCTCTTCAAACATACGCCACAGAGGATGCTTCTTCAGAAGTAACATCCAGTCCGGTCTGGTCAGGCAAACATCTGTGTGGTCCAGGCAGGCACAGAGACAGCAGCTTATACCGCGATCTACAGCCTCACACGCCACCGAGATGCTGGAACGTCGTTCGCCAATCAGCGCCTGGTACGCTACTCGCCAGTTGGTAGCCCTGCCAATAGAGAGCCTTTCGACCAATCAGACACAAAGCCCGTTCCCAGAGCCTTGCGCAGCCAATCAGAAAACGGGCACGCCCACATCAAATGGGTTGCTACCCCATTTCGTCACTGTGTATATGTATATACTGTGATTCAGGGATGTCAGAAATGGGCTGGCAAGGGGTCATTTGCCTCTCCCCCAGATGTGCCAAAGTTTTCAGATGGTATAAATATAGATTATTCTTAACGTATATTTAATAGAATAAGAAGCTACTACGCACAGGAAAAAATACTTTGTGGCGGCCACAAGATAATTTGTTAGGGTGAATACCAACAAAACGTTTTGTGGCCGCCACAAACTATTTCTTTCAGTGAAACTTTGTACAGGTATATTGTTCGTGTAAAATATGAGGATACGGAGCAATATTTATGTGTAAACGCTAACATAACTTTTAAAAAAAAATATTAATTTAGGGAAGCGTTGTTTTATCTAGAACCAGGCGCCAAATTCTGCATATAACCTTGCCCCGTCCGTTACGTAACCATGAATGGGAAAAGTTGGTGTCATTTTTGAATGATAGCTTTGTCGTTTGTGTTTCACAACAGGCTGCTTGGGCAGAAATGTAGGTTCACTTTCAGCGGCGTAATTATCACCAAATGGGTTCACCATTAACTGATCTTCCGTAATCCCCCCATTGTAGGTAAAAATTATCTTGTGTGGTGCAGCCAAAATTGATTGCGTCTATTATTATTGATAGAATTTGTCTAGGGCGTATCTATGTTCGTGAGGGGTGGAAGTCTTAACAAAAAATAAAAGAACTAAATTTAACTTTCTTATTTATTTTAAATGTCATAAACATGCATACAGCTATTATTGACAACATACCTCTGTCCATCCCTTCTTATAACTCTTATTGTTTATATCAGTGAGCGCAGTTTTTACACCAATCTAAATTGTATATGTCCTTATTACTGTCCTTTTACGACTTACAGTTACTTAATCTTCACTCATTAATGGGGACCGTGGTGGCTGAGTGGTCAGGCATCTCGTTTCCCGCCAAGGCGAACCGGGTTCAATCCCCGGTCGGTTCACTCGGGATTTTCACAAGTGAGAATCGTGCCGGATGGTTTTCTCGGGGATCTCCCGTTTCCCAAGCCTTTGCATTCCGGCGTTGCTCTATACTCACATCACTTCACCCTCGTCGGCTCTCAAGACCTCGATGTTAAGAGCCTCCCAAATCTCTTCACTTACTCTTAATTTGCACATTCATTACATAATGACTCTGAAATCGAAATTATAATACGAAAACGAGGACTTTTTGTATAAGAGGTGAAGCCGAGTCGTTTACAATGGAAGATCGCCATGTCGCCGGCGCTAGCTGTGTGTGGTAGTTGCTAGTGCTCGTAGCTGGTGTTTTTTTATAGCCATTCCAAGCTTAATGCATACTGGCCTTAAAATTAGTTCTATGTGTATTTTGTTGAAATTCCAGTTTTTAATTGAATTTATTTTTAAATTTAATTGAAGGCTTGATTCTACTATTGTTAATAATGTTCTAAAGTGTTTATAATTACTTAGTTGGTAAGATAACTTTTATTTATTTATTATTTCTTAATTTTCTTGTTGAATTTGGAGTTCTAGTTGCTGTTGAAGGGTCTTGATTTGTTGAAATGTTGTTAGAAGGAAAAAGAAGAGTACCCCCGGTAAAAAAAACCCTTCTATTGATTTATTCTGTTGATGTTGATGTGGCTGTTGATGTAGATGTAGTTGTTGATGTTGAAGAGTCTTCTGATTCTGTGCTGGAGTCACTGCTGGAGTCTGTGGTGTTGGACATTGTCAGTGAAGGAGGTGACGTGTGTGTTGGCAGGCGCAGAGTGGAGAAGAGCGACCTGCACTTCTAGCCTCTGCCAGCAACACCCGAGACACGGCAGCAAGACGCGCTCTTATTGCTGGGTGAGTACTGAGTCTTCAACTATGCTTGCCTCGCACATTTCAACATACGCCGCCAAGCACATTTCAACATACGCCGCCAATTTGAGCTCTACATACAACCCTAAGGCCCCCAAGAAACGTGTCATTCCATCCTATAGAAAACTGAACAATTTAACTTATTTTGTAATGCTCGGGCCGCTCGTGGTGGTCACATTGAACATGTACGAATGAATGTATGGTAAACAAACTTCACGGTTCCACGGTTCATTTGATTGGTCAATCAAGGTTGTAGGTTGTTTGGTTTTGATATTATAGACCTTAAAATTTGGAGTGTTCTTTTATACTCAACCTGTATTTGAGATTGATCACATCTCCTCTTCGAATTGGGACCGCGGTGAAGAGTTCCTGCCTAATTGTATTTCAAAACACCTTAGCTCACATTAAATTTCGCTATTGGACAGTTAAAACTGCATCGAGGAGAAATATTATTGTAGGAGCCAAATTTCTGTACCCACAACCTACCTAGGCTATTAAGACAGAGACAGCAATCAAATTGGTTGTTGGCACCATTGAAATATTGTCCACGTAGACAGTAATGGCAACAGAACTGTTTGCTGTAGTCTTGTCTGTGATTGTATCTGTGACCATGAATATAATGCTTACAGCAGAGTATTATGCTCGTCGTATAGATCACGTTGTTTCTTTAACAGAACAACTCGAGTAATATCTGTATTGCTCCCCCAACACGCGGAACGGTGATCAACTAGCAGAACTTCTTCTGCCATGTCTCTGCTGATTTGTTGAGTGTGTTACGCGTCTTTGGAGCCTGCGCTTATTATAACCGTATTGACTTAATTCTGACTGTCCCAGTCGAATATCTCTGTATTCCCAAATGTTTGCCTGATACTTCCAATTCAACGCTAAGACAAAGGAACTGCTCGCGTCGTCGTTGCCAACCTCACCGGACGCTTGCCAGTCGGTGTAGCCGTTAACATATGTGCGAGTAGGGACAGTACGTTTCTCAGAGGTTCATTTCAAAAGTGCTCAATTAACTGTGAACAGTCTAGAGCAAAAGTGCTCTGGAAAGCACCATTATACAAGTACAGTGTGATGTTCGAAGGTTCACCATCTGTGAAGTGTTACGGGCAGTGTTGCCAAATGACAAAAAAAAAATTTTGAAATTTAAAAAATTTGGAAGATTTCCCGGTGAATTCCTTACTTTAAAAAATATTTATAAAAAACATGTGCACGTGCTTGCAACTGTGTCCATTATTCAAAAATATCAGTAAACTCCAAAGAAAGTACTCTCACGAATAAATACGCAATTATTAATTTTTTGAGCCGTTTTGCTTTTTTTATTTGTTATCGGGCATTTTGACTTCCCTTAAGTTTCCTTCAACAATGATGACGTCACGGTGAAGCAATTCTAATGGCTAAAATCGATACCACTGTCAAAAGTAGATCTACCCAGAAATAACTGTTTCACTGGTTGAGTGGATGGTTTAAAAATAATGATTTAATTAATAGGTATTTCCGTAGGTATATGTGTAGAAAACGGATTAATTCAGAAGGCTTAAATTGTAAAGGAGAGCGATAATTTCAAAAACGGAAAAATGCGGAGATAAGTCTGTATTTCCCGACATCGTTTACAAATCGAAGGGGTTTTTCGGAAGATCTGGCATCCCTGTTAGCGGGCGTGTGGGGGAAGGAAGCGGCAGACTTATACGCCGGCAGTGTTGCCAGGTCATCCGAGTACAAATTCCCGCAAAAATTTGCTTCTTACTCCCGAAATTTCCGTTCTCGTACTTATATATATGTCTATCTACGACCCATGTAGTCTAATTTTAGTTCTTCTTTGCTGACCTACTCCACTTTATTCCCAAACCATAATACGTAGAAAGTGCATGTAAGTACACATATGATTGGGGATAGTAAAATGTCGCGTTTTGAAATATCTGTACGCTATACGCCACAAATATGTTCGAGCCTCAGCTTTCTGTTCGTTGGCAGCTGCCCAGTTGTGTAGCCAGTTTTACCGCAGACAGGTGGCGCGGGATTCGGTGCTTGTTTCCTTGCAAGTCTGTTATATACAGGGTGATTATAAAATCATGGGACAAACACTGAGGAGTGGTAGAGCTCACCAAAACAAACAATTATTGTATAGGAATATATGGGCGGGAGTGACGCGTTGAGGCACAAACACAAAAATAACACATGAAATGCAACACATTGTTTATTTACAACGTCGCCGCTAAATGCCTTTTTACAGCAATGTTTATAATAATTGCTCAAAATTGCTACCACCGACAGTAATGCAAGCTTGGTAGCGTCGGTGGAGTGATTGGCGAATAGATTCTAATACGCCGGGTATTTCACGCACGCCACCATTGTCAGCCAATCACGCGTTATATAGAGGTCGCCAAGCATGCGTGACTGTTGGTGGATGCATTTCCAGCAACTGTTTTAACATTTTCTGTACGGAATCNTGCTCAAAATTGCTACCACCGACAGTAATGCAAGCTTGGTAGCGTCGGTGGAGTGATTGGCGAACAGATTCAAATACGCCGGGTATTTCACGCACGCTACCATTGTCAGCCAATCACGCCATATGTAGAGGTCGCCAAGCATGGATGACTGTTGGTGGATGCATTTCCAGCAGCTGTTTTAACATTTTCTGTACGGAATCACTCGTTAAGTATGCTGCTAATGAACATTTTATGTTTCCGTTAATGTGTTATGTTTTTGTGTTTGTGCCTCAACGCGTCACTTCCGCCCATATATTCCTATACAATAATTGTTTGTTTTAGTGAGCTCTACCACCCCTCAATGTTGGTCCCATGATTTTAGATTCAGACTGTATACAAGAAGACGGGAAATGTTTCAGATAAAAGAGAATGCAGGCCTATTGAAAATATCGATTTTACTATTATGCCCTGAGTATCAACTGCAAAATAATTTTTAAAAGACTCATAATANACTGTATACAAGAAGACGGGAAATGTTTCAGATAAAAGAGCATGAAGGCCTATTGAAAATATCGATTTTACTATTATGCCCTGAGTATCAACTGCAAAATAATTTTTAAAAGACTCATAATAAATGTATACATAAATTTAAGAAAAACGTGTTTCTTCCCTTTTTCTCGCCAGCTGTAAAAAAATTCCCGGAAAACGCCGCCAAATTATTTAGGTGGTCAAAAATTAACATACTTCATCAATAGAATATTATTCTTTTTCTAACTAACAAAATCAACAAAGTTTTTATTGAAGACAAAAAATTACAACAAAATAAAAATAAATATCTTAAAATAATAATAATTCTGTTGTTACGTGATCTCGCTCTGAACTCTCATATTTACAATTAGAGCCAACTGAAATGCTCAATAATTTTACACATACATGTAAACACGTGTTGATCAAATGAGCGGCATACTTGAGGCNGAGCCAACTGAAATGCTCAATAATTTTACACATACATGTAAACACGTGTTGATCAAATGAGCGGCATACTTGAGGCCGGAGAGCAGGAAGACGCGGCGTGGTACAGCGCAGCATCCCGCTGCAGCCAAGATGTCTTCCCTTACCCACATCGTCGCGATAAATTCGTCAACGCGGCCGGCCGCGCCACGATTTACTGCGCTTGCCTCGCCTCGCCCCAACAAAAGCAGCTCCCAGCGGAGGAAAGATGAAGAGCAAGCAGGCGCTGCACTTGATTTATTTTCTGTTGGTTTAACATGCCCCCAGCCTCCCTGCCATCTACCCCAGCCCCCCTGCCATTTCCTCTCGCCGTGAGCCGCGACTCGCTCCGCGCTCGCAGGCTATACGGCGCTAAAGGTGGCTTTACTATTGACTTAACACAAACCCTAAGCAGTGTGCTTAGAATATGGACCAATGTTTTCAAGGGTATTTGGTTTACGGTTGCAGTGTGTGGGTAGAGTGCGTTCTTGGCTTGACTTTGCATGTACTAGCGAACCGGCCCGGCTTCGCCCGGTTAACAATTAAGTTTTTACAGCGATATTTTGAAAGGCAAAAATGGATACTGTGGGTCATCCTTACAAGATAAACATATGCTATCGCGGACTTTTCTCTATGCCTTTTTGAGAGCTACAATTCTGTAGCACATTTATTTGATGTCTCTCTTATGGTTTAGTCAGCGGAAGCCATTTAAGCGCCAGAAAAGCGGGGTTTTTTTTACGACAAACGTCGACATTTCTCTACTATCCTAACATTAAATATAAAACCTTCCTCAAGAAATTTTCAAAATGATGTTGAAAACCGCATCAAAATCCATCAAGAAGTTTAGAAATACTAAGCGAATACACAGACAGACGCGGATAAGCGACTTTGTTTTGTACTATTTTAGAGATATCTTAAGTACAAGTCAAGACGAAGTAGCCAATCAGAACACAGTGACAGTTATTGTTTGCTGGAAACGCTATTTACATCTTGGATTTAGGTTATGTTGCATCGTTAAATCGTATGCAATGAATTATTCTAATCGAGAGACTGTATCCTCTTTATGTGAAGAACTGTTCATGGTCATGTTTTATTTTTTTGAAGAGATTATTGAAATTGCTTTAGTTAACCTTTTTAGATCTATTGCCGTTAACGTCCAATGCTGCAATTAGCTTTCCTTTCTATAAGATATCGCGAATTTTTGCAAAACGACTACACACACGCAGTAACCACAAATTATTAAATGCATGTAAATAATATTCACTCTTATCCATTTTTCCAGGTTACGTCGGCTACTTTGGTATCCTACGATTCTGATTGGCTAGCCTTAACAGTTGCTAGACCAATCACGAACTGCGAAACTTATTTATTCTCCGTGTACTTAACAAATCGTAAGTACGATTCTTAATTCTTCAGTATTTAATCGTAAACCCACCTTAATAACAGCAGTGGGCGTGGAGTCACAATGTGGCACTACACTGAGAAAAATATTTTGTTCAATCAAACAATGATTGTTTGGCGCAACCAAATTAATTGTTTGTATAGGGGCAATAAGATACTTTGTTGTTGAAACTAAACTATTTTGTTGTTCTTATTTGGTTGGCCCAAACTAGGATTTGGTCGGTGTAGCTAAAGTCTGGTTTAGCTCGACATACATTTAACAGTTTCGGTTAATATTTAAAAAAATTCAAAGGTCCGAGTGAAATTCCAACCCAAATTATTTGCAGCTGAGCGCTACGCCCTAACGCTCTCACCTAAAGTGATTATTCATGAACTATGAATTGACTATGAGTGAACTATGAATGGTTTTAAACAGATACATTTGTACGAGGGTTATTCGGAAAGTAAGGTCCGATTTCTTATAAAACATAAACCATCTCAGATTTTTTCAAAAAACGTGTTTTATTTAATTCCTTACAAGTTTCTCTATTTGTCTACATAGTTTCCATATTTGTTTAAACATTTGTCATAACTTTCTACAAGCTTTTGTATGCTTAAGTCATAGACGTCTGCCGCCTGTTAGGATAACCAGTCTGTAACTGCTTCTTTTACCTCGTCATCTGTGGCGAAGCGCTTGCCGACCTAAAGGCGTTTGTCTCGCACCCATGATGCGCGGATCTCTTTGCAGGGCCACCTAGTGGGGGTGGTAGCAGACCACCTTGTTGAGAAGGGGTTCCAAGTGCGTCGTGAACGAAGATATAGGACTGCCGATGGAGTGCGAAAACCTGACTTGGTGGTCTTCAAACCTGGTCAGGAATCCGCCTATATTCTGGACGGTCAGGTCGTCCAGTGTCGAGGGTTAAAATGGTCTTTTGACAAAAAGCGTGACCGCTACGAGAAGAACCAGGACTTGATAAAGTCTGTGATGGATGAGTTTGGGGTGGCTGGGGTGACCGTACTCCCGATCACTGTCTCATGGAAGGGTGCGTGGTTTCCCCAGTCACTCTCTTCTCTTAGGGTGCTTGGTGTTAGTGAGGCTCTATTGCGGTCTGTGCCTACCCGCACTCTCTTCGGCTCGCTTATGTGTTGGCGACGTTTCTGCCGCTCAACCAAACAGGGTACCCATGGCCCGTGATTACAGTGGTCTTCGGACATTTCCTTGCTTTCTTGGTTTATGTTCAATTGGTAGGATGGTGGGTGGATTACNTTTTCTTTTTTATGTTCAACTGGAATGGTGGGTGGATTGCCGTGCCCGGTATTTTTCTATATTGTGTGATCTGAATGTTATGTTTTGTTGTGTTAATTTGTGTTAGTCTGGTGGGCCTTGTATTCGCCAGCCGGTTGCTGTCAACCAAAAGGACGTACCTTTCCTCCCCTCAAGGGTCTGAGGGCGTGGGTGACAGCCACAACCTGGGGCCCGTGAGGGCGAGTGATAGCTAGCAGCACATTGGAAGGGGGGGGGGTGACCACTCCTATGCGAGGGAGTGCCTCCCCCCTCCCCAATATGCCTGCGTGCCATGGTTGGTAGGTGGTCTCTCTGGGAGCATTTAGGTCCTTCTTCTCGAATCTTCAAGAACTGAGGGATATCTATCTTCCTGTTCCTGACTTCCCCTGATTACCATTCTCAGTTGTTATTATCATTTACCTATCATTTTCCGGCGAATGTAAGGCTTATTTTTCTATACCCTTAATCTATTAAGTGATACCAATTGGCAAGAATACCTAAAAATAGCGGAACAAGAGAAAATCGCTCGGCGCCAAATCTGGACTGTACGGTGGGTGGTCAATCTGTTCCCATCCAAAAGATCTGATCAGATTTTGGGTGTGAATGGCAGAATGGGGTCTGGTATTGTCACGCAGCAACAAAACTCCAGACGTCAGAATGTCACGTCGCTTATTGCGTATTGCACGTCGAAGTTTAGTCAGGGTTGCGCAGTAAGCGGCCGCATTGATTGTTGTCCCTCGCTGCATAAACTCGACTAACACGACTCTATGTCTATCCCAAAACACGGTTGCCATAACTTTGCGTGTTGAGATTGTCCACTTGGCCTTGACTTTGACTGATGATGTCGAGTGACGCCATTCCATTGACTAACGTTTAGACTCTGGGGTCATGTGAGAAACCCACGTCTCGTGCCCTGTGACAATCTTCTCTAAAAATTGATCACCTTCCTTATGATATCGGTCCAAAATCTCAAGAGCACAAGCCATTCTTTTCATTTGGTGTTCCTCAGTAAGCAGCCTGGGAATCCAACGTGCGCACAATTTGTGAAATTGCAAATTTTCAGAGACAATTTTGTGCAAAGTTGTTCTACCTACATTCGAAAATTTCAATGCTAAAGTTGAAATTGTGAATCGCCGGTCTTCACGCATCTTTTCGTCCACGGCTTTGACCAAATCTTCTGTGATCACTGATGGTCGGCCTGATCGCGGTTCATCATGGACATTTTCCCGTCCGTCCTTGAAAGCTCTCACCCACGTACGCACTTTGCTGTCACTCATCGCATTGGGGCCATACACTTGGGTTATCTGTCGACGAACTTCCGCTGCTGAAACGTTCCTTGCTGTCAAAAACAGAATCACTGACCGTATTTCACATTCGGCGGACTGATCAATTGTTTTACACATTTTGAACTGACACTGTAAACAGCACACTGCAACAATACCAATGCAAATGGCGTCGTTTGACGAGCAAGGCATGCCGGGAGTCGGTGTGCATGCGCGTTACAATGTTCGNATTTTGAACTGACACTGTAAACAGCACACTGCAACAATACCAATGCAAATGGCGTCGTTTGACGAGCAAGGCATGCCGGGAGTCGGTGTGCATGCGCGTTACAATGTTCGCGCGACATTCGATTAGCTACGGCGATTCGGACCTTACTTTCCGAATAACCCTCGTATTACTGAAAAACGTGCGTAAGTAAGTATTTCAAGTTCTACAGCTTTTTTCTTTAGTTTCCTGTTGAACCTGTTTTGTAAGGACGTTTACACCATTATTAAGCATCAATAAATGCACTAACAAACACTGTTGCTATCCTAATTGTCACAAAAAAAATGCANGTTTACACCATTATTAAGCATCAATAAATGCACTAACAAACACTGTTGCTATCCTAATTGTCACAAAAAAAATGCAAATAAACTCTTGAGCTGGATTTTCCAACGATGGCAATCAAATGAGTGGTCAAACAACTGTATGCNAAAAAAAATGCAAATAAACTCTTGAGCTGGATTTTCCAACGATGGCAATCAAATGAGTGGTCAAACAACTGTATGCAGTTGGCTCAAATAAATATTTTGTTTACAATCCAATTTCTTGTGGCCCATTTAAAATGTTTCTTAATTCAAGCGTGTATTTTCTTAGATGTACAAAATTAATTTGGTTGCTTTTCTCGTTTTGTTTACTCTACAAAATATTTTGTTGGGTGCAACTAAATATATGTTGTGCCCGTATACAAATAAATATNTCTCGTTTTGTTTACTCTACAAAATATTTTGTTGGGTGCAACTAAATATATGTTGTGCCCGTATACAAATAAATATATCGTTGTGTAAAACAAACCTTTGTCTCGGTGTGCATTCCGCACTCACCTCCCTCCGTGCTCGCTGCAACTAAGTATATACTGCCTGCTTCTCGCGTGAATACTCTACAGGGTGGTGTAGACTGTTAAACAGTGCCTCAAGGTCACATCCGGCCGTAATGAAGCCTGGCGACGGCGATGGAACACAGCGTAAACAGGCTTCGCGTGGGTTTTGTTTCCTCGGAATTGTATGCGATCACTATAGGTTTTTAGTATAACGANTGTATGCGATCACTATAGGTTTTTAGTATAACAATCTGTTCAGAAAATATACAGCTCTGTAGCTATAGTTTAAATCAGAGTTTTACAGAAGAATCAATATCGTAAACTGAGGGCTACTTGCAGCGATATTGCTGATATTGGCCCTTTTCAACGGTCACATTTTTGTATTAATAACAAGGTTTATGAATGGGAAACACAATATCAACTTTCATTTCTGTCCTGAATCACATTGAAATATCCAGTAGTTTTTTTTAAATTGAAAATATACGCAACTGCTCTTACTATGAGACTCATCTGACGGCTAGCGATGGGCCTTAATTGAGCACTTCTGAAATCAGCCTTTGAAAAATGTCACTGCTCTTACATTTACATGTTAAATTTAACGGGCTCTGTGACTGGCGTGCGTCCTATCAAATGTGTAACGACGGTGGGAAAGTAGTCCCATGTCTAACGTTGTATTGAAAGACTTAGGTGAACATTTGTGAATATTGATATTATTAATTTTGCTTTCTTGTTATTTAATGCATGCAAGTCTACGGATATAAAAACGCGTGGAATATTTATATCATATTAATTTCACAGCTTCACTTGACCGACGCAAAAACAAACACAAACTGATCAGTCCTACGGCAGTGTTAATTAGACATTTGGCGGAGGAGTACACGACGTGCATACCAGCCTATCTTACGCAGGCCGGACTTTCAAAAGTGCTCACTTTACCGTTGACAGCACTAAGAACAGATTAACTTCTTATGCCCATGTCTGCAACATTTGACTCGTCATTGCCAGTACAACTGTCAAAATCAGGTGGTCGACACTGATGAGCGTGCTTGTTTCCATTTGAATTAACAACAGACCTACACTTATGCCTATACAGAATGACTGGAAATTCGACATATTCCTTGAATGGGGTTATAGTAGAGCCACTTTTAAGTAAATTGTACCACGTCATACCCCGTCCAAAAAAATAGTAGTTATCGAGATACTTTAGGTTTTGAGTGGTTTAAATAATGTAAAAAAACTTCCGGTTAGCAATCTAAAAATACTAATTGAGGAAAAACCGCCAATTTTCTGGAATTTATTGTNGCCAATTTTCTGGCATTTATTATAGTGTTTTCTAACTGATAATAAATCAGTGATTGTATCACACTTAGCGCATACATTACAGGAATTACGTCCTAGCTAGCATCATCAGCTATCCAGCAAGGCACAGATGTCGCTATTAATCACTTTACGTTTGGAACANTCAGTGATTGTATCACACTTAGCGCATACATTACAGGAATTACGTCCTAGCTAGCATCATCAGCTATCCAGCAAGGAAGGTACAGATGTCGCTATTAATCACTTTACGTTTGGAAAAAGTGCATTGAAGGTATCGCCTTTCCTAAGAAGCGCGTCACCTGGTCCCCTATTACTTAGGCTTTGCGTTAGTCTCCTTTTGTTAGGCAGCGAGTTTCATCTGACCTCGGAATTGCTCGTGTTCCTTCGTAAGTATTCGGGAACACGGTCCAAGCTCGCCAACCAATTCAAATTATTGAAGTTATTTAGATTCAACCATCGCCGTGTACGGACGTGTTGCTCTCTNTGAAGTTATTTAGATTCAACCATCGCCGTGTACGGACGTGTTGCTCTCTATGATGGCACTAGGACGTAATATCTGTAATGTGTACGCTTGTTAGCTATCAGAAAACACTAAATCACGTGTTATAAAATTGGTGATTTTCCTCAATTAGTATTTTGAGTTGCTAATCGGAGTTCTTTTTACGTTGTTTAAACCACTTCGAACCTAAATTATCTCGAAAACTGCTATTTTTCGGACGGGGTATCACATGGTCAAATTTACTTTAAAGTGGTTCTACTGTAACCCCTTTCAAGGAATAGTCCGAATTTCTAGCTAGTCACTCTGTACTTGAATGAAATACTTTGACTAACTAAAACATATTATAGTTGCGATAAAACTAGGTTAGAGTAAGTGAACAAATATTCCAAAATACTTATTTGCACAAGCAGTTTTATAACTGCAGGCGCTGTCCGCGTTATATTTGATAGTTCTACTGGCAGAAAAGCAGAGCAATGTCTCGACACACAGAGTAGCTACTGTGCAGCTAGAATGCGTACTCTAAACCATTTCTCACTATGCGGCTAAAACAAAGCAACTGCTGCCTCCACCTTTGCGTAGTTATGAAAATACGTACGCAAGTGCGATGTACTGCCTGCAAGTACCTAGTTTCTGTCTTACAATATTTCATCGCTTGGTCGCCATTAATAATGGGGGATAATCGTGTCACTAACTACATACTTTGTAACTGTCGTGTCGACCAGGGTGCTTACAGCAAAGTTGGCACTCACGTACGAGTATTTCCCCTTCTTTCTCAACAATTAAATTATGACTATGGAATTTGTCGGCACCAAATTTATTTACCTTAACTTTGGTTGAGTTTATGCATTTTATTGACGTATTTACATTTATAGCAATTTCCCAGTCACACGTGATCGCTGCATGAATCAAGTGAGGCGGTCCATTACAATGTTAGTGTTGCATAAGGTTGAAGCATACAAACTGCGTAGGAAAGCAGATCCTAAGATGACCTACTTTTGAAGGGGATGAAACGCAAATGTGATGTTATTAAGTTGATACCTGCCAAATGCTGAAGTTTGGAAGTAGGTATTGATTCTGCTCTGTGGCGTGAGGCGCCAGCACTTGATGCTAGCCCTCAGTGATAGGGCGTATAAATACGTCGACACTGTTGTCTCTAGGTCCAATTTACTAATAAATTACACTTTATGTGTGTGTTCACATAATCGAGTTTTATTGGTGCTTGAACAGGTCAACTGGTACATGAACGCACGAGACAAACTCCCCTCCCCTTTTTCTATGTAGGCTACGTATGGTTTGACGCCGCGACTGGCGCCGTGGAGGGGGGGGAAGATTCTTCACACTTGGTGTAGAACTACTTATCTGACACTGCTGCGCTGTCTTCCCTCGGCTGGCGGCTTGGTGGGGCGTCCCGACGCCTGGCCTCGAAGTTCCTCATTCTCGGGTCCCCGCAGGACTCTGCGTTTGACGACGTCGGACTGGCTTTTCTCGGATTCTTCCCGCCGCACGTCCCGCTTGACGGCCTCCGACTGAGGTCCACGTCTT
>NQII01001860.1:210350-229508 GCA_002778355.1 Clitarchus hookeri
GCCTTTGCAGCTGCGAGGCTCCTGGCGTCACTCTGCCGGCACGTCCACAAAACCCTTAATCCTTATTGCGGTCGTCCGCCGGCGAGCTTCGCCAGAGCGTGTGTTCTGACGAATAAAATATAGGGACGCAGAATGCGTCAAACTCCCCACCGCTCTCTTCGTCGGTGCACGCTCTTTCATTTATTCCTCTTATTGTTGTCCTCTGGGTTCATCGCGGTTCTGTGCGCGCGCGCGGCACTGCGCTTGTGCTGCTGGGAGGCAGCGAAAGCAGCCTCAATACTCTGTTGCGTGGCCCTGGCAGTGCGTCTGAGGGAAAGTTAGGGCTTCTGCGTCACAAACCAGTTTGTGAGGGGCACACCCTCTTACAATTTTAGAACATCGCAGGCCCGCAAACCCTAGGCAATGCTGGGGGGGAGTTGTCTCACACTTTGAAAATTGACACAAAGTACAAACAAAATAAACCCTGGTCACATAGCACACTCCTCTTACATCCTTACAATTAATTACACTGGTTCCTTACACACTCTGTTCTGCCGCACTACCCAGCCCGTCCAGGCCGGGTCATTTTTTTTTTTTATTGAACAGTTTCTCATTGAACAGTTGCCAACAGGTTATGCGAGCAAGCTCCCCTTACTACTAAGGAACAATGATCCTGTTATCTCATGAGCCTCTCTGCCGATCTGCCCCAGCGGTCTGACAGTGGGCCAAGATAAGCAACATTGACCCTAACGGTAAAATAAACACACTTTATTCATGGGGCTGGTCGGCCCTTCAACACGAAAAAAAACACATCGTTTTCTCCTCCGACCTTGTGACTCGTGACTCGTACCCGAAAGAAACAACTTACAATGGCTGAGGCTCTAAATCTCGAATTCTAATACATAGTTACACCTTTTTATCCACGTAACTTGCCAACGGTAAACGACAAGCGAACATCGGTAAACCCTAAATAACCATTGCTACATAATGGGACTGATGGAGTGAAACATCGGTAACAATAATAGCCACTCTCAAACCTAGCGGTAAACGACTGGTACATAATTGCGCCTTTCTCTGGGTTAACAACGCCATGCATGGCCCTGGCCGTGACGTGAACACACGTTATTTATGAGGGCAGGTAGGCCTCTCAAAACAAACTTCCTGGCGGTCTTTTACTCGCTCTGACTCTGGCGGTAAAAAAACTCATATTCCTATCTCGGCTGGTGACTTAACTCTCGAATTTCATCTTAACCCTAACCGTTGTTAAACATAACACCAACTCTCACGAGCTAAAATCACGCGAATTTAAACGTATTTTAATTCCCGCGGCACTGCCACTTTACCGCATAAAACCACTACATACCTTAAGAATTTCTTACTAAAACTCTAGGCTAAAGATTTCCAAAAGACCCTAAAAATTTTTGCCACTTGTAGAATTTTCTTCAAAAATTTTATTTCAGAACTTTAAAATCACCGGTTAACCTATAAATGGGTCACTTAAATATTAAATTTAAGCTATCTCGGACCTTTTACATAACATAACCTTTCGTTATACCCAACTCGCGCCTTTGAAATAAAACATTTAATTTTCCCGATACACTACCTGTAATCACCACGCGTCTCGCGTCTCACACATCCGCGCGGCCATTTCGCGCGGCCTGCGAGAGCCCCGTAATTGGCCGGAGCTTCGGCCACTCCCGGGTCTTTAACCTCGTAGATTAAAAATTACTAATTCTTACTCGTTTTTCAAGCGATGCTTACTGACCTACGGACTTTTTTTTTTTGTAGTAAAACGTGACAAAATATAAAAACCATTGATTTAAAACCATGATTCTCGCCCTCAGCGTCGTCACGCGAAATATATTCGTCACAAGCGGCCCACTCGTACAACAAAAACGTATTATAAAATGCAGTCAACGTCATAAGCCATGACCATTAAGAAATTAAATAACTCACATATGGTTCTCTACCCTATATTTAGTAGGCAGCTTTTTTTTTTTCGTAACCCTTTACATACTATATACCTCCAGTAACAGGTATATGAAAATTAATTCCTAGCCACTTAACCAAACTTTGGCGATTAAAAAGTATTAAGTTCATTGCCACTGTCTGTGTAGTGACAGGTTGTAATTCTTACTGGCATTTCTTACTGGTATCTTTTGGGTTATCTTTTAACACACTCCCTGCCGCCTGACGAGCGGTCTGACGGGGCAACGATACACAAAACGACACTGCCTCTGGCAGTGAAGTACAC
The DNA here is from genome assembly GCA_002778355.1 of Clitarchus hookeri. Lineage (NCBI taxonomy): Eukaryota > Metazoa > Arthropoda > Insecta > Phasmatodea > Phasmatidae > Clitarchus > Clitarchus hookeri. The sequence goes on from NQII01001860.1 coordinate 212,584, forward strand.
ACACTCGTAAACAATGCTTTACAGTGGTAACCAACAAGTACAATCACTGTTGATACACAGTGGTAAACAAAAAGTAAACAAAATACAAACATCGGTGAACATCTATTAATTGGGGACACACAAGTGCAAACAATCAGTAACTGGCAAACAGTGCTACTGATGAATTTAGCTCGGGTACAATGAGACAGATGTCCTGCCACTGTTGTTGCGGACTTTCGTGGTTTTCACTGTGCATGTTTGAACACATAATTACACTACAACATTGACTTGATCAGTTGGCTAAAGGCCTCTCCACACTTCGTACTGGCGGTTTTGAAATGAATGAAACTAATCGGTCACTTTGCACTCGGTAACCAAAATATCTTCTTCTGCAAGGTCTCGCCTTTGTTTCTCTATTAAGAGGGGGGGTGTAGTGTGGTCGACACTTTACCTGGTGCTGACCGCCTTCACGGCCCCTGGAATAGGCGGGGCTTGGAGAAGTCCCGTCGGTTGTTTACTTAAGCTGGCTGGAAAGAGACTGCCTGCTGGGGGGAGGGGGAATGTCCCCCCCTTCCATCTCTCGTTCAGTTGACGGCTGCGGGCTGCTGTCTCGTCCTGCCGCTTAGTCGGGTCTGCATGGTACAGCCTCGCCTCGCTGAAATTGGCTGGGTTCGACTCTCTGCCGATGCAGTCCGCTTCCTTCCTTCTTCATTTTCTCCGCGGCCGTTCGNCGATGCAGTCCGCTTCCTTCCTTCTTCATTTTATCCGCGGCCGTTCGCTCTCGCGTCGTTGTCTCCCATGTCTATCCCCGCGCGCGCTGGAGTTTCGGCCTCCCTCATCCTTCGTTCGTGTTGCATTACACTTCTCGTCGTCCGCTTCACATGGGTATTCCTGTGCGCGCTAGGTTTCGCGGCGCTGAAGTCGCCTTTGAAACTCCCGTGCGCACTCCCGGGTTTGTTTATCTTCGGGCACCGACTGCGCGATCTTTCTGGGTTTATTTGGCAGCTTGCTTTTACCCTTATCTCGCAGTCTCTGTACCATACAGTGAACTATTTTTCCTGCCCTTTCTCTGCCGCTCATCCGAGTGGTCTTATGGCGGGCGGAAATACTGGTATACTTGTTCGGAAAATGTCGCTATTCCCCATCCAGGGAATAAGTACTTACTTTTTCCTACTTTATCTTTCACCGGCACTCCGGTTACTGTAGTTTGTCGGCGTGGTAGTTTACCTGTCCGCCTGAACCCACGTCCTTTTCACCATCCAGTCAGAGAGACCTATCTTCGCTAATACGTCCTCCTGCCCCTACTGGCATCCACTCCACGTTTCCGCTCCCATTCGCTAATTTATGCTTCGTTTTTCTCGTCGTTCGTCGGCACGGTAATTACCTGTCTGCCTGAACCCACATCCTTTTCACCATCCAGTGAAAGAGACCTATCTTCGCTAATACGTCCTCCTGCCCGCTACTGGCATCCGCTCCACATTTCCGCTCCCGTTCACTAATTTCTCCCTCGTTAATCGGGACTCCTTAAAGTAATATTGCTGGACGCTACAAGGTGTTATGTCATAGCCTCCCTGACGTCTGTGTTTAGCCTGGNACTAATTTCTCCCTCGTTAATTGGGACTCCTTAAAGTAATATTGCTGGACGCTACAAGGTGTTATGTCATAGCCTCCCTGACGTCTGTGTTTAGCCTGGCTGGCTCGTTACTGTTCACCGCCTGGTGACCTAGTAACCCACTGGGGGTTTGTATTCTTCTCCGCATGCCCTTTTCTCGTCCGGTTTATTGCCTCGCTCTGCTCCCTTTTTTCGGTTATACTGTCGGTAACTGGGCACCACGAGGGATAATTGTATTTTTATTTTTATTTTATTTTATGACACCCTCGGAGTCGTAAATGTGCTAGCTGCTTGGTCAGGGCACGGTCCCCTCTATCCCGGGTAATTTAGCTTGTCCTTGCTTCCATCTATACAGACTTCAGCGTGCTCCTTAGTTGGGCGCCAAAAATTAATACCTGCCAAATGCTGAAGTTTGGAAGTAGGTATTGATTCTGCTCTGTGGCGTGAGGCGCCAGCACTTGATGCTAGACCTCAGTGATAGGGCGTATAAATACGTCGACACTGTTGTCTCTAGGTATAATTTACTAATAAATTACACTTTATGTGTGTTCACATAATCGAGTTTTATTGGTGCTTGAACAGGTCAACTGGTACATGAACGCACGAGACAAACTCCCCTCCCCTTTTTCTATGTAGGCTACGTATGGTTTGACGCCGCGACTGGCGCCGTGGAGGGGGGGGAAGATTCTTCACACTTGGTGTAGAACTACTTATCTGACACTGCTGCGCTGTCTTCCCTCGGCTGGCGGCTTGGTGGGGCGTCCCGACGCCTGGCCTCGAAGTTCCTCATTCTCGGGTCCCCGCAGGACTCTGCGTTTGACGACGTCGGACTGGCTTTTCTCGGATTCTTCCCGCCGCACGTCCCGTTTGACGGCCTCCGACTGAGGTCGACGTCGTGATGCATTCTCGATCCTCGACTGACTCCGACTGACTGACTGACTGACTCGTTCATCGCACTGGCTTCGTCCAGCTCCGACCCAGACGCCTCGCTTCAGGTCCCCCGACTGACTGATTCGACGTCTCTCAACTGACTGCCCCGTTGCTCCCCCCTTCACGTGGTTTTGTAGCGTCCATCACCATATTCAACTTCCCTCGGCTCTGCACGTGGTCCGGAGTTCTTGTCGTCCCCCGGGTCATAAAACACGTGGTCGCTGCTCGTGTGGTCCGTAGCCGGCCTGGCATCGTCCCTTGGTTCATTGCCTGGAAGTTTATTGTCCCATTCTGCACGCACGTCCGCTAAAAGCTCTCATGGTTCATTGTGGTACAAGCCTGGGATAGACGCAGCTGGTGGTGGGATCTCGGTGTCCCTTGGGCAGCTGCAAAATGCAGCTGTGTCCGCGCCCTAGTGGCTTTCCGTTGTCTCCGGATGTCGTCTGCACGTGCAGGAACAGTTGCACGTGCAGAAACCTTTGGTAGCGTGCCTTTGCAGCTGCGAGGCTCCTGGCGTCCCTCTTCCGGCACGTCCACAAAACCCTTAATCCTTATTGCGGTCGTCCGCCGGCGAGCTTCGCCAGAGCGTGTGTTCTGACGAATAAAATATAGGGACGCAGAATGCGTCAAACTTACCGAAAATGAATTTTTTTTTTTCGCAAAAACAAACTTGCTATGAAAGCAAACGTATACAAACGGATCGTCGTTTTTGACACGCGTTAGACAGTTATAGTGGCACTCACTGAGATCGCAGCCAATGAACAAAGCTGAGATTCGAGACTGGAGTCCAGCCTATACGTCTTTGAACAAGCGAAATTTTCATTGGTCTTTCTCATTTTAACCCTTTCAGTCCCCTATTTATTTATGGATTCAGGTGTTGCAAAAAAGTAATGTTTTGGTCCTACTGTCCGAACACTGATACAAAACTTGCTTCATTCTCTCAACCAGTGAAATAAGTTCTTGTGTTTTGAGAAACGCTGGGATCGGCCATTAAAACACTACAGCTGTATAAACATCCACAAATCACTCTCTCTCTACAGAAAATACATTGACTGCAAAACTTTTGGAAAATAAGAAGGATCTTATTTCCTCATAACAGCGTGTATGAAGAATGCTGAAATAAATAATGTGGTTAGCAGTAGCAAAGGTAGGCTTCCTATTAGGTATATGAAATTGATTTAAAAAGTTTTCTTATAGTTATAAAAAATTAAAAGTACGGAGGACTTAAGCTTTTTCTCTTTATTTTTATGAAAAATAAAGGGTTTCTGGAAACAAAATTACTGTCTGTTTACACAATTTATTACTTCAACCAATATCATCAATGTTCAAAGTCATAACATATAATACATTAGAAAATAGCATACTAAGCAATATAATAATGAGGAATTGTAAAATGAAATAGATTACATCCTGTGAATTCAACATGTCCCGAACATGGCCCACATAAAATATGAGATGTTTACTCAGAGTTTACATCCGGTCCCTGGCATTCTGTTGTAGGCCATGCTACAATATCAGCACAATGGCATTGAAATTCTTTGTTTATGTAGCGAAGAAGTTTTTCAATGGCCTTTATTTTGGCAACCTTTATCGGCACATGTCCCTGAGGATAAACCATCGTTTTCAGGGGCACAGGGATCTTCATTCCAGGTTGATTAACACGAAAGGAACGTTTGACTAAACCATTGATGAATTGAGATTCTTCAATGCACACTGGTATCTCTGAACCATACTGAGAATGCATAAAGCTGCTTATCCCAAAAGTAACTTTGCTGTCCCGTAGCGCACTCCGCAATGCCGTTTGTAGTTAACTTGCCGCCATGTTATGAAATCAAGAAATGTCCTGCTCGGATTTTGGGACTACTGTATAATGATTGAGGTAACTTAATGTAGGTCATAGATACGGTCATGGCATCTCAAAGCTCTTCTAATAATAACGAAATCCCTTTCGCATGGGAGGAAAGGATGACCACGAAGTGAGAAAATATGTTCCAATTTCTGAAACTGTTTTGTGTCCATCAGGGCCAGAAGAAGACCTGCCAAATCGTGGTTTTTGTTTTGAGCCCCGCAGTTATCAGAATATAAATGAAACTTTGTCACGTCAGAGGAACATGATTAGTAACATAATCAAAAATGAAAGAACTCACTTCATTCGGGCCTTTTCGTGCTACCCCTTCATGATAAACATAAATCACAGACTCGTTCGGTTTGATGTTGTGAACAGCGAACAGTTTTACAGTCAGCTGTCGCATGTAAAATGCTTCATGAACTGGGATGCAAGGTAGTGAGATATTTTGCATGGAATCTACGCAAATGTAAATAATACGTTTCTGGGGATTTCGTTTTCCAGATTTTAGTTGATCGTAAAACTTGTTTGCCCTTGGCTTATGAATAAAAAGGGCCAGTGACTTCTCGCGTAAAAATCGGAGCACACAGTAGACTTCAGTACAATATACACACCTCAGCTGTAGTTATACCTCCATTGGCTGCTGGTGCCGTGTGCGTCTTTGACCAAGCCACTCAGGACTAAGTAACTCCGACACTAAACCTTCGTGATTCGTGCGCAAACGGTTGTGTTAACCGTTTGCGCACGAATAATTTTTTAGCCAATCAAAGAAGCTGGACGACCCTACAGTGTTTTGGACTGTATCTTGTCTCGAAATCTTTTCACGAAATATCACTGCCCCTATGAATAAGTAATTCTGTAGTGGCATTTCGTTTTGCAGAGTCGCACAGATGAGGGTGGTGACACTTGGTTTTCAGTTTCCCACATGCCCACACACATTCACCTGAGGCCGACCAAGTGAACAATTGTAGTTCTCATTAAAGATTCTTGCATATGACTGGTAACTGATTTAATCATTGGGGTGTAGTTCTTTGAATAAGATAAACGTATATTTTATGTTAAGTCTTGTATATAAGTATTTATACGTACTCGTTCCATGTTGAGCCACCTTAGCGTCAAAACTTTAAATGTGCTTTTGGACGCGACCTCTAATGTCTACAGTAAGTGCATTTCCTTTGTATTTTTTTCCCTCGCTTGTCTTTTGGGCTCTTCCCAAGACCGGCAAGGTTTCGTAGCCTTCGTAAACGCTTAATTTTTACTCCATGAAGTGACAAAAAAACAGTTAGACATAACTCAATCCTTTCGTTGTTTCCTGCTATATAAGCTATATAAGCCCGTACATGTTAATTTCAGTAAATATTATTCGTTTGTGAATATTGACTGATGTTAACGATTCTTCTTCTGTTTAGACATGCATGTATGTCTTTAACTGTGGTCACCCCTTCTGAGGTCATGAGAAAATATGCTTGGTTTAGGCTGTCAACAGAATAGCAGAAAAGTTAAACATATCTCCCCCCAACCCCCTCCCCAGTAATAAAAAAAACGTCAAAAACGTTCTGAACGTTCGCCATTAAATACTGTAACTGAAACTCTCCACCCTTAAAGAAAGACTCAATTAAAAATAATACGGTGTATTTACTCCCTCATATAGATGACGTCACGTAAACAGTCTTTAAATAACCTAAGAGTAGAATTATCATGCATGAATACCACACAAATAAATATTTTAATATAAAACTATACACAAGCAAATGGCGGGCGTTGCTATTACATTACTAGTAATGAAAACAATCATGATGAAACTGAATGGCTCATCAGCATTGATCTAAATTTTTGCAGCATACTTCTAAAATAATATTTTCTCACACGATGCAAGTTTCATTAAGATTCATTCCGCCACACAGTTTTTAAATCACATAACGCTAATGTTTACTAGGGCCTACTGATTTGCTTACAAAAAAATCATTTTTCTCCTATAAAATTTAAATGATTAAAGTGATATGAACGTTACTTCTCCAGGATACAAAAGATGCAATACCTAGCTTATAACAACTCATTTTATAAAACTGCATTTACACATTTAATACAGACTCTAATTTTCCTCCAAATGACTTACCTTTACGCTAGTCGTGGAAGATAGAATTTACTGTTTGATATATCGGCCCATGCAAATTAAACCGTTCGGACAGACACTAAAATATTAGTTTAACGTATTCCTAACCCTCAATGAATTTTACGTGCAGTACAAAACATTTTCATGGCGTTATTGTTTCAAATCGAGTGACGTACGTCCCAAAGTATTTATTAACTCGTGATTTGGATCTCGCCCACATACTTTAAATACACATTTATTTAAGCTTACAGAATTACAACCCATCTCAAATATAAGACAGTCACACTCATCCGAAGTTTCTCCAAGTTTATTCGAGGCGTGAAATTTATAGCGACTTCAGTTGCATGAAGTAGCAGATTTTCCAGGTCGGCGTATTGTGTGAAATTTCAAGAATTTCTGGGACAAGGCACTACTTTGAAATATAACGGGAATCAATAACAAACAATGCCAGTAGTAGGATATAGGGAAGTCTGGGGCAATATATTTTAAATGGGAGCTGCGGGACTGAGGAGAGGGGACGAGCTATTGCGAGTTATTGTTGGTGGATTGAATNGGTTGAATGGACGGTGACATGTGTAAATGTTTATGGTGGCCAAGCTATGGTAAGTAAATGGCGAGGCAAGTAGAGCGACGAGAGGTGTTGCCGGAGGAGGGGGTGTACGTGCTACATAAAGTTAATAATTCTCTTCGAGGGTCGTAAGAATGATCGGCTATATAGCCAATGAAATATAGAGGTAGGGGTTCATACGTGTGCTGATCGTCGTACCAGGGAGTTGCTGTGCTCAGCCATCTTTACGAGCATTGAACTTTTAGGGTCACGTACATCCAACTTGGTTTCTCGTATTAGGAGTGCAATTTTTTACTCGATTTTTTTTTTGTAATTTTTCCCTTTTTTCTTTATTTTCTAAGTCATTTGGGTCAAGGTCAAGGTCACCAACATCAAACATTAAGGCGGATACAGTGATTTAATATTTTCCTAAACTTTTATTAGTTTTTTTTTCCCTATTTTTCCCAATTTTTTTTCTTATAGTGAGGGGGTGGGGGTGGTGAGGTGGTGAGGTGAAGGAAAATGGAATGAGTGTGAGATTAATGTTATGTGTTCCTCAATTTTTTAGATTTTTCTCGATTTTTACAATTGGGTGGGGTGGTTGGTTAGGGTTGTGGGGTTGGGTAACGTATGTTTTTCGATTTTTAAGAATAGTTTTACATTTTTTTACGATTTTTATTTTAAGTTCACAGGAGTCAAGGTCATGGGTCAAGGTCGTGGGCCAATGTTATGGGAAAAGGTCATAGGTAAAGTTCAATTTTCAATGTCAAGGTCATGAGTCAAGTTCATAGGTCATGGATCAAAGTCATGTGTAAGGATTAAGGTCAATATCATGTGTATTGGGTTGTTTAAGGGGTTAGGATTGATGAGAGGTCTGCTGGTGAGGGGGTGAATAGTGGTGGGTGTTAATTTTTTATAATTTTTATTAATTTAACTTTTTATTAAAATATTTATTTAATTAATTTTTGTAACTAATTTTTTGGGATGTTGGGGGATGATCATCCAACATGTCATCGAGCCCTGGCTGTGATACCAACAAAGATTGCGGATGGTGGCTATGACTCCTATCAAGATGGTGGACGGTGGCTGATGCCTACCAAGATGTCTGACTGCACCGACCAACATGGCCACCGCCCGCACCCGTGACGTCATAGCAGACAACTCCGAATTCCGATCATGAAGCATGTGCCACCGAATCGTCTGCACCCTACTACTGGCGAAGTCTGTTTTTTATTCACATAAAAGGACCTGTCTTTTGAAAATTAAGATATTATTTCATGCGCTCCCTACATGTTCTTTCCTTTGCCCCCCCCCCACTTTTTTTCCCAAATTGGTATGCGAAGTGCAGTGCTCCAAGAGCATCACTGGTAACTGGGAAAGACTGCGCAGAATTACAAACGAGCCGCGATAATGCTGTATGGATACCTGCCACTCCTGTCTTTCAATATTAAATGTCTTGTGATAGTCGCTGCGCGACTTTTCTGGTAATCACCCCCTTCTCCCTTAGCACGACTCGAAGCACGAAGAACCTTCTAGACTAGGTTAGGATTAAGTGACCACCTAATATGAAGACAGTGATAAGAACTTTAATTATAATCGAGGGTGGCATTAGTTATTGAGCTCACTAATATGATAATAAATGAAATAGTAGAGATAGGATGTTTAATGTTGTAGTGACTGAGTGAAGAGATTTGGGCAGCTCTTAACAGCGAGGTCGTAAGAGCCGACGAGGGTGATTGAGGTGAGTATGGCGCACCGCCTAAATGCAAGGGCGGGGGAAACGGGAGATTCCCGAGAAAACCCGTCGACCAACGGCATCGTCCGGCACGACTCCTACATGTGAAATTTAATGTTGTAAATAATAGCTGTATGTATTTGATAACATTGTAAACATATTAATTAAATTTAGTTCTTTTATTTTATTAAAACTTCCATCCCTAACGAACTCTGATACGCCCTTGTCGAATTGATACAATATAAACACACACGCTCATAAGTGTTGACCACGCAACTTTGACATTCGTATAAGTGTGGGTGTAGGTTAGTGTTTGGCACATGCGCAGAAGACGATAATGTGTCTAGCTCGTGGTTGGAAGTAAGATGCAGTGTGCGACGTGCTACGGGGTACTGTGTGCGACCGGCCCAAGTGACGGGGGATAATTGTGGGGTGGCCAGCAAAGTGACAGGCGGACAAGATGTCAGTTCCGATAGCAGCTGCATTAGCCGCAGCAGGAGCAACAAACAACTGCCACATTCATAACTGTGCATTGGAAGACTGCTGGGGTAGGGAATTGGGAGTGCAGCCAGAAATAATCTCCAACGAGACACAAATGACGGACGATGTGTGAACTAATGTGTAGCTTCACGACGGGTTTCAAACAACGCCGGGAATAAAAACCTGGTGCATGAGTTGCCTTGGTATTTCTCTGAAATTTATGTAGGCTATCCTTACAAAACTATATCAAATACGAAAAGAACACACCAGAATGTAACTTTCGCGATATCATAAATGGTGAAGGCACCATTTAAGGCCTTCTTTCAGAGCAGTATATAATACAGAGGTGAAACAGCGCACTATACCGCGTTCTCCAGCCGCATACGTCACCAAAATGGCGTTGCTGGCGAGCAAATTGTTGGAACGCCGTTCGCCAATCAGCGCTTGGCAACCACCTCGCCAGCTGGCTGCTCAGCCAATAGGTAACCTTTCGCAGTATGTCAGTAGCCAATCAGACTTAAATTACATTTCCCGGAGCCTCGCGCAGCCAATCAGAGACTGGGTACACCCATATCAAAGAACCGTTAAGCCATTTAGTCTCTCTGTACTGATGTATTTTGTGGTTAGCTTATTAGTAATTTATTTACGTTGCTATAGCAACTTATAGCTTCATTTGGTCAACGCATTAATAGCTATGAAGTCCTTGGGAATTTTGATTTAACATATGGCGGAACTGAGAGATTTGGGCGGCTCTTAACATCGGGGTCTTGAGAGCCGATGAGGGTGAAGCGAGGTGAGCATGGAGCAACGCCGGAATGCAAGGGTGGGGAGATCCCCGAGAAAACACGCCGAACAGCGGCATCGTCCGTCTCGATTCCCACATGCGAAAATCCGGGAGTGACCCCGCCGAGAATCGAACCCGGTTCGCCTATGTGAGAGGTGAGTATTCTAACCACTACACTACCGCGGCTGCTATATGGCGGAAGAATAAAAAATTAACATAGAAGTTGTTCCTAAGCATGGTTTTCATAAGTGNTGTGGTTAGCTTATTAGTAATTTATTTACGTTGCTATAGCAACTTATAGCTTCATTTGGTCAACGCATTAATAGCCATGAAGTCCTTGGGAATTTTGATTTAACATATGGCGGAATGGAGAGATTTGGGCGGCTCTTAACATCGAGGTCTTGAGAGCCGACGAGGGTGAAGCGAGGTGAGCATGGAGCAACGCCGGAATGCAAGGGTGGGGAGATCCCCGAGAAAACCCGCCGAACAGCAGCATCGTCCGTCTCGATTCCCACATGAGAAAATCCGGGAGTGACCCCGCCGAGAATCGAACCCGGTTCGATTATGTGGGAGGTGAGTATTCTAACCACTATACTACCGCGGCTGCTATATGGCGGAAGAATAAAAAATTAACATAGAAGTTGTTCCTAAGCATGGTTTTCATAAGTGCTCAATTCACTGCCAACGTCCTATCACGTAAATAAGTTGNACTACCGCGGCTGCTATATGGCGGAAGAATAAAAAATTAACATAGAAGTTGTTCCTAAGCATGGTTTTCATAAGTGCTCAATTCACTGCCAACGTCCTATCACGTAAATAAGTTGTTTTTTTTAAGCTCATTTACTTTTCCGTGAATAACGGGACGTAGGCATGTTTCTCGCGGAATGGGAAGAAGAATATCGTGACCGGGATTCGAACCAGCAGCCTACCGACCAGTAAACACACACCGGTGGGCGTTAGTGCGTGGACACGTGACGTGTAAACGCACACGCCGCGTGAATTATATCGTAGTCTGTATTCCCTGGTTCGTGTCGACGTCTTGCCGCGATACGTCCCGCGCCACGAAGAGTCCTCGGCGATTACTTCAGTCAAATTGTTCCGCTTCGCATTTTCGAAGGCGAAGAGCTCGAGGACAGGCGCAAGTAGCGGCGAAATGCGCGGACGTCATTTGTGCGCGGGAATAAAGGCCGTTGCCAAGAACGCCGTACAATTAACGCTGCAAAGCTTTGTTCGTAAAAAGCTTCCAGCCTCCTGATTGCGATGCCATGGAAAATACCCCAGCATTTTCAACATTCAGCTTTTATAGGGCGAAAGCGTAATTCTGAGCAATTTAAACGAAAACTTCGTATTACAGTACCCGCAAAAGTATTTCGTTTGGAACTTTCTGTGAATATTTTTACCCGTTGCTGCCCTAAATTACTATATATACTTACTCAAACAACTATTTAATAATTAGTTTAGAAATGTTTTACCCAGTGGTTGTGAGTAGAGCACTGATACCAGGAATTCTAACCCAGCGTAACGTGTTGCATACATTTTTCCTAGTATTACAGTTTCAGGACTGCTAAGACGCAACGCTATAAAAAGTTTTATCATTTCAATTGCCATTAGAAACAGCAAACTGGTTTGGGGGAACAAATGACGAATACAGATGTTCTTCGATACCATTGATTCATTTTAAGCCTTGCTGTACAAGGCATAAAATGCCTTGTACAGGGCATAAATTGTTTTATGGATTATTGCTGTAATGTGTAAAAAAAAAAATGTACAAAATAATGCTAAAACTGATTTAAGTATAGTTCAAGGAGATTAGATATTTCCAAAGGAAAGGCAATAACACGAAATGAAATGACGCCGCCATTAAAAATAACTCCTTACGAATTTAAATTTTCTTTGTTTATGTTAACTGCCGTAGTTCTACCATACTAGATTTGTTCCCTTTTTTTCGGTAGTTCTTGAGCTATGATATAAAACGTTATTTTTTAGATGACAATATACAAAATCGCAATTGAAAATGCTAAGAGTTAGTGAATTCTATGCTTGCAATAGGTAGCTCACTGTTAGCATGCCAAGTTTGTTTGAAATAAAGTAGACTGAATAGTTAAATGGATATGGCCTATCTACTAAGTTACAAGGCGTTCATTTTGAAAAGAAAATATGTCTGGTGCACTTAAAATTAGACAAATGTACGGGCCTTACCGTAGCACTACTTGTCAAGTTTGGTGTTGATCATTTGAGTGGTTCCAGACACATTATGAGCGCTCGCTTTTTCAGGCAGTGCTATCTATTAACATGACGGAAAAATGAAACTGGGAAATAGCGTTTTTAATACTCGTAATGTTTACTGCCAGCAGTGGCGTGCGGTGAAGTGTTGCAAGGTAAGCTGGTGCTTGCTCACTGCTGTACATTCTCGGTGCACGCAGCAGGAGCTAGTGACCACCANGGCAGTGCTATCTATTAACATGACGGAAAAATGAAACTGGGAAATAGCGTTTTTAATACTCGTAATGTTTACTGCCGGCAGTGGCGTGCGGTGAAGTGTTGCAAGGTAAGCTGGTGCTTGCTCACTACTGTACATTCTCGGTGCACGCAGCAGGAGTCAGTAACCATAATGCAGCCTAGGGAAACTGAATGCATTCTAGAGATAAGCGTTATTTAACGTAACGGTTATTATCAGCTGCTAAAATTTTGGTAACGTGTTACAAGAGTAACACGTTCCATTCTTTATACCGTTATTTTTTGGAACGTCTTGGATTGCCTCACTTAAATCAATACTTGACTACTGCGCATGCGTAAAAGTTATTTTTTGGAACGTCTCGATTTGCAACTGTGCGAATGCGCGAACGTTATATCTTGGAACGCCAAGCTTTGGAACATTGAACGACGTAATCGTTATTTCCCGGAACGTCGGGAGAGGCGAGAAACGTTTCACAGTAAACTGTTACAAAAATTACATGTTACTGGAACGTATTACGCCGCATTTACACTATGTAACTTGTTAACGTAACATTTGTTAATCAACATGTTATTTATAACGTTCTGTTATATATAACATGTTAATCAAATGTTATTACTTGTGTTACATATAACTGCTTAGTTTGACTCTAAATTGGTGTTATATAACGTGTATAATTGTATTTAGTCGCCATGGCTCTTCGAAACGGAGAGGACGTGTTGATTGCTGCTGCTTGTTTTGTGTTGTGCGAAGAAGAAAATAGGCGGAAGAAAAGGAGGTTTTGGGTTCTGCCAAAATTGGATGCGAGGAAAAAGTACAATGGAAGTGACTTGTTTGAACATTTGGAACGTGGTGATCAGGACCTTTTAGCGTGGGAACTAAGAACTGATGGCAATTTCAAACATTTTCTTAGGATGGCGAGCCTAGATTTTGAATACTTACTTCAAGTGATTGGTTCGGCAATTGAAAAGAAAACTACTCCGTTCAGAGATGTCATCCCATCTAAAGAAAGATTAGCGGTAACATTGATATTTTTTTTACTACTGGAGACTCGTTTGAAAGTTTGGCATTGCTTTTCAAAATGCCAAAATCAGCCATCAGCCTTAGCGTCCATTAGCGGTAACATTGATAACTATTGGAGACTCGTTTGAAAGTTTGGCAGTGCTTTTCAAAATGCCAAAATCAACCATCAGCCTTATCGTCCCTGAAGTGTGTGATCCATTGATTGACGCCCTGCTTTGCTATGTAGGGGCAAGTAAAAGCCAGCACATAGGCGTGTTTTAACATAATTATTATTGGAAAAAGGGTGCGTGATTTACAAAGCATGTGTCTAATTGTCATATCGATGAAAATGTATTATAACATACAAAAAACAGAGCTATGAACGTCAGGTTGTAATTTAAACTAGGCGTCTGTTGCTCTGTAGCGGTTTCCACTTGCAGTGGAAAAGTGGTTGTTCCCGTCCTACGTTGCTGTTGGTCCAATTGAGTTGATATTTGGGCAAGCAATTGTGCTGAAGTAGGCCGTGGAATCAGATCCACTTATTTCATTGCACAACGAGTTGAGTACTTCGCCTGTTGCCAACAGGCCAACCTGGGGAATACTCTGCTTGCTTTGCGTTCCACTGTTGTTCGATTGGTAGTTGTAGTTACTGGATGTGTACAATTCTTGCCCAGGCGAATAGCCAAAGGTGTACTTGGTCCTGATGTCGATGGGAAATCATAACTTGCTAATTCGACATTGAATGATATTTTACTTATTTCAAATTTAGCATAGGTAGCAGTTCTTTAGTTCAGATTTCTCGGATAGATGGCGACGTTTTCACCGTAAATATCAAATTCGTCCTTTTCACTAAGCAGCCCCTTCATTACAGCGTACGCTTCATTCGCCATTGGGCTTGATTTATTTTTACGAGCACTTGCAGATTTAGTTTTAACTTCTTGACACGATGACTTCGCAGATGTAGAAGATGCAGCACCGGCATCTTTCCCTGTTGCAGCGGCTTCGACCTTTTCTCCTTTCGTTTCTATATCTTGATAAAGGCCGAGCTAATAACCAGATTTTAGTATTGTTGAAACTGTAATTACAACTGTCGTAGCATATTAATTATGCCTGATACGTATAGTGCAAGAAACATAGAGTTTGACCTTGAAACAATTAGTACAAGCAAGGATCTTGACTGAGATGTTGTGTATGCCACCCTTAATGAATTTAGTCCAAACAAATAAATGCATTTCCCTTTGTTAGCATAAATAAGTAACTTTGAACTATCCGTGCACACATAGTTTTTAACTTTTATAGTGGTCTGCCGCGGGTTTAATACTTAATTTATTAAATAAACACATAAAAATAAATGTTTTGCTTTTTGACATGTCCCATGTAATCCGGAAGAATAGCTTATGGTTGCAGAAGATTTTGAAAAGAAATGACATTTCCCAAACTGTGTTGGTAGTGTGGATGGGGAACATAAAGGCATATTTTGCAAGTGGCAGCAAATATTTTATTTACAAAGGGCATTTTAGCATTGCACTTGTGGCAGTAGTTGATGCAAATTACTGTTTCACGTACGTCAATGCTGGATGCCAATGCAGACTGTCAGATGGTGGTGTCTTTGCTGACTGCTAACTCATCACAGTTGAATTTGCCTGCAGCTCGAGATTTACCAAGGAGAAACAGTTTTAACACCTTATGTGTTTGTAGCTGATGACGTGTTCCCATTATTACCAAATATCATGAAACCATATCCTGGTATACATGATAAAGGTTTACCTGAGCGCGTCTACAATGGGAGACTCAGCAGAGCTAGAATTGTAGTGGAGAACATGTTTGGAATATTGAGTGTCGTTTTCAAAGTATTCAGAAAACCAATGCTGCTTGAACCAGAAAAGGCATCGAAGGTGGTGCTCACATGCACGTGCCTCCATAACATTTTGCGGAAAAGTGATTCTACAGACAGGTACGGCCCCCCCTCCCCACTCGGAACTTTCAACAATTTTGGACAGTTTGGTGAAGTAATACCTGGGTCGTGGAGAGTAGAGGAGCTTCCATCAGGAACACTACTCAAGTTGGAAAAGGTACCACGACAGCCAAGCACTCAAGCGAAATCAATTCAAGAGGAATTCACTTCTTACTTTATGAGTGCTACTGGAAAGGTTTCGTGGCAGATTCGTTACTGAACAGAGCAGTCGTGCCTCCTAACTGATATTGTATGGTATTGTTTGTGTAGAGTGGAATGTAACACTCGTTCTTGTAATAGACTAAATTAAACCTGGACCTTTTAGTTGATAACCAAACAGATCTATAAATATCAAGGACAACTTCGTTACTGTTAAAAAAAAAATAGCAATTTTATTTGTCTTTCGTACCTACGGTAATAATCTTATTCAGTATTGGGATGGTGGTATCGATTTTTGTCGTTTTATTTTTCGAAATAAAATACTGTACTTGTAACGATTATTTAACGAAAGCTAAACTTTGGTATTTGAATACTACAAAAACTGTGGAAGTTATATATTTTTAAAGTACGGTACAAATGTGTTTTCCAACCCGAATTACTTGAAACTGGTAATTTTTTTTATGAATGTGCATTTAAAATGGACTTTGGTCGATACCCCATATATTTCTTCGATACCAGTATAATATCGTATAATTATATACCGATACCACTGTTATANACTTTGGTCGATACCCCATATATTTCTTCGATACCAGTATAATATCGTATAATTATATACCGATACCACTGTTATAGAATCAAAACTATCGATACCTTCTGGTATCGATAGCATCGCAACGGCCCTAAGTAGAGCTCAATAAAGGTGCACACAAACATAACCTCAAAATTATCTCGTTTAACAAACAAATTTTTATACCAGGTCGGGATAAATATGATCTAGGTAAAGTTGCATGACTCATAAATACCTGATCTTCTGTCACGTTTTCAACATTCTCATCCAAAGTTTCCAAGTTGTAGGCGATTTCTGCTTCTAGTGCAGACCGAGGTCGAATTTTGTCCTTCAGAAACATCACATTTTTAAAATAAACCCACTTGCCTTTATCTTTTGCTGCCTTGCTCGTTGCCGTAACTTTCTTACATTCTCTTTGGAACTGCCTCACTATCTTCCCGCACTCGCCCGCTTCCACGCCAGATTGCTCATCAAGTTCACGCCACGAATCGTGTTTCTTGCTTCTACTTTTATAGTCCGCCTCCGACGGGTCCCAGAGGAGCTTCCTCTCCTTGTACAAATCTGTCACTTCAAACACGCCTGCTTGTCGCCACTCTGCCATAACTTAACACGGACTAGGACAAGGTGAAGGAGAACACGTCTGGTCAGTACGCTGGCTCTGGTAGCATTTTCTTACCAAGTTAGCATTTTCTTACCAAGTTACATATCAGTAGAAGTTACACGTGTTATTTGATCTTTACCTACTCGGGATGGGAAAG
>NQII01001860.1:229598-259348 GCA_002778355.1 Clitarchus hookeri
CTAGCTAATATAAATTGTAATATGAGCTACAATTGTCAGTTAACCCATCCTTTGACGGGGGTGCTGTGAGAAGACGTCGTTTGAATAATGTAGTTGCGTGAGCGGCTGATTATGCTGGAGCTTGTAAAGCCGTGAGTCGTGGTCGCAACTTATCATTTGTGGGTCTGTTTAGTGGTTTTTTTTTCTTTCAGTAATTGCGTTGCTTAGTGTTGTGTTTGTCTTGGGCATTGCAGTGAGTTAGATTTTTTTCTAAATTCTGGTTTTCGACGCCTGCCTAAATTGTAGTTTCAGTCAAACTAATGTCTTGCTTCTATGTATAGTTCCAGTTACTTTACGTGTTGTGTGTAGTTTTTTGTGTGCTACCCAATAATTTACTTAAAGTTTAATTGTCGCTACCGTGCTACCACGACTTACACTTTCGTGGGCGTAGTCTGTTGAAGTGTTCTAATTGTCGTCGTTGATTATTTTATTTGGTGGAGCTATGGTTAGGGTCTACGCACTGCCTCCATTGGATTCGCTATTTTTACATACTATTTTATTTCAGATTTTAACTTGTATTTTGACGTATAGAAAGGTTTTACTGGGTCTGAAACGCTGCCGTCCTTTAGTCAAATTGCTCCACTCAATACCTTAAATTTATCTAGTCATCACCGTATCTATGTGTATTTTAGAAACGTTTTAATATTACTGTGTTCGTTTTATCAATTAAATATTTTTGTATATATTGGAGTAACTTAATACTTTTGAATAAGCAATTGCGCAGCAATTTAATCTTTTTGTATGCGTGTTTGAGGTATTTCTAGTCAACAGAGTTACTTTTCGATATAACTAGAGTGATAATTGACTTCAATTACTTAACGTAGTTACATTAATTTATTTTAAAAAGCAGCTAATTAAAACATTACAAGAATTTGTGGACTAAAATATGAAAACTATATTTACGAATGAAAAGCATAAACTTTAAAATCCAGCACTAATAANCAAGAATTTGTGGACTAAAATATGAAAACTATATTTACGAATGAAAAGCATAAACTTTAAAATCCAGCACTAATAAGTATACAAACACATAATTAGTCCCTTCGCATGCCACGATTATCCAAAGATGTCAACCATGTTTTACACGCCATGTCGAAACTCCGTCTGGTTGCTGTTGAGGAGTTTATGTGGGTAAGGGTAAATACATTTGGCAAGTGTAACCATGTTATATTCACCAGCGCAGCAGGCAGGAGGTGGTGGGTAGTGATTCGAGTATTCGAGTTCAACATGTCAAAGAATTCGATTCCTAGGAGTTATCGAGACATCTCGAATACGTTAATCCGAGACATCTAACCGAGTGATTCAACAGTACTCACGTCTCGCACGAGTACTCCAGTTCCCACGCAAATGTTACGTCGTTCGTTCCACGCTTGTTCTCCAGTGTTTCCAGACACAATTGCATTTTTCAAATTTCATAATAATTTTTACTGAAATATAAGTATTCCCATGTTTTCTTGTGGCCCGTTTATATTGCATATTAAAGTTTTAAAATCTGGTTGTTCAACATTAAATACACTGTTCCCTGTCTATTGTTGGCTTCTTAGACATTATTTTGTATTTTATTGTCGTTTATATGATTGCCTGGAGTCGGCATTCGCCACCCCTCGACTGCACCTTGTATTAATATAATATAATAATAATGCGAATGGGAGCAGTTTGGTGGTAGGGGAGGGTTAAAACCACGTATTTGAATAGACGAATAACACCACAGATCGTAAGAGTTCTCGAATTCAAGTTGCTAGTAAAAGTTGTCGATTCTTACAAATATTCGATTCGTGGAGATATTCGACTGTGCCCGTCACTAGGGTTGGGCTCCGGTGTCACGCGGCAGCGGCGCGCGTGGGTGTGCACGCCACGGGTCCTCTCTCTTGCTGCTGTTGACTCTGGTGGTACTGATTGACGTTTCCCGCAGCGATAACGCGGCTTCAGCTTCCCATCGCGCTGTCTACAACCTCCACGCGCCTTCACAAACCAGTGCGCTATCCTGTCCTCCACTCACAGACTGCGAACCACGCATCCCCTCCCTGCCGCCCAGTCCTTAGAAAAACACGAGGTAAAACATTCGCCGCTATAGTCAGAAAATAATGCGCAGAATTCTAAAACGCGTCGGTTGAGTCGGGATAGTCCATTGTCGCTGCACGAAGGGGTGGCGTTGTTCAGTTCAGTAGTGACAGCGGTCGAGAGCGGTTGGGCGAGAGCTGCTCCGCGTGTGCATATTACGTGTTGAAAAAACGTAAGTCGTGCAGAGCAGTATTTATCAGCGCGGNGCGGTTGGGCGAGAGCTGCTCCGCGTGTGCATATTACGTGTTGAAAAAACGTAAGTCGTGCAGAGCAGTATTTATCAGCGCGGTAGTATAGAGAGCGATGTTATCAGTTTGGTTTTTATAGTGCAGCAGTGTCACGTGGTTTCCCTCCCTCTAGCGGCAAGCGTTCGGGATAGCCCTCCCCTACACTGCCTCTCCTATATTCCCTCCCACAAAGCTGCGTGAATATTATTTTCTCATTTGAACTTTACTATACCAACCACGTCAGTAAAATGGAGTCACACGACCAGCAATGTGTCAGAAAGCCGTCCGCCATTCAGCGCCTGGTAACTTACCTGCTAGCCGCTACCGTAGCCACTTTCGTATCCTCGCGCAGCCAATCAGAGAATGGGTACGCTCACATTAAAGGAACCGCCACAACAGTTCGTCTCTGTGTACTTATTTCGGCTCTCAAGACGTCGTTGTTTCGAGCCGCCCAAATATCTCAACTCAACTCAGCTACTTATTTACTCTTAAGACCACGTTAACATCCCGCCTTATGTAGGATCGGTGCCTTCCGTCTTGCATTTAGCAGTTTTCTCGTCTTGCATTATGGTTCAGAGGTTGTGTCGTAATTGTAGGATTGACAGAGCGCAGATAATACTTCTCCAATTTTTACGAACTTGGGCCGCGTAGGCTGGGCGTTTAGCCTCCTCGCCTCCCACTAAGACGACGAACTGGGTTCAATCCCCGGCCATACCACTCGTGTGTGGGAATCGTACCGGACGATGCCGCTAGTCGGCGGGTTTTCTCGGGGATCTACCGTTTCCCCTGCCCTTTCATTCCGGCGCTGCTCCATACTCACCTCAACCACCCCCATCGGCTCTCAAGGCCTCGCTGTTAAGTGCCGCCCAAATCTCTTCATTCACGCTCTCTCATTAACTCACTCGTCGCAGCTACACTTTCTTCATTTTTTTTTTTTAACAGAAAACAACTGTGAAGGATAAATAGATTAATTATGCTAACGACTACAGAGGTAACAACACACAGAAAACCCATACAATATGCAGGTTTATTCAGTTATGATTTCGAATACGTAAATAGCACAACGGGGTTCATGAGACGCCATCTATGCCTGTTCCGAGATGTAATGAAGTACTGAGATATCGGTATCAATAGNACCGTAGCCACTTTCGTATCCTCGCGCAGCCAATCAGAGAATGGGTACGCTCACATTAAAGGAACCGCCACAACAGTTCGTCTCTGTGTACTTATTTCGGCTCTCAAGACGTCGTTGTTTCGAGCCGCCCAAATATCTCAACTCAACTCAGCTACTTATTTACTCTTAAGACCACGTTAACATCCCGCCTTATGTAGGATCGGTGCCTTCCGTCTTGCATTTAGCAGTTTTCTCGTCTTGCATTATGGTTCAGAGGTTGTGTCGTAATTGTAGGATTGACAGAGCGCAGATAATACTTCTCCAATTTTTACGAACTTGGGCNACCGTAGCCACTTTCGTATCCTCGCGCAGCCAATCAGAGAATGGGTACGCTCACATTAAAGGAACCGCCACAACATTTCGTCTCTGTGTACTTACTTAGGCTCTCAAGACGTCGTTGTTTCGAGCCGCCCAAATATCTCAACTCAACTCAGCTACTTATTTACTCTTAAGACCACGTTAACATCCCGCCTTATGTAGGATCGGTGCCTTCCGTCTTGCATTTAGCAATTTTCTCGTCTTGCCTTCTGGTTCAGAGGTTGTGTCGTAATTGTAGGATTGACAGAGCGCAGATAATACTTCTCCAATTTTTACGAACTTGGGCCGCGTAGGCTGGGCGTTTAGCCTCCTCGCCTCCCACTAAGACGACGAACTGGGTTCAATCCCCGGCCATACCACTCGTGTGTGGGAATCGTACCGGACGATGCCGCTAGTCGGCGGGTTTTCTCGGGGATCTACCGTTTCCCCTGCCCTTTCATTCCGGCGCTGCTCCATACTCACCTCAACCACCCCCATCGGCTCTCAAGGCCTCGCTGTTAAGTGCCGCCCAAATCTCTTCATTCACGCTCTCTCATTAACTCACTCGTCGCAGCTACACTTTCTTCATTTTTTTTTTTTTAACAGAAAACAACTGTGAAGGATAAATAGATTAATTATGCTAACGACTACAGAGGTAACAACACACAGAAAACCCATACAATATGCAGGTTTATTCAGTTATGATTTCGAATACGTAAATGGCACAACGGGGTTCATGAGACGCCATCTATGCCTGTTCCGAGATGTAATGAAGTACTGAGATATCGGTATCAATAGNGCACAACGGGGTTCATGAGACGCCATCTATGCCTGTTCCGAGATGTAATGAAGTACTGAGATATCGGTATCAATAGTTTTTTTTTAATGCGACTATACCCATCCCTCCTCCCTATAGCATAACATGTTATTAAACGACGAGTTCAGTGACGTGATTTTTTTTTTTTTTTTAATACGACTAGCACTTTCGGAGACTCGTATATGGGGGTGTTCATTGGTATACGCATTTGACTGTAGCTGTGGCGGATAGGTTGCATCATCCGGTGGGATGTCCATGCAGCGGAGAGTTCCTACACAGGTGAGACGCGCGCTAGAGATGGGTTGTCACCGCTATTCTCTGTACCTGCTCCAAACTCTGCATCAGATACAGGAATTCCAAAGCTTCCCAAGTGCGTCGCTGCTTCGCCAGTCTGTCGAGTAGCGGGCGGGCGTGTATCAGAACCACAGTACCAGGTAGTCGTGTATCAGATACTCGCGTTATCGAGTACGTGCTTTGTGTTGGTGTGCTGTGTGTTATATTTCACAGTGAAATAAAGTATGAATAAGAACAAGATCATAATAAAAGACTTCATTTGCGTGAAAATGTTTCAGAGAGGATAATGAACGTGCTATATGTGAAAACTGTGTAAATTAAAACTTAGTTATAAATTATCCTCTTAAAAAAAAAACCAAATCACGTAACTGTGCAGTGTCCAAATCTAAACCAAAAAATTGCGTTTCCTCTTAACAGCACATTTTAAATACAATTAAAATGTTATTGTACCAGAACCACGAGCAACTGCAGACGCGACATACTGATGGCGAATGTTAAACTGATACTAAATGTATCTGATACTTCGGCAGTGTACTCATTTACAGTACTTGGTACAAGTGTGTATCAGATACAAGGTTGATACTATGTGACCCACCTCTAGCACGCGCTAGTGATACAGTAATACAGATAACGAACGCATGCGAAATATTGTTTGTTGTTGTTGATGTTATAGACAGTTAATACACCGAGTAATCGTGTATGTTTCACCGTACACAACAATGCAAAATTTCGACACATTCAGTGGCTAAGTAGATATTCGGGGTGAACATTTTAGCTGAACAATCCTTGTAGATTTCAGGAAGTGTGTTATTCTATACCGTATGCCTGTCGGTCCGCAAAATGCAAAACAAATCCTCTATTGCCAGGTTTCGGAGAAAAAAGATATTTGTCCAGTATGGCATGGGTGAATTAGGCGAATTTGCACGTCCGCAAATCCAATCGACTTGGTAGAGCGAACCACGAAGATTTTAACATCACTGTTCACACATCAGCAGGATTTCTGCGTTATCTGCGTACCCATAATTCCAATCGTCGTTTGGTTTGCACATTTTATAATTAACTGCGCTATCAAGATGTTGAGATTTCCCAGTCCCCCTCCCTCCACCCTTTGTCAATATATATTTTTTCNATAATTAACTGCGCTATCAAGATGTTGAGATTTCCCAGTCCCCCTCCCTCCACCCTTTGTCAATATATATTTTTTCCCAAGCGTGTAACAAATATTGTATTTTCTTCGTATGATTTATAAACCGTAACCTCAGATCTTCATCTTCNTTTTTTCCCAAGCGTGTAACAAATATTGTATTTTCTTCGTATGATTTATAAACCGTAACCTCAGATCTTCATCTTCAGTGGTAGCCATTTTGGTCGCCTTGGAAACGGTGCATAGGATTTAGGGTAATATCTACGTTACCTACACGGAAATACTTGAGATTGGCTCAGCGTCAACAGTAGCGAAATTTTCGTACACGCACGGACATTTTATTCTTTAAGGAGAACCTTCCCCGCCATGTTGGATTGATGGTCTTTCTAGCAAGTTTATATTTTTTAACAAGGCAATTACGAAAGTACCGCTATACCAAACAAACTGTTGACTTTACACGGCAGTACAAGCATAGAGACTGAACTACGAACTCGTATTTACGTAACAATATTAATTTAGCCGAATTTTGGCAGAATTAATATTTTAACATAGGTAATTATGAGTTCGTGATTCCCTTGTCTTGTCTGTACTGAAGCGTAATGTCGTTAACTACTTGGAAATATGGGCACTTATAGAATTTCCTTTCTTAANCATGTTTTGACTTCGTTACCTCCTGTTAATACACTACATAAAATGTTCGCAGACGACGAGGGAACTCGCATGATGAATCATTACGGCAATGTCCACATGCAGTTTATGCGAGGTGATACGCTGAACAACCATACTAAGAACTGCAAGGACTCGTCTTTTGAGAGCTAGCAAGTGTTGTAGTCAATACCTCCTGCTGCATCGGTGGGTCCTGATTCGTCAGGCGATTATGACAAGACAGTTGATGCCAATGACGGAATGAGGTGAGGTAGAGTGGGTTGAAAGGGGGAGGGGACGCACTATGGTGAGATATTTGAGGGGGGGATGGCTAGAATCTAGAGTCGGGTGTTTAGTTGCTGGCTTGCGTTGTTTGTTGATGGTGGCTGAGCTATGGTAAGTAAATGGCGAGGGAAGTGGAGCGACGAGACGTGTGATGGCCTCTGTGGCATGGGTGGGGGTGGGGGTGGGAGGTTAGTGTGTTATGTAAAGTCATTAATTCGCTTTGTGGGTCGGAAGATTAATCGGCTATATAGCCAATGCAATATAGAGGTGGGGATTCAGTCACCTGTTAATTGTCTTACTAGAGAGTGGCTGTGCTCTGCCATCTTTAGAGAATCGAATCCTAAATGTCACACACGTCCAACTTGGTTTGTTGTAATATGTATGAAATTTATTCCTCTATAATGTTTACAATTTTAAAGATTTTTCGTGATTTTGTCCTGATTTTTCGATTTGAAAGTCAGTGAGGTCAAGATCAAGGCCACAGCATCTAACATGAGTGTTGGAGTCTGTGATGTAATATGTTCGTAAGCTTCTATTAGTCTTTCGATTTTTACAACTTTTTGCTCGATTTTTAGTTTTCTAGATTATTGGGGTCAATGTCGTCAACAACCAACATGGAACTCGAGGGTCATCAATGAAATATTTTCCTTCATTTGTAGCATTGATTTTTTTTGTTGCGATTTTCTTGAATTTTTATGATTGGAAGGTAGGTAGGTATGGGTAAGGGGTGATGATAAGGGTGATTAGGTTGACCTTGGGGGGGGGGGTAACATCATATGTTACTCGATTTTTAGAATTTTTCTGCCATTTTTCTCGATTTTATGATAATTGCTAAGGGTCAGTGGTTGGTTATGGTGGTTGGGTAAGCAAGGGGTAGGGTAGTGTAACATTATATGTTCTTAGATTTTCTAGTTNTTTTTATGATTGGAAGGTAGGTAGGTATGGGTAAGGGGTGATGATAAGGGTGATTAGGTTGACCTTGGGGGGGGGGTAACATCATATGTTACTCGATTTTTAGAATTTTTCTGCCATTTTTCTCGATTTTATGATAATTGCTAAGGGTCAGTGGTTGGTTATGGTGGTTGGGTAAGCAAGGGGTAGGGTAGTGTAACATTATATGTTCTTAGATTTTCTAGTTTTTTTTTTTTTGCAATTTTTTATAATAATTTTTATGTGGCGAGGAAGGTAAGGGGGTGGCGTGAGCTTGGTTAGGGGTGTGGTGAGGGGGTGGAGGCCTACAAGTATTAAACGTTACCCCCAAATATTTTAGATGGCTCAAAAATTGTCTTTCGGAGGCTCGCTTATGCATATCCTGGGACTAGAATTTTTTTTTCAGGGAAAACGGTAATTTTGAGGGACAAAAGGGAAATTCTAAAAATTCTGAGTGTTTAAAGGGAAAAATGGGAAATTCTGACGGATGAACGGGAAGAAATCCAAGATGGCGGGTGAATTCTGGAACCTTATACGTGATGTATGTCCCTGAACCGACATCGCCATTCTACTATTATCCAAGGTCTTGTAAAAACGTAGTTTTCGATGCAGAAATTCATCGGTGCCAAACATGAGACAACCAGGCGTCTCAATACTTTAACACTTCCCCAAGAAGAAGTGTGTAATCAGAGCAGGTTCAGGCAGATTGCCCTCTAAAAGAGGCGTGAAGATATTACTGCGCACACAAAGATGTAGAAATTCAATTCCAGGCCCTGCATTAAGGCTGGATCGTGACTAATAGCAGCCATTCCACTGCAGTTCACGTCTCCCCTTTGCTCTGAATCTCCACCCTTCCCGCCCACACATTCCCCCGTGGTCGAATGTCATTAGTCTCCACGGCCGGAAATAGACCTTTCTCTGCGGGCAAGAGGAAAACAAGACACGCCTCGTGACACAACTTAAGGGGGGCCGCGGTGGTGTAGTGGCCAGACTACTCGTCTCCCACCTAGGCGAACCGGGCTTGATTCCCAGCGGGGTCGCCCCCGGATTTTCTCATGTGGGAATCGTGCCGGACGATGCCTCTTGTTGGCGGGTTTACTCGGGGTTCTCCCGTTTCCCACGTCCTTTAATTCCGGCGCTGCTCCATCTCTCGTTTCACACTCATCGGCTTTTAAGACCTCGCTGTTAAGAGCCGCTCAAATCTCTTTACTCACTCACTCACAACTTGATATATTTTTTTTATACCAACTGGGTTTACATTCCAAAATACAAACCAAATTCAAACCCGTATAATTCCTTTAACTTACATAAATATAGATGACAGATTTGCGGGCCGTATGAGCAAATGAAGTTACGGCTATATTTCAAAAACCAATTTGTGGAAATGCAGCCTTAAACGCCTAGAATTATTATTTTAACAATCTTATTTATTCAGGTAATAATAAAAGACGTTCGCAGTCATTACGAATACGTTTTTGCCTTTGGGATAACGTTAATAGGCCTATAACACGTATAGAAAATTTTCGTACATAACTCTGAATAGTAACTAAACTAATTATGTACAAGCAGCTTTTGTTCTTGCGAATATTTGCCGTGCTTGTTGCTTACCATTCATAATATTCTAAGATTAAGTACATTAAGTTCATATTAGCTTATTTAAATGTTTTATTGAATTTGTTCTCATTGCTGGTATTAGAATGAGGTGTATATTTTTACACGTATTTGTTGAAAACCGGCCTATGGCTGAACTGTACATGGGTAAATAGATAAATAAGATTTTAGTGTGATTTGTCTGCGTTTTACTGTCGTATCTTGTAGTTCTCGTCTCAAACAAGGAGAAAAATGTTTCACTGCAAAGACTCGGGGTGTTTACTTGTGCGGGATCCTGTATAATTAGAACCCAGATCGCTGCAACTCAGTGTGTCACTTTCCAAATGGTCTTGTTACCAGTGGGACACTGTGGTGTTGAGCATAATGACCAACACAGACTCAAGTCTGGCGGAGTGTGACGATAGGTGAAGGTAAAATGAGTGTCGAAAACAAGGTAGTACAATGAAAGTGTTTACTTAACAATAATAGTTTTTTTTTGTTTTTACAGTAATACAGTAAGGCAATGTAGTAACTGTGATACAATACAATATTTATTTTTGTTTGTTTTGCCTGAGAAACCAACAAATATAAAATATACCAAAGTTTAATTACATCCCCATATGCAACATTTAAAATTCTCAACATTCGATTACTTTAATATGTACTGACTGGAAAAAGTGAAAGAAACGGGAGAAAGCAATCTAAACATAAGCGGGAAATAAAACCCCCTCCTGGTCGGCCAACAACTATACCAAAGGTAATGAAGAATTAACGGCGCGACGCACACGAAGGTAGCAATCATAAAAGACCAACCTACAAAAAAATGGTACTCCTTGACTTCAAGCTTGATGCGCACCGCTGTCAAAACTCAATTAAAAAACAAGAACAGAAACGTAGGAAAAGGTTTAAGGGGGAAAGTCGCCTCAAGATAGCGGAGCGTACCAACCTGCCGTCTGGTGCCGTACTGTAATAATCATACTAGTCTGCTCAGACCTAACACAGAAATATTACAAGTTACTGGTAGACGGAAAATTACAGCACCCCGTGTAAAGACACGGCGATTAGATGTATCATGAACAAATGGCCCAAGCCGACAAAATGTCTGCCTTCAATAATAATTAATTTAAAAAAGCAGACTGCATACCTTGCCGCACGTTGCCGTAGAACCATTTAAATACTCATGCTGGCCAGGAATATGAGCTGAAACAGCCATGACGACCCCGCAGAAGTGAGCAACTTCCATGTGCCAGGCCCGGTATATATACCTACACAAATTCATCCCCTCTTCCTGCTCGACGCACGCTCCCCCGAAACGCGCGGCGCAAAGTTCATCGACAGCAAAGGGGGCGAATCTAACTCAATGAAACAGCCTCGCAATCAATTGGGGCCTAGCTCAAGCATTATCCGCCGAATATGCAGCTCGTAGCGTAGGCGGTGGCGGTGTCTGGGGCACCAGATTACACTCAGTGACGCAAAAATGTTTGCTCCTTCATAGCTTAGCACCCAAAACTGTTCAGTTCAAGCAAATTCAAACAAAGAATATGATAACGTGCGTACGCCCCGTTACAGTTTCACATCTCTGTTCCAGGAAAATACCGTCGCGGTTCTTCAATAATGAACGTTCTCAACTTCTAGGTCCTTGTTTTAAATTATTATTATCTTAGAGGATGACCGTTATTACACAAATCAAGGAAGCAACCGCTTTAAAATGACAGGTATTATTTGTGTAACTTGCACATACACGTAAACACGATCAATAATGAATCAACTCCCAAAATCCTCACGAGAATCTACGGACCATGAATGTCGCGCTACGAAACTACGAAGCTAGTGTCTTGCAGTATTCAGCACATCAACGTAGTCGCTGTTAACATTATTGTTTACTTTACTGGGTGCTCTAAATGAGAACTGTCTTGACGTGTCGATGTTGTTTATAGCCGAGATATGATAGACTTAAGAGGAATTTGGCGGACGAGGATGAAAGAGAATTTAAGAGATTAAATTCGCGAGTTGTAATCAGTTGTGCTGTTCGCTGCTTGCGCACATCTCGGCTAGGTAATCCCGCAGCGGGATTCCAGTAGCTGTAGATATCACTGTGATGATCACTCAGCTCGCTCCACGACCGCCTGTTACCACGAATAGATTATTAGCTCACAGCGTACCACCGTGCTCGGCTGAAATAACACGGGGGTGCAGGTTCGAGACCTGGGCAAGTCAGAAAGTGTGTTTCTCTATACGTAGCCTACGTTTAGATCACATGAGTGAAAGTGCGTGGCGGTTCCTTTGATGTGGGCGTGCCCATTCTCTGATTGGCTGCGTGAGCCTCTGGGAACGGTCCTTACATCCGACTGGCTACTGCATGCTGCTTAAGGTTTCCTATTGGCCGGGCTGCCGGCCGGCTACTAGGTTACCACGCGCTGATTGGCGAACTGTGTTCCAGCATTTTGCTGGTTAGTGACGCCATTTTGCTTGCGTGTGCGGCTGGAGTTGGCGGCGCAAGGAGTTGTTTCAGCTCTGTATACGTAACTACTCTGTGACGACAGCCGGTAATAAAGTAAAATAATGCAGAAGACATTGCAGCCTGACACGATCTCCTATGTCTTCGTAACAAATAACAATCTGTACTGGTCAATTACTCTTCGCATCAGTTAAAAATGGTAACCACCTTGACCAAAAAAGTTTTTAACTATTTTGAAGATTGTTTTGAGTCCTGGCTTAAATTTGTTTGTGAAGTTTTGGCTGATCTAGTTTAATTCTTTGGGGTGGCAAATATTTACTGTCACCGAAGACAGTGTTGAAGTAAGCTGCCTGTATTCTCCACTACGGCAATATCAATTGTACTGGTCCCTGCATCTCCGCTTAGCCTTCGTCCTATTTGTCCTGGTTACACCGGACACATCTACTGTACTCTGCGACGTTTATTATTGGCTTGTTGTCGACCAATGGAGTCACGTGTTGACTCTGTGCCAATTAACGTATCGCGATGGATGTAACAGGTTTTGCAATCCATCGTGTTCTTTTGAGAAATTATTTTAAAAAAGTGTTATTCTAATGAATTTAAATGTTAATCCACTTAATTTTAGAGAAACAGTAAAACCATGAAACTGTGAGATTTGTCTTCAACAGCAGAAATATTGCCATATAAACGTAGTCCCGACTGTATATTTTCATACTCCTCAAAGGGTTAAAAAATCTTTTTTGTTCACAAATGTACAACAGCCACTTCTGACATTAGTAACAATCGCGGTTATAGAAACGATACCAATACATATATAATTCTACAACTAAAAACTATTTTTAAGTCATGTAACAAACACGATAGTTTGTGAATCCTGTTTCGTATGCTACAGCACATTAACTGGAACATNCTATTTTTAAGTCATGTAACAAACACGATAGTTTGTGAATCCTGTTTCGTATGCTACAGCACATTAACTGGAACACTGCAATTCAGTACACCACTTGCGTATCCAAGTTCGTCAGGGATGGAGTTCTTAATATAATTAAAAGATTTAAATATNCTATTTTTAAGTCATGTAACAAACACGATAGTTTGTGAATCCTGTTTCGTATGCTACAGCACATTAACTGGAACATTGCAATTCAGTACACCACTTGCGTATCCAAGTTCGTCAGGGATGGAGTTCTTAATATAATTAAAAGATTTAAATGTNTGCAATTCAGTACACCACTTGCGTATCCAAGTTCGTCAGGGATGGAGTTCTTAATATAATTAAAAGATTTAAATGTGATTTTTAATTTATTCACGCATGCATTACTTTCAACATTAAACTCTCTGTCTCCACTATTACCATTGTAATTCTCAGTGAGCGCAATATTTAATGTCTATCTCAATTGTAATTTAAAATCCTTACCATTGTGCCTATATTGGCTGCAGTCACTTACTTCACACTTGTTATTTACATATGATCAATCCGCCCATTGTCATCAGTCCAAATGTCTCACACTCATGCATCTAGTTCAGCAGTCCCGCCCCTCAGTCTCTCTCTTCACTGTACCGATGCTCGAAGTCCGTAGACTTCGCTCCCGCTGGTCACTCTCTTCGCCACATCGTCGCTTCGCTGTCTTAGCATACCTCGCTCTTAAGGCCGTGCAATCATCCAAACTCTCAAACTGTCGGCTCGGAGGCTCATTGTGGCTTAAGTAGTCTAGCTGGTCTGATCTAGAAGGTTCCCTGCACCTCGAGTCTCGCTGAGAGAGGCAAGGGCACTGACCAGAACAGTATTTCAAAGATAGAACCAAAAATTCTATCCGCTCCAGGTCAAGAGCGCACGAGTCGCGATAGGCATATCTCGCACACGCAGCGGCTAGCCTTTGTAAATCGCCGCCCGCTTCTCGCATTACTGCTCGCCTGGCCTTTACACATGCCTTCGCTAGCTCTAGCAGGATGGGGCAAGAGAAGCGATGCAAACACCAGTATCAAGTAACAATGTTAAAGTGTGACAAGTGTAATTTGTACATGTATTATGGATGGCGATAAGTGAAAACAGAGATAAGAGCAGAACTGTTTTTCCTTGCCGTAGTGGATTTAAAAGGCTCGATCGACAGTAAATATGTACACTCGTCAAAGTGGCGAGTAATTAGTACTTTGGTAAGTTAGGCTGTACTGCAGAAGAGTTGCAATCCGAGGCACATACCCTATATGTTGGCTGTACCTCAGGCTACTTCTTACAGAGGCTAAACAGCTCATTATACCGCCAACTCCAGCTGCACACGTCACCAAAATGGCGTCACTTGCCAGCAACGTGTAGGAACGTCTTTCTCCAATCAGCGCCTGGTGACCAACTCGCCAGCCAGCAGCCCAGCCAATAGGGTATCTTTCGCAGCATTCAGTAGCCAACCAGAGATAAGCCCCGTTCCCAGAACTTCGCGCAGCCAATCAGGGATCGGGTACGCCCACATAGAAGGAGCCACTGTGTTATTTCATATCTGTGTACTTGTATACTCTATGACGCGACGGACTTTGCACAGTAGATACATTGAGGAGTCTCCCTGATAAAGAATTTTAAACGTCTCAAGGTCACGTGCAACCAAGAGAAAACATTGCAACGGCGATGGAAAATAGCATAAACGAGCTTCGCGCTTGTTGTGTTTGCTCAGCATTTCAACCGGTGACTACATGGTTTTAACTACAATCTTCTCGGAAAGGATACAACATTGTCGCTATAGTTTAAAACATCATTTTACACAAGAATAAACATCGTAAACAGAGGACTACTTACAACGATTTTTTATGAATTTGACAATTTTCAACGACCACATTTGTGTTTCAATAACCATATTTATGAATTGGCAACAAAATATCTACTTTCGTTTCAGCGCTGAAAAAAATAGATACATTGAAATATTCCATGGTTCTTTAAGAATTATAATATACACGAGGGCGTACAATGAGACCCATATGACGTACTAGGGAGAACCCTTACGTGTGTCCGTTGTAATATTTACCTTTAGGGCGACAGTCGTTAGGGGTAGAAATGCGAGCAGAACTGAACTTCCCTGGCGTAGTGGATATAAGCGTGTACAGTACACTCGTCCAAGTGTTACGTAATTAGCACGTTGATAAGAGAATCACGATCACACTCTAGGAGTGTTGAAGTCCGAAGCACATTCTTGTAGTGCCTGCTGTGCCATGGCAAGTAGAACGGAGATCGTTCATTATCGACTGGTGCTCTATAAAATGCTGCTAGTTCACGACTCGGGGCGGGGAAACAAGAGAGGTCGAGAGTACAAACGAGTGCTGCTGTTGTGTAAAGTAAACGAAACAACGCGGCCTGCCAGGAGATGATGTTGTAAGGGACTCGGCGGTATGCTAATGCTGGGGGAGGCGGACCTGTTCTCAGGGGCTGAGCACAAGACGATCCTCTCTCGCTGAATCAGGCGCGAGAGAGTAGTCACCTCGCAGTACTCGTCTCCACGTGTGCTGCAGCGATGCTCATCATACACGAACACACACGCGGCTGAACAGAGTAATGGGATATCACCATTACCTATAGCTGCACTAAGAGACGACCTGGTAGCATAGGCTGTTTTTATAAAGTACGTCATTCTCCCGCGATTATAACACTTTGTTGCATGGTGATCTATACAGGTATATGCACGATCTACAGCTGAAGTCTATTCGAGAAGGGCGTAACTGCCCTTGAAAGTGTAGNGTGATCTATACAGGTATATGCACGATCTACAGCTGAAGTCTATTCGAGAAGGGCGTAACTGCCCTTGAAAGTGTAGATAGTAACACAGCCAGAATGGGAGATAAATATCTGAGTTTCTGGATATTGTGATATTGAACGACGAAGTGCATGCCATTTAAAATTAGGCGTGGTTATTAACCCCCTTCCATAAAAATGGATGGTTTGAAATGCCAATTTCGTATTTAAATCTGTACCTGTGCAATATTTTCGTTTCTTCCTGCGGCTTTGTAATCTACCGTACATCGTAAATGAAAATGCCGTCTTGTGTGCTTACGCTAAATGCTANTGATCTATACAGGTATATGCACGATCTACAGCTGAAGTCTATTCGAGAAGGGCGTAACTGCCCTTGAAAGTGTAGCTAGTAACACAGCCAGAATGGGAGATAAATATCTGAGTTTCTGGATATTGTGATATTGAACGACGAAGTGCATGCCATTTAAAATTAGGCGTGGTTATTAACCCCCTTCCATAAAAATGGATGGTTTGAAATGCCAATTTCGTATTTAAATCTGTACCTGTGCAATATTTTAGTTTCTTCCTGCGGCTTTGTAATCTACCGTACATCGTAAATGAAAATGCCGTCTTGTGTGCTTACGCTAAATGCTANGTTTCTTCCTGCGGCTTTGTAATCTACCGTACATCGTAAATGAAAATGCCGTCTTGTGTGCTTACGCTAAATGCTACCATGTTCGAGAAATTAATGCATTATGATCTAACGCTGCAAATTTTGCAATTCATTATGTATTAATTTCTCGAAAATGATGGCATGTAGGGTTGAATTTCAAGGCGAACTTCTTTATGACAAGTATGGTTGATTTATAATCCGCAAGGAACTACCCAAAAATGTCACATATTCACTTTTATAGCTGCACATGTGCGGTTTCAATCCTTCATTTTTTATGGAAGGGGGTTGATGTCCACGACCTGTTGTTCTATGGTTTGCACTTCGTCGTTCAATAACACAAAATCCAGAAACTCAGTGACTTTTTTCTCATTCTGGCTGCGTTACGAGCAACAAACGTCCGATTCAGCTACACTTTCGAGGCTGACCACACCCTTCTGGAATAGACTTCGGCTATAGATCATGTATATATTTTCGGCCTATTTTTTTTATGAGGTTTTTTTGGTAGTTAGTCGAAGTTCGTCGGTAGAGTTCAGTTACACCCTGCTATATTCAACGTCACAGATAGCATGCAAACTTGACATTTGACTTGACTGTGCCTTGCCGAGCAAGCTTGTCAAATCATGTGTGATTCGTGATTTATTCAAGCCAAAAGTCTCATGACTGGCATGTAATTGCTAATGGCTAGCTCTTGGGTGGCTTGAATTATGCTTGTAGTTTGTCAAGGTAAGCTTGCGGCAAGTGTAACTAATTAAGCTTGCTGCAAGCTTGACTTGTGGAGACAAGCTGGCTTGATTAAAACTTGTTGGCTTGCATAGCAAGCTTCATTCAAACATACAGGCTTGCATGACAAGTTTGATTCATGCTTGACTCAAGGTGATTGTGCTATTGGGGGCTGCACAGGAGGAGTTTGTAATGATGATGTGTACACTGTACACAATAAAGAACAGTGTCCAACATAGAAGTCCCTTGCGTGTTACGATGCATCATTCGTTGTTTAGTCCATAGTCTATTCACGATTACTTCCAACTCTTCTGCAGCCCTGCGGAAGTTTTACTTTCAGGATATTCTTCCGCCTCATGAAAACTAAGCTTAACCGAATCTGCAAAATTACAACAAATGTAAAGAGTACAGCATTCGTGTGCACTCACTGTAATCATATTTTTCGTAGCAACTATTGCTTTCTAAGCATTGCCAACACACATATTTTCTTCCTGTTTTAATTAATATTATTTATAAAACGTTATAATTTATAGATAAAATATAAGCATATATTAAATTTAACACGAAAAAAAAAAAAACAAGATATCTCTACGTTAACACAAGCGGCCTCTTATTTCTTTGGTTTTAAGAGGAGAATGTATATGTGCGTTCAAGGTCAAGAAGCGAGGCAGCGATACGGGCGACACTAACACGTACCCCTAGCGCCTCATCGCCTCTACGCACAAGGCGTGCAGTGTTTCCGTCGTGATGATGTATTATGCAAACTATATGTGTAACAGTGGGACTTTATTAGACGCGATTAAAGTCAACAGACTAAATTACGCCCGCATAGTCATACTTTTCTCTTATTGCTTAAGGAAACTCCATAGGCAAGTTTTAAAAGAGCTATATTTGACCATTTTCACGAATTCTTTTCTTCATGAATATTCTTAATATTATATAAGTGGAAAAAAATAGCGGCATTGATTTTTTTTTTTGCAAAAAAGTCGTACTTCCAAACATGCATAAGGTTCAGCCCGCCAGCTGTGTACACAAAGCGACGTGTATTTGCTGGAGCTCATTGAGACACCTGCAAACTGAGGTTGCCCGCGCATTGGTAAACACGTTATTTATAGGGCCATACATTTTTCGCGAAAATATTTATGCTCATGCTATACTTCAATATCCTACGTCCACAACCACAACTTCCCTTCGTTATTGACCACGCGTCCAAGTTAGAAGACATGGTTTTTATTTGACTGTGCCAATCAGAATAAAGTACTCCGATACTGAACGTCCGTGATTCGCGGGGGCAGACACTTGAGGCACGTGGCATTTAAAATCACCCATCCACGAAAGTGCGTGTGGACTTAAGTGTTTTGGAGAACAACTAATCTTGAAATCTTTTCGCGGGAAAAAAAAACAACCCCTAGTTATTAAGAGGAGTACGTACTAAAAAAATTTCCGTTGTTTGCGCGAATACGCGTATCTCGATAAATACATGTCCTGGAAGTACGACCATTTGTTGGCTAGGAAAGGTAAAAAGCAATTATCTATTACACTATGTTTTTATTTTACTTTGAACGTATTAAGTGTGTTCATGGAGAAAATAATTCTTAAAAAAAGTTAAATACCGCTTTTTTAAAACTTACCCCAGGCACTTTCCTTCAGCAATAAGAGAAAAGTACGACCATGCGGGTGTAGTTTAATCTGTGGCCAAACACATACTGCTCTGAAAACCAAAGCAATAAGTAACCAATTGTTTTAACATAAAAGTACCTTTTTTTATTAAATAGAATATCTGCTTATCTTTTATCTATAAATTATAACAATATATTTATAATTAATGAGCTTTCGTCGCGTTTATTAAAGTGCCGCTGTTACAGATCTAACTTGCAGAGCAGAGCATCAGGACGGAAACACAGCAGGCTTTGTGCGTAGGGACGATGAGGCGCTAGGGGTGCGTGTTAATGTCGCCCGTATCGCTCCCTCGCTTCTCGACCTTGAACGCGCACCTCAGTTCAAGTGTAGGGCGGCAGGCAACGTGGTGTTCGCGAGACGAGAGTGTGACTGCACGGTAGACCTCGCTTCACGATGTCTGGTCTATTCGCAGTATTTTCACACTTTTCGAATGAAACTTTTGAAAAATCACCCTGAGTACGACATGTTTGGTTAGTTCCTAAATAAGTCGTGCATCACGAGCGTTCTATACTTCTGTTAACATACGGGTAGGGATAGGAAAATGTCGCGAGTTCGATGACCTGTAGGCTACTAGACTCCACAGTCCTGTGTACACTCGAGCCTCAGATGTTTGTTCATTGGGTTCTGCTACAGAGAGAAGCCAGTGTTACTTCACGTCTGGCAGTATGGCGCAAGCTACTTGTTTCCTTGCAAGTCTGCTATTGACCCAGAGTCGTCCAGGGCGTGTCTTATGAACTGTGATCCAATTGCAAACGTGACTTACACGTGCTGGATGTCTATCCTGCACTGAAATTAATTCGCGAAATTGTTCTGTCCCTACACATAGGTAGCTTATTTTTGGTTTAATAAAAATTTTGTTACATTTTATTTATAAATTATAAATATTTAATTTGTAATTAGTGTGAGTAAAAACTGGAGGAAAAAACAGGCTTGTGGGTATTACCTAGTAAGATACAGTTCTCGTGTGAAATGCTATTAATCTGGGTGCGCGTGTTATTTTGTAGACTTGTTTGCACGAGGCGGAGGAATATCCTGAAATTAGGACTTTAGCAGGGTTTCAGAAAAGTCGGCAGTAACTGTGAATGGACTATACGTAGGGCCAGTGATATTTCGCGAAAATATTTCGAGACAAGATACAGTCCAAAGCACTGTAGGATAGTCCAGCTTCTTTGATTGGCTAAAAAAATGTTCTGGCCCGTGTTAACCGTTTGCGCACGAGTCACGAAGGTTCAGTGTCAGGAGTTACTTAGTCCTGAGTGGCTTTGTCAAAGACGGACACGGCACCAGCAGCAAATGGAGGTATAACAACAGCTGAGGTGTGTATATAGTATTGAAGTCTACTGTGTGCTCCGATTTTTTACGCGAAAAGTCACTGGCCCTAACTACACGTAATCAGCGTGCACGTATCAGAGTGAAAGAAGGTACTGCTACTAAAAACGTTCGTGCTCGCCATGTGCATGTCGTGTAGGCACATCATCGACGTGTACACGTGTGGGAAATGGCGACATTTAATTTCGTGTAGTGTATGTAAGCCATTCAGCCAATAAAATTGCAGGAGATGAGAACAAGAAGTACTGTAATCCGTGGAATGTGGCATTTAAGGGTTCCGTCTGCGAGGCGCTTGATTTAGAGATATAAACAGCTTTTTCAGACTGCCCTATCTTAAAACATACTATCCGGACACGAGCCAAACTACGATAAGAGCCTGTATTGAACTTTGCTGCAGACTATTCTCAATAAAATGATAGGGTCAGCTCTGAAAGCCCCGTAGATACAAGCAGCACTACGAGAACACTGCACGCCAGTTCAGAGCTCTGCGCGTAGAGGTGAAGTCGCTCTTGTTATGCGTGCCAGAGTAACCCTTATAGCTCCCGCGCTCCAGGGTCAAAAAACGAGAAAAACTATGCAGGCAGGCGCGACTCTTAATACTCATTCTCTGGCTGACTGCGCGAGGCTTTGGGATAGGGTCTTGTGTCCGATTGGCTACTGCTTCCCGAGAAAGTTTCCCCATTGGCTGGGCTGCCGACTAGTCAGTAAGTTAGTAGGCGGTGATTGGCGAACGGTATTTCGACATGTTACTGGCCAAAGGCGCCATTTTGCTGGCACGTGCTACTGGAGTTCGAGGAATTAGCTACTATTAAACCTCTGTATTCTTAAATACTCTGTGTCTAAATTACATTATTTGCTATCAAATCACCAACTCACTCAAATCAATTCAATTTCTATCGTTGTGTGTTATTGGTTGAACGTAAGACGAGTATATCCAGTACCACAAACTTTTGTAAAGGCTGTTCACGGTAAAGTGAGCACTTTTGAAAGCCCTGCCAAAGATCTACTTGTATGCACATTCCGCATATGTACGACATAGGCTATGTACAATTAATATTGCCATGAGCCTCAGCACATTATTCATGCGTCCATCAAATAAAACTGTGCAATTATTACAAAAGGAAATATTTTACCATTTTTCTAATTTATGCACTTATATGCATCAAAAATATCAAAAGTACAACAAATTATTTGAGTATTCTCAAATGTATTCCTAACAATTTTAATTGAGCGTTAAGTCATGGAACTACTTTCTCTCCGCCGTTGCCAACTGTACTGAACGCGTGCCAGTCAGTGTGTCCGATAAAAGTACGCAGCTAGGGGCAGTGACATTTTTCGAAGGTTCACTAAAAAAAATACTCGCTTTATCGTGAACAACCATTACACGTTCTATGCAGACGTCTTTTGCGTACACGAACTAGATCGCGAAACAAGCTTAGCGTGCCGGAAAGAGTAGTGATAGTACAGCGGGCGTGAGGCAGGGATATGTCACGTGCTGCCCGCGGCCAATCAGCCGAGGGCTAGGGTGTGCGGCGTGTTATTGTGTCCGCTAGCTGCAGTGACCCTCCTTACTGGAGACGCACGATGCCACTGCAGGCAACAAGGACCCCAATTCCCTCCCTACGCTCGCATGCTGCTCCTTCCACACGCAAGGGGCCGCGGTGGCTGAGCGGGTAGCCTGCTCGCTTCCCGCCAAGGCGAACCGGGTCACTCCCGGGTTTTGCGCAAGTGGGAGTCGTGCCCGACGATGCCGCTGGTCGGCGGGTTTTGTCGGTGATCTCCCGTTATCCCCGCGCTCGCGTTCCGGCGCTACTACATTCTCAACACCTGGTTGTTAAGAGCCGCCTCTCAACTCGGCAGTCTTGTACGGCCTTGAGTGCCGAGTGTGCACGACGGGGGATGGCGAAGTGATCCAGCCAGCGAAGTGTGCGACTTTAGTCTCTTCGCGGTTTCTTCACACTTTTTTGAATCTAACCTTTGAAAAATCACCCCATGTATGATGTGGTTTTTTACTATATCTGTCATATCACAAGCGTTTTATACCACTGTTAACATAAAATTATATTATTTTTCGTTACATTGAAGTTTTGCCAATATTTCATTTATAATAAATATTTATAAAAACAGTGAGAAAACATGTGTGTTTGTAGCGCCTAGTAATAAATAGTTCTTATAGAAAATATTATTACAACTTAATGCGCACGAATGTGGTGCGTTGTCCATTGGTGAAATTTTCTAGACTTATTGAAGCTTAGTTTGCAAGAGGCGGAGGAATATCCTGGAAGTAGAACTTGAGCAGGGCTTCAGAAAAGTGTGAAGTAACCGAGAATGGATTACATCTGGAGAGCGGTGGCTGAGGCTGACAGGCTGGACTGGAAGAAAGTGAGGTTCAAACTTTTTCAAATGGATTTAAAACTCGACCTAGAAGAATAATTACGATGAAAAGTTTTAGTTATTGTTAAAAAATCGTATTAAATATTTAAAACATTGCCTACACAATAAAAATGTAATATGCGTGGTTCTACGAGTAAACCTTTTTTTCAGCATATTGAACACCAAAAGCGTGTTTAAACTGGTAGCGCAGTGGAAGAGAGTCGCGTTACGCATATCGAAGTATTAATCTTAGACGTAATTTGAAACTCAGTCGGGCGCTTTTTTTCTAGATGGTAAATGCGGGTAATAACTTGGTACGCCAAGAAAAAAACTGCACTTT
The DNA here is from genome assembly GCA_002778355.1 of Clitarchus hookeri. Classification (NCBI taxonomy): domain Eukaryota; kingdom Metazoa; phylum Arthropoda; class Insecta; order Phasmatodea; family Phasmatidae; genus Clitarchus; species Clitarchus hookeri. The sequence goes on from NQII01001860.1 coordinate 252,387, forward strand.
TCGCATTGTTTAGAACTTTCGTCAATATTAAGAAAAATACTTTCGTGACTTCACATTATCATTTCCAAATACTGAATGAAACTACATCAGTAGGTATTGAATTGATGTAAAGACTAACAGTAATATCTCTATATTAAGATGTTCTAGCTAGTTTTTTTTTGCCTACTTTCCGAACGAAAGAAAGAATTATAAGATCACATTCCTGTCTGTGTATCTGTGTGTGTGACTGTGTCCCTGTGCGTGTGAGTGTGTGTCCATTTCAATTTTTGAAAGCTTCAACCGAATTTCACCAAACTTGGTACACACCTAATACTTAGTAAGGATACCTGACTTTTATAGTTTTTGACCACGTCGGACATTTAATTTCAAAATGGCGGTTATTTAAAAATATTGGGTGATATTCCATATTTTGGGAACCATTCAACAGATTTAAACCAAATTTTGTATGCTGCCAGACCATTCTGTAAGCACTAAATTTTGAGATGGATATTGTTGTCGGTCTGCCATTTTGGAAATTGGCACCTATTTAAAAAAATAATTTTTTACATTTTCTTTCGAAAACTATTTATTCAATTCTCACCCAATTTAGCACGTAAGTAACACTAAACTTAAGTGATTGAACTTGATTAGTTACTTATTTTCAAAATGGTGGCCATACAAAGTTTTAAGTTTTTTAGTATATTTGCCATACTATTTAACCAATTTCAACCAAATTTTGTATACTGAAAGTTTATATTACAAGCATAATAAATACTAACAAATAACGACTTTTGTAAGCCATTTTGGAAGATAGCGCCATATGAATAAATAAAGTTATTTTGTCTTAACTCGGTAAATAATTAACCGATTCGTACCAATTCTGGCAAACAAATAATACTGATGCAGATGATGATAAGTGGTATGTTTTAAGCACGTCAGACTTTTATTTTCTAAACGGCGGCCATATACTCATTTTAGCTAATAGTGCTATATCGTCGAAACAATGTAATCAATTCCAACATAAGTTTGTATGTGGCAGTACCTATTATAACCATCAATTATGTCTATGCAGAGCCTCATTTCTCTGCCATTTTGTAATATTGCCCTACCAATAAGAAATTATGATTTTATCTTGTACCTCGGGAAACAATCAACCCATTCTTACAAAATTTGGCTAAGATACAGGTACTGTGGTAGGCGATATTAATAAATGCATTTTTTTAAAAGTAGGGCACTTATTTTCAGAATGGTGGTGATAAATTCATTTTTGTTTTGTTTAGTTTTGTGCGCGATATCTACGAATCTATGGAATCTATTTTAACTTAGCTTTGTTTAGTGGCAGTATATAATAATCGAAATTGCTACTACATTACTTTTTTGTCGTCAATTTAAGAAGATCGCCACATGAAAATTATGGAGATCTTATGCCATGTCTCGAGGACCAATCAACCGACTCCCACATAATGTTACACTAGAACATTTCAAATAAATGTTTACCAAATTGTGCACGCCATAAATTATTTAAATGGGTCTGACGACGATGTTCAAAACGGCATTTAGGCAAGTTTGGTGTATATGTTAAACAATTTAACCCAATTCAACCAAAATTTGTATGTAGACAGTATACATTAAAAACATCGTATATAGACACTCTTTTTCTGGCAATTTTGTACGACTGCATCAAATACGAAATAAAGATTTTATGTCATATCTCAGGGACCAAACAACCAATTTACATCTAACTCTTCACACAAGTAGCGCTACGATAGGCCATGTAAACTAAAATGTTTTATGTGGCTCAGTCACTTATTTTAAAAATAAAGGCACTGTAAATATTTTAGGTTAGTAAACCCTATCATTCGAAACATTAGACTTATTAAATCCGAAGTTGATGCTCTGGGTTCAAGTCCCGGGTAAGGCATATGTGTATTTGTAATAGTCTCACTACGGTTGCATAAGTTTCTGGTTTCATTTCTAAAGTTAATGCTTTCAAAGAGAAGTCAATTCCTTCCTACAAACTCAGCTTTTAAGAATTTATTTAAAAATTATTAGCACTCATGTTGAGGAAATTAGGCTCATTAGTTATATCAGTACCTTGTTGTTTAATAAACATGCACAAGTAACTGACTAACAGCAGTTTTAAAAGTGAGGTTCATACGACTAGGAACCATACGCTGCGCATCCACCGAGGGTGTCAAGTGCTAGTACCCCAACTGCTGTCGTGTAACAGGAATCTTCCATTCCGGCTCTCATGGCGGCTGGTACACCGGCTCTTGTTTCAGGCCTTGCAGAAGCTCGTACAAGACCCAACACACGGCAGCAGGTACCGTGTAATGTCGGCTTTACAACCAACTGCACAGCCATAACGTACTTGAGAATAGAGAGGTGAAACAGCTGCTTATATCGCGAACTGCAGCCGCCCACGCAAACAAAAATGGAGTCACTTGCCAGCGATATGTCGGAACGCCGTTCGCCAATCAGCGTCTGTTATGCGCTACTCGCCAGCCGGCATCACAGAACGCAGTAGCCAGTCAGATGTTCCTAGAGGCTCGCGCAGCCAATCAGAGTATGGACACGCTTACGTCAAAGGAGCCGCCACATCATTTCACCTCTGTGTACTTATCTACTCTGTGGCTCATCCTCGGTGAGAATGCTCGCGGTGTCTTCTCACCTTTTGAAACATCACCCCATGTACGACTTACATGGTTATTTCATAAATATGTCACGTACAGGCGTTTTATACTCGTGTTAAAATAGAAGTATCTTATTTTTGGTTAAATTTAACTTTTACTTATATTCTCCCTATGAATTTTAATATTTCATCAATAATTAATATGAACAACAACAGGGAAAAAATAGGCATGTTGATAATGCCTTGGAAGAAATAGTTGTTTGCAAGATATTATTACAGTGNTATCACAAGCGTTTTATACCACTGTTAACATAAAATTATATTATTTTTCGTTACATTGAAGTTTTGCCAATATTTTATTTATAAACTATAATATTTCATTTATAATAAATATTTATAAAAACAGTGAGAAAACATGTGTGTTTGTAGCGCCTAGTAATAAATAGTNTTTCATTTATAATAAATATTTATAAAAACAGTGAGAAAACATGTGTGTTTGTAGCGCCTAGTAATAAATAGTTCTCATACAAAATATTATTACAACTGAATGCGCACGAATTCGGTACGTTGTCCTTTGGTATAATTTTCTAGACTTATTGAAGCTTAATTTGCAAGCGGCGGAGAAATATCCTGGAAGTAGAACTTTAGCAGGGCTTCAGAAAAGTGTGAAGTAACCGAGAATGGATTACATCTGGAGAGCGGTGGCTGAGGCTGACAGGCTGGACTGGAAGAAAGTGAGGTTCAAACTTTGGATTTAAAACTCGACCTAGAAGAATAATTACGATGAAAAGTTTTAGTTATTGTTAAAAAATCGTATTAAATATTTAAAACATTGCCTACACAATAAAAATGTAATATGCGTGGTTCTACGAGTAAACCTTTTTTTCAGCATATGGAACACCAAAAGCGTGTGTGAACTGGTAGCGCAGTGGAAGAGAGTCGCGTTACGCATATTGAAGTATTAATCTTAGACGTAATTTGAAACTCAGTCAGACGCTTTTTTTCTAGGTGGCAAATGCGGGTAATAACTTGGTACGCCAAGAAAAAAACTGCACTTTTCGCATTGTTTAGAACTTTCGTCAATATTAAGAAAAATACTTTCGTGACTTCACATTATCATTTTCAAATACTGAATGAAACTACATCAGTAGGTATTGAATTGATGTAAAGACTAACAGTAATATCTCTATATTAAGATGTTCTAGCTAGTTTTTTTTGCCTACTTTCCGAACGAAAGAAAGAATTATAAGATCACTTTCCTGTCTGTGTGTCTGTGTGTGTGACTATGTGCCTGTGTGTGCGTGTGAGTGTGTGTCCATTTCAATTTTTGAAAGCTTCAACCGAATTTCACCAAACTTGGTACACACCTAATACTTAGTAAGGATACCTGACTTTTATAGTTTTTGACCACGTCGGACATTTAATTTCAAAATGGCGGTTATTTAAAAATATTGGGTGATATTCCATATTTCGGGAACCATTCAACAGATTTAAACCAAATTTTGTATGCTGCCAGACCATTCTGTAAGCACTAAATTTTGAGATGGATATTGTTGTCGGTCTGCCATTTTGGAAATTGGCACCTATTTAAAAAAATAATTTTTTACATTTTCTTTCGAAAACTATTTATTCAATTCTCACCCAATTTAGCACGTAAGTAACACTAAACTTAAGTGATTGAACTTGATTAGTTACTTATTTTCAAAATGGTGGCCATACAAAGTTTTAAGTTTTTTAGTATATTTGCCATACTATTTAACCAATTTCAACCAAATTTTGTATACTGAAAGTATATATTACAAGCATAATAAATACTAACAAATAACTACTTTTGTAAGCCATTTTGGAAGATAGCGCCATACGAATAAATAAAGCTATTTTGTCTTAACTCGGTAAATAATTAATCGATTCGTACCAATTCTGGCAAACAAATAATACTGATGCAGATGATGATAAGTGATATGTTTTAAGCACGTCACACTTATTTTCAAAACGGCGGCCATATACCTATTTTAGCTAATAGTGCTATATCGTCGAAACAATGTAATCAATTCCAACATTAGTTTGTATGCTGGCAGTACCTATTATAACCATCAATTATGTTTATGCAGAGCCTCATTTCTCTGCCATTTTGTAAGATTGCCCTACCAATAAGAAATTATTATTTTATCTTGTACCTCGGGAAACAATCAATGCATTCTTACAAAATTTGGCTAAGATCTTGTACTGTGGTAGGCAATATTAATAAATGTATTTTTTTTTAAGTAGGACACTTATTTTCAGAATTGCGGCGATAAATTCATTTTAGTTTTGTGCGCGATTTCTACGAAACAATGGAATCTATTTTAACTTAGCTTTGTTTAGTGGCAGCATACAATAATATAAATTGCTACAACATTACTTTTTTGTCGTCCATTTAAGAAGATCGCCACATGAAAATTATGGAGATCTTATGCCATGTCTCGAGGACCAATCAACCGACTCCCACCAAATGTTACACTAGGACATTTCAAATAAATGTTTACCAAATTGTGCACACCATAAATTATTTAAATGGGTCTGACGACGATGTTCAAAACGGCAGCTTCATAAATCATTTAGGTAAGTTTGACGTATATGTTAAACAATTTAACCAAATTCAACCAAAATTTGTATGTAGACAGTATACATTAAAAGCATCGTATATAGAGACTCTTTTCCTGGCAATCTTGTACGACTGCATCAAATACGAAATAAAGATTTTATGTCATATTTCAGGAACCAAGTAGCGCTACGGTAGGCCATGTAAACTTACATGTTTTAAGTGGTCCAGTCACTTTTTTTTTCAAAATAAAGGCACTGTAAATATTTTAGGTTAGTAAACCCTATCTTTCGAAACATTAGACTGATTAAATCCGAAGTTAATGCTCCGAATCCGACCTTCGTAATGTAGTGGATTGCACGCTAGCTTATAGTACGAGGTTTTCTGGGTTCAAGTCCCGGGTAAGGCATGTGTGTATTTGTAATAGTCTCACTACGGTTGCATAAGTTTCTGGTTTCATTTCTAAAGCTATTGCTTTCAAAGGGAAGTCAATTCCTTCCTACAAACTCAGCTTTTAAGAACTTATTTAAAAATTATTTGCACTTATGTTGAGGAAATTAGGCTCATTTGTTATATCAGTACCTTGTTGTTTAATAAACATGCACAAGTAACTGACTAACAGCAGTTTTAAAAGTGAGGTTCATACGACTAGGAACCATATGCTGCGCATCCACCGAGGGTGTCAAGTGCTAGTACGCCAGCTGCTGTCGTGTAACAGGAACTTCCATTCCGGCTCTCATGGCGGCAGGTACACCGGCTCTTGTTGCAGGCCTTGCAGAAGCTTGTACAAGACCCAACACACGGCAGGAGGTACCGTGTAATGTCGGCTTTACAACCAACTGCACAGCCATAACATACTTGAGAACAGAGAGGCGGAAATAGCTGCTTATATCGCGAACTGCAGCCGCCCACGCAAACAAAAATGGAGTCACTTGCCAGCGATATGTCGGAACGCCGTTCGCCAATCAGCGTCTGTTATGCGCTACTCGCCAGCCGGCATCACAGAACGCAGTAGCCAGTCAGATGTTCCTAGAGGCTCGCGCAGCCAATCAGAGTATGGACACGCTTACGTCAAAGGAGCCGCCACATCATTTCACCTCTGTGTACTTATCTACTCTGTGGCTCATCCTCGGTGAGAATGTTCGCGGTGTCTTCTCACATTTTGAAACATCACCCCATGTACGACTTACATGGTTATTTCATAAATATGTCACGTACAGGCGTTTTATACTCGTGTTAAAATAGAAGTATCTTATTTTTGGTTAAATTTAACTTTTACTTATATTCTCCGTATGAATTTTAATATTTCATCAATAATTAATATAAACAACAACAGGGAAAAAATAGGCATGTTGATAATGCCTTGGAAGAAATAGTTGTTTGCAAGATATTATTACAGTGAGTGAGCACGAATGTGGTGCGTTGTCCCGTTGGCGTAATTTTCTAGTCTTAGTTAAGCTTTGCCTGCAAGAGGCGGAGGAATATCCTGGAAGAAGAACTGTAGCGGGGCTTCAGAAAAGTGGGAAGTAACCGTGAATGGACTATGTAGTGTATGTGAAGGTGTGCGCCAGGAAGGACTCGCTCTTTTGAGTCTTTATTGCAGGGAGAGCGAGGGTGTGGCGGGGTAATCCTCTTAGCGGCACCAAGATGGCCGCCACGCTCGATATTTAATTGAGTGCGGCCAGTAATCACCGGTCTTTGTCCCCGCGAGGGAGGACATCCCCGATCACGGCGGCGGGCGAGAAGTCCTCCCCCAGTCCCCCCCCCCCC
>NQII01001860.1:269365-289260 GCA_002778355.1 Clitarchus hookeri
TAAACAAATGGCCGCTCTACTTTCACCTTGAGCGTGATCTTGTGAGTATGCAAGAAACATTGAAATCAAAGTACGTTAGCATCACGTCATTAATAATTGGCATAATAAGATACAAGTCTTTTTGAAACCTATTTGTAAGCGATAAATTAACAATTTCGTTAAAACTTTAGAACTATTTCCTCTCTTTGTGCTGGCAACCTAACGGCATAACTGTATCCGCGCTCGCCGCTGTTTGTAATGTTATATGCATGTAGCTAACGGCTAGGGTGTTTTTTCAAAGGTTGATTTTCAAAAGTCTCTTCCAGTCGTGAACCGACTATAGTGCTGTAACGTGGAGTTGATGGCGTGCGGCTTCCAAACACGTCATTGTGAGAGCTCGCTGCCTGCCCAGGGTCGAACTTGCCCAGTCACGTCACAGGCTGCCTCTCGAAGTCCACTCGATCGCACACGAAACTGTTATCCTGTGATTATGTCTAGACACCCAACTGGTAATGGTCACTTTCACTTTAAAATCAGTATATAGAAAAACTTTAAAACCTCACTGTAGAGTTCCAGTGTGAGTGTTGTTGCAGATAGCACACACTCTGAGAGCCGAAGTAGGAACTACTGTTGCTGAACGGAAGTAGTGTGTTGAATTTCCTGGTGTGATGAAGTTAAATGTCAGTGCCTATGCAATGTCATTACTATATATCTAGCGAGGTGGATTCTGAAATACTAGTATACAAGAGGAGGGTAGAGGTGTCCCCCCTTCCCCTTCCCAGCACTACGGCGGGCCGAACGCGCCTGATGAGAGAGTTCGCGCATTTACGCTAAGTCAACATAGTATATACCTACTTCGTTTAAATATGAAATACTTATTTTAATGCCGTAGTTGTAAGACCGCATATTTGCTCATTTGTGTTCAACTGTCGTGTTTTTTTCTACAGGTTGCACCTAGTATTGTCGTGTGTAAAAATTTGTAAATAGAATGTACTACTCGCCTCCCACCACGGCGAACCGGGTTCGCTTCCCCGGATTTTCGCATGTGGAAATCGTGCCGGACGATGCCGTCAGCGAGTTTTCTCGGGGATCTCCTGCCCCCCACCCCTTACATTCCGGCGCAGCTCCATACTCGTTCGTTTCTCCCTCATCGGCTCTCAAGAACTCGATTTTAAGAGCCGTCCAAATCTCTTCGCTCACTTTAAGCTGGCGGTAAAGGGGTAATTCTATTCATTGGTGTGTAAAACTTCGTGTTTGGCTCGAATTGTGGTATATAGTTGCCCCAGCCAAAATATTAAGTACTAACTTTATTTCGTAATTGTTATTTACGCCCTTCAATGGCGTTTACAAAAGCAAACAGTAAGAATATAACTTTCATAAGCAGACTTATTTCACTCAAAAAACGTTAAGAATTTAAGTGCGATATAAATGTAGCCATCATCNTATAACTTTCATAAGCAGACTTATTTCACTCAAAAAACGTTAAGAATTTAAGTGCGATATAAATGTAGCCATCATCAAAAAGAACTTTGTACTTATCTCCTTTTCCTTCAAGAAACTATTCAGGAAAGCAATAAAAATATTTAGTTAATAATTTGACTTTTATTTTTCGATTCCTTTGGCATATTCAAATAAAATTATTGTGTAAACCAGCGTTTTGCAAAATCAAGTTTATGGCAGAATATAAAACACGTGAACATATTTCGTTTATTTTCACCCTATTGCGAAGAACAACGTTTATTCTATATGTATGNATTTTCACCCTATTGCGAAGAATAACGTTTATTCTATATGTATGTTCTACTTAAACACAAATCGGAAGATTTTACGTATCTATATGTATTTTATGAGAATCGCAATTATTCGATACAAAACGTAAAACTCCGGCACACATACAACAGTCACCCGGGCGGCGGAAATGTTTAGTTTCGGAACAAACAGCATTGAGCTTCCGAACGTGAGTAGATTAAACCTGAACAATACGCACTCGTTAACCAGTTATGCCACCAAAACCAAACTAAAACTCATTAATATAAGCGCAAATATTTAATAAATCCAAAAATAAAATGTGAGATCAACGCCGCTTGTTAAAATAAGTGTAATTATTATGATTTGTATACTTTAGTTGAAAAAATTATTATTGAAATTTTATTTATATGGCAGTTAAATAAAAATTTGGTATAGTTATTGTATGTTGATGTTGGTATACAGTGAATGCGATATTTGTAATAACGCCAGTGTAGGACATATTCCGTATAGCCTCCCTGAATCCTTTCTTCGTGTTTGTAGCCATACGTAGCGCATTTGGAGAACAATATGCGGTGAACGCAGGAAACTTGCGAAGGGAAATATTAGGCTGCTTGATGGCAGTCATGCCAAACATGCTCAGAGGAGTGAGTTTAGTGTTTGCGAGATGTTGTTCCCGTGTCCAACGGATATGTGTCCCCAGGCGGTCCGCTCGAACCTCCTGGCGCCTACACTCTTATATACGTCTGCATTTTAAAAACAACATTTCTTTGGAAACTCGTTGCTGATAATATTTATCTAACACTACAAAAAAATAAATTTTTCTCTTCAAAATGTACTGTCCAGTAAGTTAAATTGCAAAATAAATGTACTAAAGATTTTAAATTTATTATAAACGTGAATAAACGTAAATGACTTTGTATGTTTATAAAAAAGTGTGTTTTAGATTTGCAATACTTTACTTATAGTGGTACGAGAAAATTTTAGACAACTATCTTTCCAAAGAATTGTTCGCAAAATGTACGATAATTTTTTACTGCGTAATGTACACCCAAGGGCTTCCATTTTTACTGACAAGCCAACACATCTGACCTGGTTTTTGCCTCAAACATAGGTAGAAGTGTTGTGTACGATAATTGTGGGTAGGGACAGGAAATTGTCGTGAGTACAATGACCTGTAGGCTATACTCCACACACAGTCCTGTGTACACTCGAGCCCCAGATGTTTGTCCATTGGCTGCTGCTCCAGGGAGTAGTAGCCAGTGTCACTTCACGTCTGGCAGTATGGTACTCGCTACTTGTTTCCTCGCAAGCCTGCTATTGGCTCAGAGTCGCCCAGGACGTGTCTCGTGAACTGTGATCCAATTGCAAACGTCACTCCAGTGTGCACGTGCTGGACGTCTATCTTGCACTGAAATTAATTTGCGAAATTAATGATTTAATACAGTAAATTGGCGGGGAAGGCAGACTTTGTCTACATTCATTCTTTCTTCACTGTTTCGCACGTTTTTTTTGCTAGTTAAGTGAATTAGCGAAGTACATTTANTCACTTCACGTCTGGCAGTATGGTACTCGCTACTTGTTTCCTCGCAAGCCTGCTATTGGCTCAGAGTCGCCCAGGGCGTGTCTCGTGAACTGTGATCCAATTGCAAACGTCACTCCAGTGTGCACGTGCTGGACGTCTATCTTGCACTGAAATTAATTTGCGAAATTAATGATTTAATACAGTAAATTGGCGGGGAAGGCAGATTTTGTCTACATTCATTCTTTCTTCACTGTTTCGCACGTTTTTTTTGCTAGTTAAGTGAATTAGCGAAGTACATTTANTTTGTCTACATTCATTCTTTCTTCACTGTTTCGCACGTTTTTTTTGCTAGTTAAGTGAATTAGCGAAGTACATTTATGTATTATAATAGTATTGAACAGTTGCACGTATGTATTTGTGTGAATCGCAATGGTAGTTTTACTAGGAAATATGTGAAATGAATTTAGTTGGCAAATATGCCAAATTGTGGCACTAAACTATAAAATATCCTTGAAAAGTAAAATACTAATACTTAAAAATTGAAATCACTTAGTGTAGTATAAATCTCTGCAGCATCTATTTTTATTTATTTACATTTATTTTTGAAACTTGGCTTATTGGCATAAATTTATCTACTTCTCAAGCCCTTAGATATGTATGTATATAAATAAATAAATATATATATTAGGCATTAAAATGTGAAGATGAAGTACTGCCATCAATTTTTTCCCTTTAACCGAGTGGATAAAATAGTTTTAAATGTGTTTGACAGTGTGTCCAGACTGTGAAATTATTCTACTTGACTAAGCTGGTGTGACTTTTACTAACAATATTTTAAAAGCGGGATACAGCGGTTCGTGTTAACATGCAGCACGTAACAGGAATGAAATTTTCGAATGCTGTGATTTATTTTAGCTTTCAAAGTAAATTTTAATTTTATTGATTTGACTAATATTTACACGTATACAACATTTTGTTTAGAAGCTAATTGCCAAGATAATTGTTATAATACTATAAGTGTATTAGAAAAAAGTTCACAACAGTTTGAACACTGGAGAGCCAAAAAAAACTGGATATCCGCACGCATACGTTTGTTGTCTCCATACCTTGGTTAGTCAGTAACGCGATGCGGTCAGCAGCGCTTATATAAGACAACAAACGTCTGGCAAAGTTGCTGGATCGGTTACTGCTGCTACAATGGCAGGTTATCAAGATTTAAGTGTGTTTTAACGTGGTGTTATGGTTGGCGCACGAGAGATGGGACATAGCATCTCCGAGGTAGCGATAAAATTTGGATTTTCGCGTACGATCATTTCACGAGTGTGCCGTGAATATCGGGAATCCGGTAAAACATCAAATCTTCGACATCGCTGTGGCCGGAAAAATATCGTGAACGAACGGGATAGACGACGACTGACGAGAATCATTAAATGAGACAGACGTGCAACCCTGTCTCAAATCGGCGCAGATTTCAATGCTGGGGCATCAACAAGTGCCAGTGTGCGAACTATTCAGTGGACCATTATTGATATGGGCTTTCGGAGCCGAAGACCCACTCGTGTACCGTTGTTGACTGCACGGCACAAAGCTTTACACCTCGCCTGGTCCCGCCAACGTCACCATTGGACTGTTGATGACTGGAAAAACGTTGCCTGGTCTAACGAGTCTCGTTTCCATTTGTATCGGGCACATGAACGTGTACGGGTATGGAGACATCCTCATGAATCCATGGACCCTACATGTCAACAGGGGACTGTTCAAGCTGGTGGAGGCTTTGTCATGGTATGGGGCGTTTGCAATTGGCGTTAAATGGGAACCCTGATACGTCTAGATACGACTCTGACAGGTAACAGATACGTAAGCATCCTTTCTGATCACCTGCACCCATTCATGCCCATTGTGCATTCCGACGGACGTGGACAATTCCAGCAGGACAATGCGACACCCCACACGTCGAGAGTTGCTACCGAGTGGGTCCAGGAACACTCTTCTGACTTTAGACACTTCCATTGGCCACCTAAATCACCAGACATGAACATTATTGAGCATATCTGGGATGCTTTGCAACGTGCTGTTCAGAAGAGATCTCCACCGCCTCGCACTCCTATGGATTTGTGGACTGCCTTGCAGGATTCATGGTGTGAATTGCCTCCTGCATACCTTCAGATATTAGTCGAGTCCGTGCCACGTCGTCTTGCGGCACTTCTGCGTGCTCGCGGGGGCCCTACACGATATTAGGCAGGTGTACCAGTTTTTTTGGCTCTTCAGTGTAATGTGAAATACATACCGGTCATAATTATATCAAGAAATAAGCACTGTAAATTCTATGATAATTAAAAACATGACGATGTATGATTCATTTAATATGTCTCATATATTTGTGTGTCGTAAGTGTATAATATATTGTTTGTAGTTCTAAAAAAACTTTTTGGTGAATAGTTTTGAAGTAATTGTGTTTAATACATTACTTACAAACATTTTTTTACTATGAATTAAATGTTTTGCTAGTGGATACCGTTACTTGTCTTCTATGCACCTTCAAATATTATTTAAAAATTGTAAAGCCGATGTAATTTTACTTGGTCGTATTTTAAAGCGGAGATTGGAGTAGGTAACTTTCAGAGCTTGGGATCTCTCGGCGTTCAAGTTTGGAGTTGTAAATCACGGTGAAATGTCACCGCATGCAGCGAAATACAGTAACAGTACTATCCTTGCGCACACTTGTAAGAAAATATAATACGTCACCATCTTCATTGTAGTTCATATTAATTTTCTCGACTCTCTGGTCACCGGTAGTTATTCCCACGTTCATTAACTTTTCCGCTATTATTTTATGACCGTTTAATGGTTCTTGCAATTTTTCATGACTTTGTGACGTCAAATTTATTGTATTCTGCTATGATACCTTTAAGATTCTTTGTAGGTTCTGCACATTTATGAGTTTGGAATTGTATTTTATATGTACGATTGTGGTATTGTAATTAATTTTAACTGACCTGAACATTTCACTCGTCTCCACTCATGCTCAATATGTGTACATAATTCGAAATCACATATTGTTTAAAGCATTTAATCCAAGTTATTGTATTTATGTTCCACATCTTATAAATGTTTATGGTTTTTATGTTTACTTGTGTTTACAATGAGTCAGACCTGGTTTAATGTATGAAAAGGCATTTAAGCAATAATTTTGCCAGTGTAGATAAAACAGAAATAGATAGATCATTAAATTAAGTAACCTATATGATAGTTGTGTAACTGCTTGCATGTGTATACTGTAAAATACATTTTTAAGCGTAAGAAAATGTAGACAGCCGTAACTTCGCAGTAGAGACCCGGACATTTAGAGGATCCATCCGGTAACAAATTAGAATCCACAATCCTGTGCGCACTCGACCATCAGTTAGTATTTCATTGACTGTTGCTGCAGTTCAAAATCAGACTAAGTAACACGATATTCGATCAGTTTTCTCCTTGCGGCTTCGCTATTGGTTCGAAATAGCACAAGGCGTGTCTAACAGACTGTGATCAAGAATAAGAAGAAACTCACATGAAGTCTGACGTGTTCTGAAATTAATTTGCAAAACTTTAGATTCTCTGTCCATAACAAAAAATGAGAATAATTATAGGGATGAATAATTTGCAACTGCACGGACTTGATGAAGATGGAAGCATTGTTTGTGGTTTGAAACACTGGCCGGGGGGAAGGAGCTGACAACTTGCTCAAGCTTGTGGGGAATGCGGTAGTGTGATAATGGCCATAACTGTGCTTCCTGGTGATAGCAAAGCGCAGTCTCTAACTGTCGCTGCTAAGCCGGAGTTGGAAACAGTTAACGGCTCTGCTGTCTGCACTCCAGATAGGTGTCTAGACGACACTTGCTGCGGCGCCATGGAACGTCTCGAACTACTGTACACCGTCAACCTGTTCTTTTGCCTGTCGTCGAGCGATGTGGTCCAGCAGGCGTCTTGACGCTCTGTTCACGTGGGGTGTATCTTCCCGCTAGTTGAGCGCCCAGAGGTGATCGCTTGTGTACCAGTTGCCACCCGAGCGCCTGGCGGCTCAATTCAGAAACTATCTTGAGTTCAACTTTCAATACCTACAGTATGTGTAAATTTACAAAATGTATTTATTAATATTGATTTTGGGGTAACCATAAAACAACAATTTTATGTTGCAGAAAGACAAAGAAAAATCTATAATCCAGGACTGAAGATGTATAAGCAACATAAATACACTGTAAATCGGAAAAAGTGGGAATTTCACTGTTTAAATCAGTTTACAGTAACTGAATGATTAAACAGTTACTTTAGTGATTTTATTTGCTGAATTAGTGAAAAAATGCACTCTTCCTTCTCCTATTGATTCAATGACATTTCCCACTGATTTATCAATTATTTTATTCGCTGTTTTTCAGTGATTTGTTTTTTGACTGATGAATCAGTTAAACGACGTGTATCAAATGGCATTTAAACATGTATCAAATGAAATAAAACATAAACTAATAAAACCAATAAAAAATACTTCTTTTAATGCGAGTTTCGTCTTTCATAATACGTTTTTAAGTCTGTCATTTCATCTTATTTTGATCATCTTAGCACTCGGTTTGAAATTTTGAACTGCATTAAATGTGGTGAAGTGAGTGCACTCATATGTACTATCTGTTTTAACAATCCTAACGTTACCAATTAAACTAAAAACGGAAAATAAAGAGAATACAATAAAATATACATATATTGGATAAATTATTATAATACACATATCATATACCCCCCGCCGTTGTCGTCGTTGGCTTCGTAGTTAAGTTGATAAGGTATCGGTCTAGAAGGAGCGTGGGGATGGTATGGGCTCACTGCTAACCACCACTAAGTTTTTTATCACTTTTTTAAATTACGGTAAATTGCTCTATATATAGTGATTGTTGGAAATATGTTTATTTCTCGAAACGTTTGGCCTAAATTTAATAAAAACAATACTTAATTCACCCCACGCAGTTGGCTGTCCCGTATTCAATCACTGGCATTGTTTTGCGTCGCTTACTCATTCAGTGGAATTGTTTCTCTGAAATAACCAGTGGCTTTCCAGTGATTCTTAATGGAGCCATTTTCACTGATTTGAGTTGTTGAATGTCACTGTGAATCAGTTGTTTTTTTTTTTTTTTTTTTTTTTCCCACTTATTCGAATTTAGAGTGGGAAAGCATGGTAAAGTGGCCACTCCAAGGTAAAATTATAATTCAATCGTGTACTGTAAGTAAAACAAAAATATATAATCACCCTCCTTACAAAATAAGTGTTGTGAAAATAATTAAAAATATAATTTTTTTTTATGTATTGTGACTTATTATATTTTTTATTGAATTTTAAAAATTTATTCACTAAATGGTTACTTTGCCCTGCTAGGTCGGGTAAAGTGGCCACTGACTGGCCACTTACGTTCTTCGCATTAATAGTTTTCATCACTTACCTTACATCAGGCATGAACGAAACTACAAAAACTTTAATGAAACCAATGCCTTGTAAGACAACCAGCTCAGATGCTCTCATAACACTAATATCTTCCCTCTTAATTGTTTCAAACCCTCGCCACCAGACCGCAGCACACTCCAGCGAGGTAACAGTTGATGGCCACTTCTCTACCCTACAATATAACAGTCTGTTAGAGATTGGGGAAACATAGTTCGGGTGCCTATTTACTGTCATTCCGGCTACCTCTACTAAACTTCAGAGCAATGTATATAGTGCACCGCTAGTTACTACGCCATTATCCAGAGTGCATGTCAGGGCCCAGCCGTGCGTGTCCTCAGGTCAAGTGCAGCGAGGTCACGGCGACGTGGGGGCGCCGGAGTGGCCGACGGCCGCCGCGACGGAAGAATTCTGTCCGCCACTGAGCTGCCGGGCCGGGGGACACTTCCGACCTGATTAACATAGAGATAGCTTCATTAGCGGCGCCGGTATTGCTGCTCCTTGCCCACTTCGTCACTTCCACAGCGCTGAGTTGGCGTCGTGCTGTCGCCATCTTGCACAGTTAACTGTAGCCACAGAGTACTCACGGGCTCTCCCTATAAGTACTCCATTCACGGTTACGTACATCTTTCCTGAAGCCCTGCTAAACTTCTACTTCCAGGGTATTCTTCCGCCACATGCAAACTAAGCTTAACCGAGTCTAGAAAATTACAACAAACAAACAAACAAAGCACCGCATTCGTGCGCACTCATCGTAATGATATTTTGCATAAGGACTATTTCCTACTATGTATTTTCAACTTACTTGTTTTCCCTCTGTTTTTATTGGTATTATTTATAAATGATATATTATTCTTGATATGTAAAATGTAACCTAAAGTTTAAATTAACCAAAAATAACGTTTTTTACGTTAACAGAAGTATAAAACACTTGTGATACAAGTCATATTTAGGAAATTTATTTATTTATTTTGAATTTATTTATACTGGCGAAGTTAAGACTTCAATGCCTTCTCTTACACTTAACCAGCTATAGCATAATGAGCAAACGTAAACATAATGAGCAAGAAAGAAATATACTTAAATTCGTAAATTAACAAGAGACGAAACATAAATATGATAGCTCAAATAGATTAGACTCTAAAAATGGTGTGTGGTTTCCAATTATGTATATGTCTTGAGCAGGACTAGAGACAAGGGAATGTTTAAAGAAGGGAAAAAACAATAGCACAATAATATGGATCTACAATAGCACAATTACGCGTATAATAATACGCATTACCAATCATAAATATTAAAGTGAGAACCTACAAAGTAGCTGAGAGAAAAAAAAATTCAATTTCAACTCTATAAAATATATAAACATATCTATAATAACCACTTACGTAATAATGAAAATTGAATGCAGCAACTCCTTGAAATAAATTGACGAATCGACAGCAACAAATTACACATTGATTAAAGTGAATGTATGCATAAACAGGTGTTGCTAAGTTGCACAAATAGTTAAGGGGGAAAAAAGCTAAACAAATTAAAATACTACGGAATAATGATTCGTGTGCACGCGTGTGTGTGTGGAATCATCGGCGCATATTGTTAATGTACTTAGTAGCACTGCTCTTAAAAGTAGTTAGTGTTGTCGAGTCCCTTACCTCTACGGGTAAATCATTCCACGCTTGTGCAACAGAGACGGTGCAATAATTTGCATATACCTGGATTTTGTGAGCTGGAATATTTTAGCGAGATGTATTTTTAGCACGCGTGTTAAAGTGTGATCATCCCCCAATGTTTTCAGCCGAGTACGTAAGTATTCTGGAGTAGTAATATACGAGGATAGTATTTTGTATGCTAGTGTGAGACTGTGGAGCTGACGTCGTTCGTCCAGATGTAACCAATTTAGTTTATCAAAGTAGGGTGACGAGTGATCACGTGATTTTAGGTTTAACAAAAATCGAACACAAGAATTTTGCATGCGTTGAAGTTTAGCTGCCAAATTTTGCGTGATGTCTCCATAAACCATGTCACAAATAATAAAAAATAGGGAATATCAGCGACTGTACCAATGTTAATTTGGCTTTAAGTGGTAGAAAATTCTTAAGCCTATAAAGAGTATGTAGTACAGCGTATGACCTTCGACAAACACTGTTTATGTGACCCGACCACGAGAGTGTCTCGTTGAAAACAGCGCCTAGCGTTTTAACCTCTTTCAACAGAGTAATAATCCCACCGGCTGGAACAATATCAGGGAAAGTCAATCTCTAACGTTAATTTAAATTTATACGAGAACCGATTAATAAACACTGTGACTTCGCAGGATTCAATTTTAACTTATTTTTGCTGCACCAAAGGTGTAACCATTTCATGGTGATTATTTATGTCCTTAATTAAAGAGCTTGTAGGTTTCGGAGAAGCAGATGAATACAACTGGAGATCATCCGCGTATAAATTATGACTTTTTTTTTAGCACTGATGATATGTCATTAATGAATAAGGAAAGAAGAAGCGGCCCAAGTACACTACCCTGAGGAACGCCTAAGTTCATAGGTTGCCAGGTGGACTTTTTATATTCAATGACTACACATTAATGACGACCCTGAATATACGAAGTCATCCACTGTACTGCATTATCTGAGAAATGAAAATATAGTTTTAGTTTTTGCATGATTATGTCATCATTTGCCATATTAAAAGCTTTACTGAAATCTAATAAAACCATTATAGTCACCTGACTTCTATCTATGTCCTTTCTTTCTGATAGAATCTGCGATATCTACAAGAGCAGTGCAGGTACTATGTCCTGTACGGAAGCCGGATTGGTAACTGTTAAATAATTTGTTGTCGTTCACATATTTATACACTTGGTGTCCTATGAATTCTAATGCTTTCGACAAAGCTGGTAAAATACTAATGGGCCGGAAATCGTCTATCACAGTGGCACTGGTGGGCTTAGCAAGTGGTTTCACAATGGCATATTTTCAATAAGTGGGGAAAAAACTAGCTGACAGCGATTCGTTGAAAAGATCAGTAATTACAGGCAGTAAAATGTATGTTATTGATTTAATGAAACAAATAATAACACCATCCGATCCTTCTGCTTTAGACTTTATGCTCATTATTGCTCTGTAAGTTTTCTGTAGAGATACGCGTGGAACATAGAACAAATTGCATCGAGATTCATTCACTGTTTCATGTTGCTTTATATCAGTACTGTCAGTTATATCCTCTGCGACATCTTTACAACATGAAGACTGAACAAAGTAACGGTTCAAATCTTCTGGAGAAATGTTTAAAGGTGAGCTAATATTAGTTTTACATTTACCGATCCCTAAGTTACGCAGCCTTTTCCACAAATCACGAGGGGTTCGGCATGAACCAAATGAGTCGAGTGAGTAGAGCATTTTAGCACGCCTTACCAACTGTGTGCATTTATTGCGCAGCAGCCTGTACTGTTCGAAACTGTCAGCTGCGGGGGCATTAGTTCGTATGTCCCGTTTATATCTGGAGTAAGCATTGCCATGCTTTCTCATCAGCTGAACAATATCACCCATCAGCCACGGAGCAGGTGGTATTGTTACCTGTCTAGATTTAATTGACACCGTCCTATTGTACAAATCTGTGATCATATGACACTGAAACGGGAGATTTTCTCGTCCAATGTGTCAATCACGTTTATTTCATGCCATGGCATCATTACCGCATCGCTGTTCAACTTGTCCGTATCGATATTTTTAGAATCTCTATAAGTAATTATTTTAGGTTTAAATTTAGGAGCACGCAGTTTATAGGATAGGAATATGAGTTCATGAAATGAAATACCTGGAACAGCAGTCTGTCCGTGCGTCAGAATAAGTTTGGGATTAGACGTAAACATGAGGTCAATCCAGGCTGTGTGGTGAGTAGCTCGAAGTGGGCAGACTGTAATATTCATACACGACAAGGTAGTTAGTAGCTTATTTGCTTCATTTGTGTAAGACAGAAGATTTATATTGAAGTCCCCCATAATAATGCTGTGATCGTAACCAGCAATCGAATTTGACTAAGTTTCTTCAAAGTCGGACAGATCTGCCACCTTCGGTGGCCGAAAACTACTGATAGTAAAACTTTATTCGGTGGAATTGTTAACTCGATGATGCATTCTGGCCTTCCTGCGTACTCGGAGGGTGACGATGAGAGAATCTTATCTTTAATATTATCCTTAAAGTAAATTGCCGCTCCACCACCACCTTTATTAATACGGTCATTCCGCACAATTTGATAACCAGATAGTTTAACGAGCGTCGATGAAAGGCTAGGTTGTAATTATGATTCACTTATTAAAATTACATGCATAGAGAGTGGAGTAAAAATTCTCCTCACTTCATCAATGTGCCACAGCAAAGACTGGGAATTGATGGGCGTAACCTTCAAACATTCAGGATAGGGAGAAAAAGCATTGTTGATGTAAGTCTGGGGGTCAGCTGTGGAGGACGGACACCGTTGGAAACCGCGGGTGGCAGGACTCGATAACACTACATCACCTTTAGGATGGCTGACCATCACAGACAGTTGAAGAACTGACTAACTCGCCTAGTTCGTTGCCGACGATTCCACAAACCATACACTTAGAAGACATATTTATACAAACGCACATAATACACGCACACATAGTTTGAAGCAACACAGGATAATGTTAGACGTTGGGGATTAAAAGTAATTATTGTTATTAGTAGCTTAAAGACTAAAATAAACTTATTTTAGTACCTAAATAAAGTTGCACCAGAAGTTGTACACGGAAATAGGAAGTTAGCAACGTATCATAGCAAATACTGAAAATGGAAATTAATAAGTTCAGTTACTTGTTAGCAATCAGTCAGTCAGCTATAAATTTGGAAACGGCGTGCACCACTTTGAACAACAATCCTAATCTCTGCAGTCCACACGTTGTGTAGGCCATACTTCGCAATGGCGGCATTCAGCAGTGCAAGGCGTTCCATCGTGACGTCCTCGCGAATGGTCACACCACTTTTTGCTAGGAAGCGTTTCGCGCGGAACACTTGATTACGCCGTCGGTATGAAGTCAATTTCACAATTATTGGACGTGGCTTACCTTCTTTTTAGCACCAGCACGGTGACTTCTATCGATGTCACTATTGTTGACATGCAGCTTGTTGCGAACCACATCGAGGACAAGTGCGTCGGTATCTGCCTTCTCACTCTCCGGGATGCCGAACACACGTAGGTTGGATCGCCGCTGATATTGTTCAAGCTCGTCTTGTGCCCAGGAAATGCTCGCGCTTCGCCTCCCGCAGTGATTCTTCTGTCTTCCGCAAGTCTCCCCGGCGTTTGTTCTTCTCCACCACGTTCAATGAAATAGTTTCCACATTCACACTTACTACTTGTATTTGGCGCTAAGAAGGTCCTTGACCCGGTCTTGAAATGAACTGCTCCAGCTGACGCAGTCATGGCACACAAGTACATACTGAATAAAATGCCTGCGAACATTAACGTTTCAAACAATGTTTCTTCTACACAGGAAGTACGTCACGTGAGACAGCAAGAGCGAGGTCCTGGCCGACTACACACAATCCGCCATTATGTGAAATAACCAAACATGTCATAGATAGGGTGATTCTTCAAAGGTTAGATGCAAGAAGTGTGGATAAGCCGCGGTTATATTTGTAGTAAACGTTTTCAACGTCTTGAGGTGACGCCCGGCTATAAGGAAGAGTTGTGGCGGCGATACGAAGTAGCATCAACAAGCTCGGCGTGTGTCATGTTTTCTCAGAATTTGAAGCGGTGTAAGGTTTTATATCAGTCATCGGTTCAGTAAAGATACTGCTTTATCGTTACAGTTGAAAACTCTGTTTTACACAAAAATAAATATCGCAAACAGAA
Source organism: Clitarchus hookeri (assembly GCA_002778355.1). Taxonomy (NCBI): domain Eukaryota; kingdom Metazoa; phylum Arthropoda; class Insecta; order Phasmatodea; family Phasmatidae; genus Clitarchus; species Clitarchus hookeri. Next base: position 283,951 of record NQII01001860.1, read on the forward strand.
GGCTACGTACAACAATTTTCGCTGATTGTGACATTTTTCAGTGACGACATTTATGTTTCAATAAACAAATTTTTGAATAAGAAACAAAATATCGACTTTGATGTCTGTTCACAAAAAAATAAATATTTATATGAATTAATTTAGAATAGACACAACTGCTTTCAGTGATACACGCATGACAACTAGACAGCCATGCAATGGGGAACCTTCCGCAGCATACAGTAGACACGAGGCCAGTTGGCAGAGCCTCGCGCAGCCAATCAGAGGATGGGAACGCCCACGTCCACGTGTGTGCCTGTGTGCTTATCTACTCTGTGATACGTCACAGCTTATCATATTTTACAATTGCTCTACGCAAACTCTAATCTTGCAAAAAAATATTTTCACACTATTTTAACACAGTTTATTAAATCTTGGTTTACATAAAATAACGTTTTATTTTTAAGCGAGGTCGCCTGTAATTCTAGATATGAAAACTAATAGCTTTTATTTTTTTTACTAAAATGTTAATAAACATTTTGGTGTATTTCGCGGCTGTTAGGGTGGTGTTCGTGAGACGCTTAAAAATGGCGTGGCGTGTTCTAGATTTTAGTGTGGAACAGTGTCTTGTGCAACTAATAATTTGTTTGCCTCCATACACGTATACGTTTTGTGTTAAAAGTTAAATAGCTAAGAACAGATTTTTTTTATTCGGTTAAATATTGCTGCAGTGTTGCACGAAGGCATTTGAGGCAGGTTTCCGTACAACACTGCGAATATCACAGCGACGTCCATTACTGTTGTTGAACCCTACGAATGAACTACTGCATTTTTGTTCGGCTTTCATTTGATATGCTTGTTTATAGTTTTTTTTTTAATTTTAAACACGCAAATGCCTTGCCATAAAAAAATACAGCAATATCAGTCGAAAAGCCTGTGATTATGGGTCCCCCAGAAAATCCCATAATTATGTAAAATCATTGTTGTGGAACCTAATATAGTAAATGAAAAAAAAAACCTTAATTCATTTTGCAATATAAATAACTACAACAATTGAAATTAACTTATTTTTAGCCACTTGCGCTACAAAGCAGTGTGGTTGCACTTGGCTTACAAACAAAAATTCCCAATTATTTTTCAAACAATTTTTTAATATTATCCTTTTAAATTAAATGCACCAGGGCGAATACTGTGTCGTGTGTTTAAAACTCATTATGAGTAACCAGGACCGCAACTAAGAGAATTGTGAGATAAAACTTTCATTTCAATGTATGGGCGAATTCGTTGACCTGTGGGTCAAGTTCGCCGTGCTGTATCTTGTAGCAACTGGGACTAACGAAAACGTGAACACTCGATAGCAATGAGTGTCCACTCCGCACTCCGACAGTCAGCTTACTTCAGGTACACAGAGAGGCCGCAGTTAGGTAGCGGCTAGAGCGCTTACTTCCCATCAATGTTAAATTCCCGGCTGGGTTACGCCCACTTTTTCATATGAGAATCGTGCCGTATGATGCCGTTGGTCAGCGGGTTTTCTGAGGGATCTCCCGCTTTCCCACGCCCTAATATTCCGCCGCTGCTTCACCCTCATTGGCTCTCACTACCCCGCCAAATTAAAGTAAATAAATGGAAGATAAATCAATGACATCGACATCAGTAGCTATTTCTCTGTGATGAAAGCAGTCAGACGCTCAATACTGCAAGTGTCCCAAGGGGCCACGGTGGCTCAGTGGTCAGACTTCTCGCCTCTCACCAAGGCGAACTGGGTGCAATCCCGGCCGGGTCACTCCGGATTTTCGCAAGTGCGAATCGAGCCGGACGATGCCGCTGGTAGGTGGGTTTTATCGGGAATCTCCCTTTTCCCTTGCATTCCCGTGCTGCTATATTCTCACCTCTTAAGATCTCGTTGCTAAGAACCGCTCAAATCTCTTAATTCAACTCAACTGCAATTGTCCTTGCTGTCCAAGGACTTCAGATTTGAGGATCGGTTTACAAGATGGGTTCATGCCACCTGCATTGAGAGGTAGTCTATATGCTTTTCTCGGTTACGGCCATTCGGAGTGTACAGTGCATACTCAAATGAATAGAGTAGTGTGGTATAAAAATATTTTTTGAAGTTTATTATTAAAATAAACATCAGTTTCAGAATTTTATTAACTTGAAAGTTTGTTTTAGAACTGTACATAAGAAGTTTTTTAATTTTTAAAATATTTAGTATGCACACTATTTAATAACAAAATCACGTCTTCTTTGTTTTGATATAAATTGAATTATCACAGCTTAAATATCTACAAAATTTAAAAGGGTTTGAAGAATTAAATCACATNATTTACGGATAGCATCTCACATCTAAACTTATAATTAATAAATATAATAATCATAAATAACATAATAGTATAGATACTTACTGGAATCACTCGTAGCTTCCCGAACCCAAGGCCACAGAAACCTCTCTTCCCTTTGCAGGATTTCCTCTCATCAAAGACCAGAGCACATATTTTGCTGTTTACGAACACCGCTTACAGTAGCTATTGCAGTGTCTCTTTACGGCCTGATATTAGTTTCCTTAATTATTATGCTATTGTTTATTGTTCAATTAAACACAGGGAATGAAATTATATCTTTTAATTTGCAAACAAATATCGGTAACAGTAGAAAGAGATATGTATAGAGCTGTCTTTCAATAAAAAAAATTATGCCCAATACAAAAAACTTCCTTTCGTTTCACAGTGTCACTGCTTTCATGTCCGTTCATGTACAGCATCCGCTTAGTTAATATATAATGAAATTAAATATTTGGCTAAAATGATAAAGATGGTAAGTAATAAAAATTTCACAGTAGATCAAATCCAAACTTTTCTATTAGTTGTAATACTTTAAATCCTAGAGACAAATTTTATTTGGCCTACTTTAATCGATTTTCATGAATAGATGTAATTCTTCTAAATGAGAAATAGTAGGCAGTTTTTTAAGGTTTTAATATCACAGTAATAACTCCAGTAAAACACGTAAATCTACAATGGTTAATATAGTAAACGGAATTCGGTAATTTGTAATATGAAACATTAATTAAACCGTAACAGTTTGTTTAAATATTTTAATAATTAGTATTTAATAAGTTTATATATACTATGTAATTAATTTAATTTTTCTGTTTGCTACGTACTTCAAGTAATAAATAGACTTTCGAGTCGCGTTCGGAATTATCCTTAGCACAATTAATAGAGAATGCGTAGAGTTCTTCTCGCAGAAATTTTTTTAAATTAAACACGAGCAAAGATTTAAGCTATTCATACCCCGTCTAAAAAAAAAAAAAAAAAAAAAANCGTAATATACACACGCTGGTCGATTTTAATTTCATCAAACATGTTCGCATGCAGTCTCCACTCGCTCGCAGTCAATATACCTCATTTAAAAGTTAAATTAACATTCGAACTTGTGGAAATACTATCAAAATGTTTTTACAATTTTCTCCAAACTCAGTAGGCTAAACCAGTTTCGTTAAGGGATGGAGGTCTTAATTAAATAAAAGAGTTAATTATAGTTTCCCAATTTTGTTTACAATAACTAAAAACAAAATTCTCTCAACCCAAATTGACATCACTTGCTGTTTAATATTAATGAGTTCAATGGAATTTAACCTCAGAGAAATTAATGTAATTAAATAATTACAAATTATTCCCAATATACAGAGCGTCAAAACCTATGCAATTACTCTTATAAATTATATGTCCATATTTGATAGTTCCAATATTTACAGTTGTGACGGTTTCTGCCGACACATGCAAATAGGACTCGTCTCTGTTTCCTCAGGAAAATGTTCAAGGAACAGAGACCTCCTGTTAGTGTGTCATTAAAGGGCATCATAAAGCTTACTTTGGGTTTGCACAGTAAAAAAAATAGTAGTTAACAAAATTCTGATATATTTTCCCCCTTTCTTGAAATATGAAAATATCAATTCCCAACATGCGATTGCAAAATCGATTAAAGATCTTTACTAAAATCCCATGACTTTAAATCACCCACAAGGATATAATAATTAATATATATATATATTTGTCCCTTTTATACTAAATAATGACAAATGGAGATTACATATCTTTTAATAGTTATGCAAATCCCCCTCCCCTCCCTCCTCATCGTCAAACAATTTAAAACAAACGAACAGCAGTTCCTTCCCTAATAAAGTCCCTGGCCTGTCTCCCCGAGCAGGGGAGAACACAAGCCCTTTATACAATTTTCTCGTCTTCTCGAACAATTTCCGACGTNCACAAGGATATAATAATTAATATATATATATATATATATATATATATATATATTTGTCCCTTTTATACTAAATAATGACAAATGGAGATTACATATCTTTTAATAGTTATGCAAATCCCCCTCCCCTCCCTCCTCTTCGTCAAACAATTTAAAACAAACGAACAGCAGTTCCTTCCCTAATAAAGTCCGTGGCCTGTCTCCCCGAGCAGGGGAGAACACAAGCCCTTTATACAATTTTCTCGTCTTCTCGAACAATTTCCGACGTTCATGGAGCGGAAACGCCTCCTGGTGACGTCATGGCTGGCCGGCGTCATGTTGTCATTAAGACTCTCATGGAGGGGGGGAAGAGGCAGCAGGCGAAGTTTCGAAGCAGCACACTAGCGCGCCACACGCCATTTGCCGTCCAGCACTCATACAGGCAACAGCAGCGAGATGGTCAGTTGAGCGGTTCCCATCGCACCAAAGGTAAGCCATCGTCCACAGCCCTAATGTAGAAACAGTAATCCAAGGCGATGTGAACTTAGGCGAATTTTTTATGTGCGTAGGGCGTCACACAATAAGTCCGTATCATATGCTATTTAGTACCACTTCAATTTAATACAGGTCCAACCAGTCCGCAATGTTCTAGAGTTCTCCGATCGTCCGCATGCACAGTAGCCTTCACTCGTCGGGTTTCACTCCCCGTCGTCCATTCGCACCACAAACACCTCGTCCGCCGTCGTCGTCCGTCCTCTTCACCGATGTCGCACTCTTCTTTGCCTGGATACCGCACTCAGCCAACTGGCGTCCACAGAAAAACTGCCAGCCGCTGGACCGCTGCTATATTTATAGGATCGTAGACCATCGCCTACAAATTTATCTAAATGCCTCGTTGCGCCAAGGGTCCTAATTCCCAGAATGTTCTTGTGCATTCTCTTCACTTGTCGGCTTCTCCAGCAAGGGGGACGAGGAGCTGTGACGCCAGCTATGTCACCGCTGTTAGTCATTCCCCTAGCTGCCCAGGTTGGAGGGTGGATCGCGACGAGGCATTGAACGGGTCTGCCTTAGGGGAGGGGAGGGTCGAGG
>NQII01001860.1:289301-311853 GCA_002778355.1 Clitarchus hookeri
CCCCCCCCCTCACAGTGTCGGATCACGCATAACGAGAGCTCGCTGCTGGTGCGAGCTGCAGTGCGTAACACTATTGTGAAGTCTTACAGTAGGGACATACATATTTCTAAGCAATGTTACACAAAATGCACTTTCGCAGCAGGCGCGATAGAAAATAAACTCAATGAAGAAGACCTTGTGAGACGGGGCGCCGTGAGGGCTGGCCGACCAAGTTTGCGTTCGCGGATGCGGCAAATGAAGTGCGCAGAAAGGTGCGCGAACGTTCGGGACAACCTCATCTTTGTTGGTAACATTAATGAGATTTTGAAGGCTTCTGAATCATAGTGCGCCTATATGTATTTATTTGTTTTTCATATGCAGTTGTAATTTTACATTTTAAAAATTTGTTTTATAGCTGTATTGTTTGCGCACATTTTTCTGAGAAAAATCGTTTACAATTTGAAAATAATATCTACTCATTTTCCTGTAGCAATTTACTTGGTAATTATTAGAATAATAACTTTATTCCTTGACTATTCTGTATATGTATTTAAATCTATTACATCGGCAATTCTTTAAATGTATTTTTCTCATACTTTCTTTGTATGGTGAATTTATTTATTTTAATAATCGCAATAAGTTACATTTATTGTATCACGAGAATATTCTGCTATTACAAAAATTAAAAATATTATCTATTTCCATTGTAGGATTTGCATGGGTAATAACACAAAACATTTATAATCACAATTAGGGGCAATGAGATTTCAAGACAAGATACAGTTCAAAGCATTGTGGAGTCGTCCACCTTGTTTGATTGGCTGAAACATGTTATGGTTGGTGTTGATCGTTAGCGCACGAATCACGAGGGCTCAGCGTCGGAATTACAGAATGTTGAGTGGCTCGGCCAAACGCGGAAACACCAGCAGCCAATGGAGGTATGACAACAGCTGAGGTGTCTGTATAGTATGGAATTCTACTGAGTGCTCCTAATTTTTCGCGCAAAATCACGGGCTCTAATCATAATGCCTCTATTTGTAGTAGGCCTCTTTCTGTGTATGGCGATGGCAACTGTTCGGCGTGAACTAGGACATGCCAAGAAAGTCATGAAAATGTGCCAAATTCATTCTTGCTCTTACTAAAAATATTGCAATGATTTCATTGCTGGAAATAATTGTGAAAGAGACAAATCAATTTTATTAAGGAAACGTGTACTAATATTATTAAAATGTAGTCTGACTTCATCTATATTGGTAAAATATATACGCGATTTGGAAGCGTCTGATTTATAGCATTTTATTTGTTTATCAAGTACAGAAAGTGCTGCACGTATGTTTTTAACTTTCATTATCTGCTCTCAGTTGTCTAACAAATATAGTTTGCAATATCATAATATTTATAATGATAAAACATTAATTTTGATTCAGTTCACTGATGTTTCCTCTAATAATGTACTTGGTAATTATTGAAATAAAGTTTATTTCATATACGGCATTTATTTTAGTTTAAATTTCTGTTTATTAAAAAAACATTCTAAATATTTTGTTAAGTTTTGGTATATGTTCTTTAGTTCTGGAAAATAAGGTAAAGCATTATTTAAATTTATTTTTCTCCGATTTTCTTTGTATGGTGAATATCTTTTTTCTTATAATAGCAAGTATAATTTCATTATGAAAATATTCGAGTGTTACAAAAATATAACAAATAAAACTAATGATTTATTTAAATTTAACGGTTTTGATTTATAATAACACATCAAATTTATAGTCATAATGCACATATTTGTAGAGAGGCTCTCTATAATAATGGTAACTCTACAGCCGACAAAATTTTATTACCACAAATATGCATGAACTGGTTTTATTTATTCTGCGACACTGTGCGGTAATTCATTTGTGATGTTTTTAACATATAATACAGGACTGTTAGAAGAGCCGATATAGTACTATTTTCTGAGACTAGGTATAACGTATAGTATAAGTAAGGGTGTTTTTTAGTAGGTGGTTCAAAACAGATAGCTATAATTCGGGAAACTGTGATAAATTATGCATGCCGTTTCTGTTACACGAGTCGTTTGAGCAAACCGCTACCACATAATTTACCATTTTATATACCAAAAACAAAACAGAACTTTGAAATTTAAAAATTAAACCACGCATAGAAAAACGCACGCTTCGTCCTGGGCCGAACGTTGCTTGGAATGTGGTGTTGTAATACAGTAATGACATCGCGAGGATAGCAGTTAGTAAAACCACTGGCTGCGGAGGCACTTCCACTTCCACCCCCTGTGACAAGCCGTTACTCCGCTTGAGGAGGGGGCGGAGGTAAGTCAACACTTTTACGACCGTACGCCCTTCTCACAAACATTTCATTGTTATCCGGTGCCTATCTTCAAAAGCTCGAGCACTCCGAATGGCCATAACTCAGCACTTTCGAAAACTCTGCTCGTTTTATCACGCGAATAGACATGGACTGTGAAAACAAAAGAAATTGCGTAACGATTACAAGTAGTGTTGCCGATTGGCCGAACGAGTGCTCGAACGCACCAATCACCGCCATGACGGTCCACACTGACTGCGCAGGAAATGCAGTCTGGCCAACAGCAGCCAAGATGGTGCCGCTGTTGTTCCGAGTGCGCTACTCAGCCAGTAGCAAGGGACATTCAATCCGATAAAACTAGTCTCACGATGTCAAACACTCCGGAGTAGCACTTACCACTCACACGCCACTCTATATATACGACTAAATACTGCTTACAATGTACTATCCTTCTGCCAAGATTACAATGACCCTGGACACTCACTTCATTCATGCGCCATCCAAGTGGAATTGTGGCATTGTCAGCAATGTAAATTTTTTACTTTCAATGTAAATGTGTTAAGCTACTCACGTTCAAATTCATACTCTGACATCTAACTTCAGTGCACATACACTGAAACATTACACTCGCAATACAACGTTGAGCGTTAAGGACCATTTTCATTGTCAGTTTCGACCACAAATAAATCGTTGCGACGAAGATATATTTTGTCCGGGACTGTAGTGTAATGGGTAGAACGACCTGTCATAGGCTATACAGGAATATCTTTATGCTTGGTGTTATCGGCAGTAGCTGTTTACGGAGACTGCGGATATAGCCTCAACCACGAACACCTACCACACTCGAGGGACGTCCGTAATTCACGCAGTGTTCTGCCGCGCACAGTTCAGACCGCCGAGCCACTTGTGCGACGTACCGACATGGTCACTGGACGGCTTAACTCGCTCACAACTTCACTAAGAGCCCGTACGCCACTCTCTAAAGTAGTATATATTATGAGCTGTAATTTTTTTTCATAGGTTTGTTTCAAAAGTGATTACTTTACCGTAAACAGTCTTATATTACATACGTAATGAATCGACCCATGCTACGTGGCGTATATGTCGCTATTCTTATTTAATGTCACTATTTTTAAGTGCGCTACGTAGTGCGAGAGGGTAGGGTTTTACATGTTGAATTATTTCAAGCGTGTCACGGCTACCTTTCACGATATCGCTTTCAGAAGAAAAAAAATCACTTTGTGCCCTTTGAAGAGGGGAACTATGCTACAACAGAGCAGGTAAGAGTAAATTATAGTAAAGTTCAAATGAGAAGATAATCGTGCTGCAGCTCTGGAGGAGGGAATGTAGGGGAGGGCGCTCCCGAACGCTCGCCGCTGGAGGGAGGGAAACCACGTGACACTGCTGGCACTATACACACCAAACTGATAGCATCGCTCTCTACTATTGCGATATTAAATACCGCGCTGCGCGACTTACGTTTTTTCGACACATAATATTTACACGCGGAGCAGCTCTCGCCCAACCGCTCTCGACCACTGTCACTACTGAACTGAACAACCACACCCCTTCATGCAGCGGTAATGGACTCTCCCGACTCAACCGACGGGTTTTTTACTTCTGCGCATTATTTTGTCATTTGGATTTCACTCTACCAAGCGTTATTGTTCTTGTGTGTTTTTGAATGTATAAATCTTAATTAAAGCGCAATTTACGGGTTAATAGAATTGTTACAAAAAACCTTTTGTAGCAGTGTGGCCCGGAGAAAGGTGGGCCAAAAGGGTCTTGTTTGAAAACAATATAGTAAAAAGTGGCCGAGATACGCTTTAAAACCTCTTAAAAGCCTTTTTAAAATTGTGCGACAGTTTGTCGGCGACACGACATTCTGCGACCGTCGCTCGCGCACTACTTGTCCGTCCATTTTGCAATAGCGCCACGTTGTCGTGGCGTTTATATGCGTTTACTGACATCTATCGTCGTACGTGGAAACTAAGATGAACGTTACCCGGGATAATTAAGCAAGGCTTTTAAGTTTCGTTTATTTATTTCAATGGTGTTGTTAGTTCAGCGGAAGTGTTGTTATAACACATATGGATCTAAATGAAAAGTTGACAACTGGAAGAAAATAATAAAATTCACATCTGTGGCATGTACTTCTTTAAATGTTTGCAACTTATAGTATGGCCTGCCGGTATTTAAGTAATCAGGCTGCTATATGTATTCGACTGTTTAAATAACACGCAATATGATTATATTCAAATCCTCACCACACGCACAACTACGATTTTGTTTACAAATACGCTATGTGTATTCTTCTTTCTTATCGCATGCGACCGTCGCAGGTGCGTTAGAATAAGTTCAATAGCTCACTGATGCATCGCCATCGTCTGCTGGCTCGCCTCTGATTGCCTAGTCACTTTTGTCGCACTTTCGCTGCCACACTGTCGCAATATTGTAAACAGCACTTAACATGCAAAACGCCATCCTTTCACTCTGCCGGTCCTGAACTGGGCAGCCGCGTTTGTAACAAGCTGGAGTGTGGGAAGTTAGTGGCATCACGTTCACATGTAGCTCCGTGGGCCTTGTAAATGCCTTGCTTTTCTTCATTATTATGGTGTTTAAAGAAAGAACATACACAAGTGGTTCTGTCGCCAATTAGCTGTTGGCCTCACCTGCCAATACAGACATGAAAACTGATCTTCAGCTCACGATTATGTACCATTATCGATTTTGCCAAATTTTTGTATGATTGACATTGTCACAATTATGGGTTTGTGGTTTAGTTTTAATGTCTACTGCAGTGTAAAGTCAAAAGCTAGTTCGTTATATATGTACTATCGGGATTGTCGTGCCTATAAACCCAAATAAGCAATAAAAACCTGGAATCTAATATGATGGATGAAGCTTGCCCTTAAAAGCCTCATCAAACATAAAACTTATACTGTTGAAATCCTCTACAGTTCACTTTAAAAAAAACTGGCAATAAATACTGTCAATAACGAAAAAAAATTGGTTATATACTCCCTACACTATGTCAATAAAAATTGAAAAAATGTGTAGTGAAAATAGGGGGATTTTTTTCCCCCAGAGAAAAAATAAGTAGTATTTTAAATAATAAAGTAAATAAAACCCTGTAGTGCCGTAACTGTAATTTTAAAAGCCTGCAATATAACATACAGTAAAAAGAATATTTCAGATGAACAAACATCTAATTGCTCCTATAGCAAAAATTATACCTAAATTTCCGAATACTTCTTTTTTTCCTCTTTCGTGTGCAATAATATGTGAAATCATACCAAATCCTGGTAAAATCAAGATATGCACTTCTGGATGACCGAAAAATCAAAATAAGTGTTGATATAGGATAGGATCTCCTCCTCCCGCAGGATCAAAAAATGATGTATTTATATTTTGGTTAGTTAATAATATTGTGATTGCTTTTGCAAGTACAGGTAATGAGAGTAATAATGGTTTCCAATGTGCTCTTTATTCACCGCTCTGTTCTGTGGCTGCGTCGTCTTGACTCTGGACCTAACACGAATCAATAGGCGGTTTTCCCCGTGNTATTCACCGCTCTGTTCTGTGGCTGCGTCGTCTTGACTCTGGACCTAACACGAATCAATAGGCGGTTTTCCCCGTGACGTCAGCTATGGTTGCTGAGCCCAGAGATGTGAGATGACGTGCCGCGACCGTCAGCTGGTGAGTCGCACTGCTGCTACAGCCACGGAGACCGCGACATACTGTATAAAGGAATACTGGGACTCTCCACAAATTAAAAGCTGCATTACTCTTGAATATAGTATATTCGCGGTTTCTTCACACTTTTCGTTCAAACCTGTCAAATATCACCCTATGTATGACGTGCTTGGTTCCCCCCCCCCTAAATACGTCTTGTATCACAAGCGTTTTATACTTGTGTTTACGTAAATGTACCTTTTTATGGGTAAAATTGAACTTTCCCTTATATTCTATCTATGAATTATAATATTTCATTTATAATTACGTGAATAAAAACAGGGAGGAAAAAGGTATGTTGGTAATGCCTAGTAAGAAATAGTTCTTATGCAGAATATTATTGAGTGCGCACGAATGCGGTGCGATGTCCCTCTGGTGTAATATTTTAGACTTGATTAAACTTTGTTTGCATGAGACAGAGGAATATCTTGGAAGTAGAACTTTACCAGGACCTCAGAAAAGTTGGGAAGTAACCGTAAATGGATTATATAACAAAATTTATGAACAGTCATATTTTATTTTTGATAACGGTTTAAGCAACACGGTTTTACCTCTTGAACGACGAAAAATTGTTTTCGCTATGAGAAAAATGGATTTTCAACTAAAGAATTGTACATCTCATTTCATAAAAATCTTTGGTAGGATTCGTTAAAACCTCATGTTACTAAATAGTGGTATATTATTCAAACATGTGCCACTATGGTGTGGAAGGGTGTAACAGGTTTGTTATGCAGTGATCAGGCCTTAGCTGGACGGCCTGCCTGATCACACCTTCAAACATTGAACCAGGCCACGAGCGTGATTGCAATAACACCTTGCGAAAGACAGTTGCAGACCTCCTTCAACCGGCCAGTAAACGGGGCCGAAAATATTTAACAACGCGTTCGATATAGGCCAGCGTAACACCGGTAGCAGCGTCTTTTGTCGTCGGGCCACTGTAATGAGACGAATACTTAATACAATTAATTAGCACCTTGGTGTTTCATTTAAGTTTCCCCAATCAATAGTCACGTAAATAGTTATTGTATAATCCTTATGTCAATAAACTCCATCTTATACTGCTGTGCTCTACTTAATCATGACTCATTATTTAGCTACGCCCATAACCCCTTTCAGGTATGAATTGGCATAAAAGTAAGTTCATAACAAGATGGAGCGGTGATAAGCGTGTCGTGGATCGCCATACGATGGCGCCACGGCTAAAAATAAGGGACTACGCAGTTACTTGCGNAGCGGTGATAAGCGTGTCGTGGATCGCCATACGATGGCGCCACGGCTAAAAATAAGGGACTACGCAGTTACTTGCGGTCTCGAAAGAAAAATTTCCTCTGGGTTTATGGTAATGACTTGCGAGACACTTGGGATGAAAAAAATATGACATTCACTCTGGAATTTGAGGACATTTCATTAAAAAGGAGGACAAGACAAGTTTATTAGAGCTGCGAATTCTTCATACCGGAGAACGAACCATATAGTTTTTCACATATAATTTAACCTCAATTTTGAAAAATATANAGCGGTGATAAGCGTGTCGTGGATCGCCATACGATGGCGCCACGGCTAAAAATAAGGGACTACGCAGTTACTTGCAGTCTCGAAAGAAAAATTTCCTCTGGGTTTATGGTAATGACTTGCGAGACACTTGGGATGAAAAAAATATGACATTCACTCTGGAATTTGAGGACATTTTATTAAAAAGGAGGACAAGACAAGTTTATTAGCGCTGCGAATTCTTCATACCGGAGAACGAACCATATAGTTTTTCACATATAATTTAACCTCAATTTTGAAAAATATAGTTTAATCAAGGTATTAGAGTAGTAGGTGTATGTGTCTCCTAGGGACACACTCATCGTGCATCGGAGTTCGGAGTTGTCCGCCATCTTGGATGACGTCACAGGCGCGGCCGGCGGCCATATTCATCTCCCTCCTCCTTCCTCGCACTAGCCTTTTAACCACGGCCAACCATTCCATCGACCCGTAAACCTTGAAATGATTTTAATAAAAAAATAGTTTTATAAAACATATTTTAATAAAAAAAATATTAAAAATTAAAATTATCAGCTTGCCACTTTGGATTCTTATTGATTTTCCTGGGAAAAAAACGCCCTTTAGCATAGATACGTCCACTCGCTCGACTACCACGACCATTGTTAGAGTGCCGGTCACCAGCCTGTATATTTTTTTACGCATTCAAAGATGTAATTTTCCAAACGCGGGAAGAATTATAAAAATATTGAAAAAATCGAGGAACATATAACTAAACCTCACACTCACTCCCCCCTCCCCACTTTATCATTCTCCTCCTCTGCCATCACCCGCCACCCACTCCCCAGTCATAAAAATCGAGAAACAATTGTAAAAATCGAAAGAAACTAATAAAAGTTTAGGAACATATTACACCACTGACTCCAAACACAATGTTGAATGTTGGTGAACTTAATCTTGATCCCATCCCCTTCCCCCGCTAAATTCATAAAAAATCGAAAAAAATCGAAAAAATCGAGTAACATTTAACATAAGAATCCCCTTCCCTTGCTCGACCCTCTATTTCCAAAACCTTACCCACCCCCACAACAAATTAATAATTGGCCTTATATAACAAAAATTATACCTCCACCCATACCAATCAATCGTATCTGCACATTGGCCACTACATTGCGACTTTATAAGACAATTGTTTTTTTTTTCAGTATTGGACACTGTAGAGTTTAGTGGTTATTTCTTTGGTAGTGTCTACCACCAGATATCTCCCATGTCGTACATTTCCAAACCCATGGCCTTGGTGACAACACATGCATTCTTCGTCTTGGCCGGCCTGGCCCAGGCGAATTTGCCATAGGCATCGATGACTGTCACTACAAGTNATACCTCCACCCATACCAATCAATCGTATCTGCACATTGGCCACTACATTGCGACTTTATAAGACAATTGTTTTTTTTTTCCAGTATTGGACACTGTAGAGTTTAGTGGTTATTTCTTTGGTAGTGTCTACCACCAGATAGCTCCCATGTCGTACATTTCCAAACCCATGGCCTTGGTAACAACACATGCATTCTTCGTCTTGGCCGGCCTGGCCCAGGCGAATTTGCCATAGGCATCGATGACTGTCACTACAAGTCAGCTGATATCGCGTACGGAATAAGAACCGCGGAGCCAAGTTTGGGTGCAGGAAGATTCAGTTACGAGTTAAAGACGGACGGTCGCCATGATGCAATAAGATGGATGGTTCATTGTAATGGCGATCACCACATTACCATCCTAGACAGTGGGAAGATGGTATGGCAGACCTTGTGCTCACCACTCATGTGTGATGTCTATCTATCAACGACGTTGTGAGCTGGCAGCCATCTTGAAAATGCTTTGGCCATGTAAGCAGCGGCAGCTGGCCCGATCGCCAGTTCTCGGCCTCGCCAGCAAGCATGTCTTCCAGTCTGCATGTGCGATGGTTGCAAGAAGATTACCAGTCTCGTGGCTACCAGCAGAGTACCAGTTCGAAGTCGACGACTATAGCGGACCTGGAGGAAGTGAAAGATGTCGACCGCAGCATGTTCGATCCTAATTCGCGGTATCATTACGTCTATACAAGCCAACACTGTGTAGAATATGGCATCTGTATTAAAGATGAGTGTGGTGAGATTCGCAGGTATACTTTATTTTGAAATGTGCAATGGGAATATTCATTTCCGGTTCAGATGGAATATATTTCCACCGAAAACCAACTCCCAGATTTTAGCAAACTTCCAATGTGGAGATGACGAGTGCTACTTTCACCTTTGAAGTTCGCCAGTCTTGCGATTGGTCGGTCTTGTGTTGAATGCGTAAATAAATGTACAGACTGGTGGCCGGCCCTCGGACGGTGGAGGTGGTATTCGAGCGAGTGGACGTATCTACGCGAACGGCTGTTTTTTCTTCAGGAAAATCAATAAAAATGCAAAGAGGCAAACCGATGCTTTTTAAATTTTAATATTCTTTTATTAAAATATGTTTTATAAAAATATTAATTAATTAAAATCATTCGTAGGGATANCTGGCCGCGCCTGTGACGTCATCTAAGATGGCGTACAACTCCAAACTCCGATGCATGATGCACGTGCCCCCGGAGAGCCATAAGCATACTACTTATTAGTATTTGAAGCAGACAATTAATTTTAAACATTTTAATAGTTCCCATTATAGTTGACATATAGTATTATGGTTACTGATAAGTTCCAGGAAAGTAAACTTGTATACATGCAGTTGTTCTATTGGGCAAAACATTTTAATAAACACAGTGCAGTATAAAAATGTAATCTATATAAAATATTAATAAAATTAAAACGTAAAATATTACACTGTTTTATTAAGAACACTATCTTTTACCCGCGGCTTCGTTCGCATGGTTATATTAACAAACTTATGGGGGAAATAACGGTATTTGTTAGTAGAGAGACGCTGATCATAAACACAGAACAGAGCACTAAGGATGTCATTTTTNGACGCTGATCATAAACACAGAACAGAGCACTAAGGATGTCATTTTTTGGTGCTAGAATCGCTCTTTTACATAGCCACTGGTCGTCATTTATATTTCTTTGTAGATGTGGGTAAACGCTAGCAATCAGTTCCGTTTCACTCTACACCAAAATAATAAAATCCCGCGTTAGTGACACACAGCCCTCGGCATCTGTTTCTAACCGCCCATCTCCAATTTTTAATAGTTTATCAGCATAATGTCCTATATCAACGTCATCGTAGAGGTGCACTCTCATATTTGTCGTCAAGCTGAATTTATTGACATTTGGCCATAAACTAGACGACTTGATACAGGCATTGATTTCATCTGCAGGTGTGCCCCTCTGAATCTACGGTAGAGTTTGACGGAAGTCACCTGCCAGTAATACAACCATTCCTCCCATTATGTCTGTATTGTTTCGTATATCCTGTAGACTTCTGTTTAGTGCCTCTGTTGTTTNCCGGTAATACAACCATTCCTCCCATTATGTCTGTATTGTTTCGTATATCCTGTAGACTTCTGTTTAGTGCCTCTGTCGCTTTTTTTTGTGTGACATTGTGCTTTCGTCCAACACTCACAACTTACATTGACGCAGCGTTGTACCCCGAGCGCTGTTTTTTTTACTAAAATGTTTTTCCTGAGGGAATGAGATATTTTTTTTCGGGATAAAGGTAGCCTATGTCACTTCCCGACCCTCCAACTATCTCTGTGCAAAAAATCACGTCGATCCGTTGCTCCATTGCGACGTGAAAGAAGGACAAACAAACAAACACACTTTCGCATCTATAATATAAAGTTAGGATACACACATTTATATATGTTTAACTAAGTGAATGTTGACAAAACATTTGTAAGGAGTTTTGCTGCGCAAAAACTAATAATGTCTATAATATCAGGTAAAGAAAGTGGACATTTTTTATTACCACGAAAATTACGGTGGGCTCAAAAAAATTCTTAAGGCCCCCGATCACCTAGTGCTTTTTTCCGCGTTTGAGGCCGAGAAGCGCGGGAGTGATAAAGGCGACACTGCCACGCGCAGCAAGTGAGTCATCGCCACTATATGCAAAGCTCTGAACTTACGTGCAGTGTTCTCGTCGCACTGCGTGTACCTATGGAACTTCCAGCGGTGACACTATTATTTTATTGATGGAAAGTTTGTAGGAAGGTGGTTCAATGCAGTTTGGTATTTACCTGATGCGTATATTTTGAGCTATAGCACTTTGAAAAAGCCGTTTTTAGTCGTTTCGGAGTACTCTGAAATGGTTTTTCTAATGCGCGTGGAGTATTAAAATTACTGAACAGCTCTCGTGTGAAGTGTGTGTTCCTTTCGTAGATTAGCACATTGGACGCACGACTCACGTTTAAGAGTTTCGTAGGTAAACAAGTATTTCAAACACTCTGCAACGCAGTTCAAGCACCAAGTAGACGGGAGCCTTAATATGAGGACACGTCCTACTTTGCTGGACGTCAGGTAACCCTGTCTGTGTTACCTGACGTGGCAGGCGCATACATTGGTTATTGTCGGCAGGGGATGCGAGGAACAATGCTGCCAACTTTCCACTAGTTACGCGATACGGTTACCGTTCCAAGCTCCATGGCTGTACGCTAGTAGAATCCGGTTTCTTGTGGCTAGAGGCGATGGAGCAGTGTATGTGTGTGACAGTGTCACCCTTACAGCTTTCAAGCGTCTTTCACTTCTTCAAACTTATGGAAATAGCTACAGGTTTGTTGGTGCCATTCGTACAACGAACCAGTATTAAATGTTATTTTGAAAAGTGTCACTCCTGCGCTATCAACCGACAAATGTGAAGAAACCGTGAAGAAACCACGAATAGAGTATACGAGTGGCTTAATGTTTGTTTATTCATTTATTTATTTAGTCTAGTTCTCTGTGTGTGTAGGTAAAACATTCGCCTTCTTGACAGCTGAATCCATTCTATACATACGTACATAAAAAAAAACAATTAACCCAAATTATTATATCTACATGTCACGACTCATTGATGACACTACGCTAGTATGGAAATCAATCGTGCTATTAATAATGTAACCATGCATACCTAATTAATTTCAATTGATTTACTAATCATGATGGTATGGACGTACAATATTGGAGCATGAATGATAGAATTCACTATCCGAAATAACAAGAGCATGTCTCTTTAAAGACGAGAGTAATTCCAATGAATCGCTTTTTTAATAAATATAATACGTATATAAATAAACTTGAAAATTCTGTTCACGAACTCCTCATATAACATAATGACATAAGATTATAATATTTAATAAAAATTACTAGGACAATGACGTAGCGTACAAAGTAAAAGTCACGTACAAAGTCACAAAATCACATTTCAACGATTGAATATATATATATATATATATATATATATATTCGTTGAAATGTGATTTTGTGACTTTGTACGTGACTTTTACTTTGTACGCTACGTCATTGTCCTAGTAATTTTTATTAAATATTATAATCTTATGTCATTATGTTATATGAGGAGATCGTTAACAGAATATTCAAGTTTATTTATATACGTATTATATTTATTAAAAAAGCGATTCATTGGAATTACTCTCGTCTTTAAAGAGACATGCTCTTGTTATTTCGGATAGTGNTTTATAAAAAAAAAAATATATATATATAGAGAGAGAGAGAGAGAGAGAGAGAGAGAGAGAGAGAGAGAGAGAGAGCAGATAGACAGAGAGACAGAGAGGCAGTGAGGGATCGGGAAGAAACCAACCACGGCCTGTAGTGAGGAACCATAGAGACATTCGCCTGGAGCGATCTCGGGGAAGCATAGTCAACTTGACTCAGAATGAAGGTTGGTCGGAGGAGGAATCGAAGCCGGGCCGTCGTGAACGCGAGTGTAGTTTGTAAGCAGTGTGCCACCTCCCTCAGAGCTGAAACTCAAGAGTACGACTATCGTAAGAACTGCTGCAGCAGTTATGCCGTTACAAGATAATGTTTTTCGATACTGATTCGAAAGTTCGTTATGTTTAGAGACGAAATTCTAATTTAACCACTCAACTGTTTCGTTGCTGAAAAAAAAAAAAAAATTAGAATATGCACATCTATAATGGAAAAAAAAAAAAAAACTCCCGGAAAAGCAAAATATTGTGTCGTATTCATTGTTTTGATGGATGCTTCCTGTCCTGAAATAGGAAATAAGGTACAAGATTTACATTTGTGGATACGCTTCAGATACCAAAATTGTGAGGATACATTTTTTTAAATACATTAACAATTCAGAATTTAACTTTTTTCCACCTACAATTATTACCAGAGGCATTAAATCGTTCCAGGGAAGTAAATTAACGGGTGTAACAATTTCTGATCGTGAAAGTATCTTGGAGTGCAGCTGCCCAATATTTGTAAACGGACATTCTCAAGGATTCCGTATGTTTGTGGTCTGCAGTGATGAGTAAAGTACTGGTAAATAGTAATTGGGCTTAGTTACAAATGGGTTACAATTACTTACAATCTCTCCAATTACTTTCAAATTAATTTACGTCGGAAGCCAAAAAATTAAAAAATCGTACTAACTTTAAAAAGAAAGATTTAAATTATGTTACTAAATTTAGTAATTTTTATTAGTTTTAAATATATAATTTTAGAAACTGGTAAACATAATTATTTTTAACATTTTAAAACAACTTGTTTTACTTTTTACAATAATTGCATGTTGAAAGTGCTATCTTTTTTTTAATTTTAATAAAGAAAATATTTCCCCCGCTACTAAGTCTTTCAACCACCCAACCGGAAAAAAAAGAAGCTTTGAAACACCTCTAAACTTATAAATATGTAACATAAATATTTAATTAATAATTTATGCAAAATACAGGTATGAAGTAATCATTTTACTATTCCTCACAAAAAATGTAACAATTATTGAAAATTAATAATAATTAAAAAGCACCAATTTCTATTTTAAAAATGAGTAGTTTACAAGTAAAATTTTAAAATCAGGAAATTAACTATTACTTATGTAATTACATGCAATGTAGTGTTACTGGCGATTCAAATACTTGTATTTTATTTATATTTTATGATCGTCTTTATATGGTGAAGTTAAGAGTGGAACACCTTTTTCTACACTTAACGTTTTTAAGCAAGATAAAAAATGAAAAATTAATATCCTTAACCTAGAAATTTAATTCTGAATGCTTGCCAACACTGGTGTCCTAGACAACACAATAATCCGTGAGTGGTATGTTTTAAAAGCATGCGAGCAGCGAGGGATGTGTGTGTGAACTGTCAAGAGGTGGGCTGTAGCGCCTAAGTGTTAGTGCGGAGAGAATGTGGACCGTCGCGTCTCTGCTGTCATAATGGAGACACTCTGCCCTCGCCAGGACCGGGGGAAGATTAGTCACCCCCCGGGGAGACATCCTTCCACGAGACAGACGTGGACTGGTCCAAGCCAGCAGGGGAGAGTCAGCCCTCCTCCCACTTAGCCCGTGCGGACTCCAGTTCGTGACCCACTTCAGCTTTAGCCGTTAGCCCTCCTCAGGCGGAGGACGTCACGTCTACATGTTTTCCGGAACATGTCCGGCTCTCCGCACCTTCTCCCCTCCTGTACCTAACAGGAGACAACTTTCAGAGCCTAAGCTTCTACATGTTTTAGCCGACCTTGCGGCTCTGATGTTTGACCCTAGGCTGCTCCTCCTGTGCCTGATCCGGTAAGATATTACAGGAGATACCATTCTGAGCTTATCACAAGGGGAGTGCAATCAGGACTTTCAATACTTTCAGATCCGTCGTCTGTTTGTCACATTCAGGCTTAGCACATATAGAGAAAATATGGCTTATTACACACCAGGCTGTTTTGTTGCGCACTCCCTTACAGTCTTGGACTAAGTCCATAACCTTGGATTCAATTGAGCTTGGTCAGAGCTCTAATTGACAGTAGTTGAATACTGCCAATAGAAAGAGTATCGCTCTTTCCAATCGCAGCGGGTGGATGTTCTCCACCCGAGGGTGGTTCCACCTCGCCTGTCAACAGCAACGTGCATAGTTGAATATGCACGCGCCACCTTGATAGGGCTGAGTGCTATCCTCACTCTACAAACCCGCTTTGTGCAGTTGGAATTGCAAGCCCAGGCCCAGGTGCCCTAACTTGGGCTTGCTTGAAGACAGTCACCGTGATTGTATTTATGATAAAGAGCGCCATAATGATGCTTACAAATAACCGTCTTTATGTGGTATTCTGTAAGCCATATCTTTATTGATATATGCTTTTATGTACGTCTGGCAACGCAGTGAGTGGGCTGCGTTCTATAATCAACGCTCTGCTTGTTTAATTATATTTTTCCCGTTATTACAGAGTGTCTTGCGTCACTCATTTTGATATTATAGTAAATTTTCAACTATGAATGAAATTTATTTCTTAAACCATTTTCGAATAATGCTTCTAAAATAAATGTATTATTTTTATGGATACAAGAGATTTAGGTTGTACTAGTTCATTTTGATCATCACGAGATAGCAGCACTGACCAGTGGTCGAATCCGTCACTTATGGTTACGTTAAAGCGAAAGTATCACTAGTGAATGATAAAATCTACTCCATAAATTTATTCCAGACACTGTTTATTTGTGCCAAAATATAACGAAATATGACGTGCTAGAATTAACCTAAATAGGTCAGCCATTTTCCTTCCAATTATCGTTCATAAATACACCTTGTCGGCCTGTCTTTTATAAAGAAACTCACGAGGCATTCTAAATACCATCATGGTGACTTATTGAGTTACAGAATACCATTTAACCTCGTTAAGATAGTTAAGCGGTGGATGTCTTTAGATAAAGACAGCAAGAAGTTAAAGAATAGGGCCCCAAGCTTCTGGTCCCTTCTTCGTCTCGCTATTTCACTGGGCGCAGACAGGCAAAATCATCACCCAAGAGACACAATTTCCAGTTTTCTACACTCTTACAACTTTCGCATTTTAAAAATTGTTCCATGCTGAAACAATATAGTCCATTCACGGTTACTTCCAACTTTTCTGAAACCCTGCTGAAGTTCTGCTCCCAGGATATTCCTCCGCCTCGTGCAAACAAAGCTTGATCGTGTAAAAAAAAAAAATTACACCAAAAGGACTGCGTACCATATTCCTGCGCGCTTAGTGTAAAAATATTTTCTATAAGAACTATTTCTTACTAGGCAGTATCAACACACCTATTTTCTCCCGGTTTTTTATTAATTATAATTATACATTAAATATTATAATATATAAATAAAATACAAGTATCATTCCAATTTATTAAAAAATATTTACGTTTATGCAAACACAAGTATAAGACGTTTGTGCTGCATGACGTATTTAGCAAACAGCCAAACACGTCGTGCATGGGGTGATTTGTCAATGATTTTATTCAAAAAGTGTGGATAACCCGTGAATAAACGGCACTAGGTATGTTCGCGTGGTATGCTATTTCTGCTATCTGACAACAAGTGTTATTTTAACAAGCAGCGAAGTAGCAGAAATAGCAGCTGCCTCGGCGGGACGAAAAACGTCATTTCGGAAATAAATAAATAAAATTTATTAGGAAAATTGCGATAATAATTGTTGCCCTTTTGTAGTTCACGTGTATCAAAATTCAGACTAGTCAGGATAACTTGCTTTCGAAAATAAAAGTGACTTCATTCATTTCATTACTAACTGCATATCGCTGTGCACTTCTTACAGGATACTCGTTACCTGCCTGTGTAAAAGCAATCTGCTATACTTCGGCGATCAAGAACACAAATAGTTGCTTTTTATAGCGGAAATAGCAACTGCTACTGTCACCCGAAGAGCATACAAAAAATGGCTTTCGGTAACACGAACGCGAATTTGCAGAAATAGTACTAAACTAGCAGAACAGCAAATAACGCGAACACGCCTGGTGTCTACACCTCACGTAAATATGCAACGTAATATATTTATTTTTTGAAGTTATACTTCTTTTGGTGCGTTGAGGGTAAGAGTTTGGTGTGCAACGGGAGTTGCGCGCGCACGGTGTAACGAAATTCGACAGTGAACGTGGTAGTGGTATGACCCAACGCGCATGCGCGTATCGTCTAGCTATATAGCTATATGCAAACGCAAGGTACTCAAAATAGCACGTGGTTATATTTAAAACTGACAGAAAATCAGTTCATGTAATAAGCAAATTGAAAAACATTTAATTTATATAGTTTGAATTCAGTTATGATATGAATGAATAGAAGCGTGAAATGGTAACATACGTAATAAAATTTTATTTTAGTCACGCCAAAGAAATATAACTTCTAACGCGCGTACAATTTATATAAAAACTTATATATACCTCTTACGGGAAATACTCAGCTCTGCGGCAAAAAAAAAAAATAAGTAAAATAAAACTGGTTTAAAAACTTAGAAACAGAATATTCAGCCACGACAAATAAATCCAAAATGTAACTTAGGAGATCGCCTACCTACCGTTTGAAATCTTAAAATGTGTTGCAGAGCGTGTTTTAAAAATGGGTTTTTTTTACGAAACTTTTAAATGTGCTCCTAATCGGTTTATCTAAGGAAAAAATATCACATTCCAGACGATGACTGAATGCTGCTTTCAAGAAATCACGCACATTGTCAATATTATTTTCATGCAGTCCAAAATACTGTAGCTGAAAACTGCTTTTTCATACTGCTGTATCCCAAAGTATATCAACCGGATAACTTGCATGCGAAACTACGATAGTGGTATAGTCCATTCGCGGTTTCTTCACACTTTTTGAATAAAACCTTTGAAAAAATCACCTCATGTGTGACGTGTTTGGTTGTTTGCCAATTCTGTAATGTATCACATGCGTTTTATAATTCTGTTAATATAAAAGTCCCTTATTTTTAGTTAATTTGAACTTTGACTTGTATTTTATTTATAAATTATACTAATTAAAATTCATATAACTAAAAACAGTGAGAAAATGTGTGTGTTGGTAATGTCTAGTAAGAATAGTTATCATGCAAAATGTTATTACTCTGAGTGCGCATCAATGCGGTGCGTTCTCCTCTTTGTGTAATTTCGTAGACATGGTTAATCTTTGTTTGCATGAGGCGGAGGAATATCCTGAAAGTAGAACTTCAGCAGGGCTTCAAGAAAGTTGGAAGGCACCGTGCGTGTACTATAGTCCTGTGTTCATGTGATGGGGCGTGATGTCGTGTGTAATGTGTAAAGACGTCTTAAATATTACAAACGTTATTAGTAAGATTCTTCAATATTGTTAAGGGAAAAATAAAAAGAAACCTTTGTTATTTGTGGTAAGCAAGAGATTGACGACGGTATCCGAACTGAAACGACGCCTTCTTTGTTGGTATGCACAAACATTCATTCGCTCACATGTGTAGACATTCACATTTTTAATTTATTTATTTTATTTTGTACAATATGATGTTTTAAATTTTACACGAGCTTGGCTCCAAATTCCGGTCACAAAAAAAAACTAATTTTTTTCGCCTACCTAACCTCGCATTGGCTTCTCGACAAAACACGTTGATCGCTATCAAAAAGTTAAACCACAATGTCAAATGTCACATTGAACAATTAAAATCTTTAACTATAATTATAACAGGTATATGCTATTCACAGTAAAGATAGAAGTTTTAAGGCCCTTCCAACAAGCATAATAACCAATAAAGAGAAATGTTTATATCGGAAAAAAATATTAATATTATTTATATTAGTTACTTATAAAAGTATTGTTTTACGAAACAATTTATCAAAAGAAAAAAAATCTATTCTCGGTACATCGGAATCCGATATTTTATGTATTAAAGGACTCGACAAATGTACAATTGCTTAGAATATTATATATTGAGGACACGAGGCACTGTAGAATGACGTGGCGTCTGTTTTTGGCGCATATTGCCAAAGTAAACGTATGTACAGTAGTACATTTTAAATTCAATTTTTGTATTCAAAACAGAGCTTGTTAAAAGATAATTTTAAAACAATTTTTTCCGATACCTGGAAAAAGATATTGATTTCGAGGAAGTATCGTTGAAATGTGTCGACGATTTATATCGGTATATAGTTTATATAATACCGTAATTTCGATGTATCGATATGTTTTTCAACATTTCTACAGTAAATGTACTTTACTGTGGTCTCAGATAGTAATTTTTGTGAATAGTAAAATGTACATTTTTTTTTTATTTGCCGCATGACAATATCCATATTAACAAGTGGAAAAAGGACATATTGGCTGAAAAAATAACTTCAATAGTTCCTTAAAAATCGTTCACTTGACCGTCGACAGCGTGTAGACACAGGGAAGTCGGCATCGTTCAAGAGCGAAGTCAGGACATTCTTTCGTAAACACTTGCGTTTGAGTGACGTCGGGAAGGAAACAAAAGAGGCACGTCATCCCCCCCACAGGCTATTATTTATATTTTGTGTTTCCTTCGCGATGTAGGGAAGTAAATGCTACGTCACGGCAGCGTGCTCGAGTCAAGAGGCCACAACTTGCCTTCCCCTCGGCGGTCCTCCAACAGCGGCCGGTTGAGTGGACTACCTGTGTGTGTCTTGCGCTCGCAGGTGGCGACGAAGCGGACCGACGGCGGTACAAGTGGCACTGTTGCCTACATCGCACACACTATTCCACTAGGCCACGAGCGCAAACATAGTCCATTCCCGGTTACTCACAACTTTCCCGAGGCCCTGCTCAAGTTTTCTACTTCAAGTACATTCCTCCGCCTCATTCAAACAATTCCTAATCTAGTGAACGTTACTTCTACCATTAGTTGAGAATATCAATGTTAGAAGTATGGCAACCAAACATTTTCGCCACTAGGTATAGCCTATTCACGGTAAAGTGAGTACTTTTAAAGCCCTCTCATTTGGAATAATAGTCAACACTTATATTACATTTTATTAGCCTTATGCGGTAACTTCCGAGTGCGGTGGAATATACACACTGAGATTATTACTTACATGTCAATATGTATTTTAAAAAGATGGCTGAAGGATAAAAAAATATCTGAAAGGAAAAAAATAACTAGGACCTCAAAAGTGCTCACTTAACCGTGAACTGCCTATAAGCGCTAGCGTCGGCAATGTTCCATATTTTTTTCTATTTTATACGTTAAAATACACGATAATTGTAATAATCATAACTACACCAGATATGAAATAACTTTTTAACTAAGTAAAATATTTCTCTTTTATTATTAACGTAGCTTAAATTTTTTTATTAAAAGTTACATTTTGGAACACTGCGCACCTGGCGATGGAAATTTTCC
Source organism: Clitarchus hookeri (assembly GCA_002778355.1). Classification (NCBI taxonomy): domain Eukaryota; kingdom Metazoa; phylum Arthropoda; class Insecta; order Phasmatodea; family Phasmatidae; genus Clitarchus; species Clitarchus hookeri. Next base: position 310,083 of record NQII01001860.1, read on the forward strand.
CTATGCCAAACTCTCCCATAGAAAAGCTCGTTTTGTTCCTATCCTGGATAGTATTAACCTTAACCCAGTCGAGAAAATTACGCCAAAGGGACAACGCACCGTATTCGTGCGCACTCAGTTTAGTAAGAATTATTCATCACTAGGCATAACCATCGCACCTATTTTCTCTCTGTTTTTATTCGCATTAATTAAAAATAAAATATGGTTTTAAAAAATTTAAGTGAAAATTCCCTTTAACCATAAATAAAGTACTTTTTGTGTCAACACAAATGTAAAACGGTTGTGATAAGTGGCATGATTAGGAAACAACTAAACACGTCGTACACAGGGATATTTTTCCTATGTTTTATTAAAAAAGTGTGAAGAATCCTTGAATAGGCTGTACACCAGGATGCACTAGATTAAGAAGATCCATCCTTCGTATAACAATAATACCCACTCTATTAATTCGAATTAAAATAAATTTTAACTTTTTTTTAAATGTGATTTTTGTTCAACACAATTAAATTTACATAAACGTGACTTATATGCGCATGCAGTTGTGGCAAATCTAACAAGAAATAGAAACAGCAAAGACAATATACAAATAAATATATATGTACTCATATTGATACGATGCCATCATTTATTGAATTGTAATTACCGCAGTGCGCCAGAAATAATTAACATTTTAATATCCATTTACACATTTCAGTTAAAGATTTGGACACTCCAAATAATTATAAAATAAAGTTACCTCCAGAAAACTGTTCACATTCAACAGAGAATTCTTTAAAATTCCATTAGATTATGCACTGGCAACTAGATGGCACATTTGTCCAATAGGTAGTGATTAAAAATCGCCAAATGTGGTGGAAAATACCCAGACTTGGCAACACTATGAGCAGCCTGTGTGACGTCCTGCGGCACATCGTGTTATTTGCTAATACGCCAGTGACAGCATTGGTGAAAATTAAAATGCGATGTTCATTTGGTTACGACCGTCTTTATAACTTTGATTCTAATTTTCATCTCTGTGGAATAATTTAGGTAACATGAGGAAATTAATATGGACACTGTCAATACGCTAGACTCTAATTTAGTGGTAGTGACACTGCTAAACTGATAATAGCGCTATATACTACCGCGCTGTGCAATACCTCGCAGTTTTCTCGACGGATATTATGCACATGCGGAGCAGCTCTCGCTCAACCACTCTCGGCTGCTGTCACTACTGAACTGAACAACCCTACCCCTTCGTGCAGCGGCAATGGACTCTCCCGGCTCGACCGACGGGTTTTGGACTTTCGCGCATAATTTTCTCATTTGGGTTTCACTATGTACTCCGTTCACGGTTACTTCCAACTATTCTGAAGTCCTCCGTAAGTTCTCCTTCGAGGATATTCTTGCGCCTTACGGAAACAAAGTTTAACGTGTCTAGAAAATTACACGAAAGGTACAACTCACCCCATTCGTCCACGCTCAGTGTAATAATATTTTGTAAAAGAATATTTCTTACCGGGCATTACAACTCCTCTATATTTACCCTGGTTTTATTCATATTAGTTACAAATTAAGTTTTGTTATTTATAGAGTAAAATTAACTTGAACGAAAAATAACGTATTTTAATGTTAACACAAATATACAACTTTTGTAATACACAACATATTTAATAAACAACTAAACAAATCATACAAAAGGTGATATTTCAAAGGTTTGGTTCAAAAAGTGTGAGGAAACCGCGAACGGACTATAGCAGCAGGGCTGCCAGGACAGAGTGTGGACGTGGGG
>NQII01001860.1:311925-343780 GCA_002778355.1 Clitarchus hookeri
GGTGATGCTGCGCTGCATCGGCTCGCGATGAAGGTGTCGCACGAGGTGGCTGCGTGGAATATTCATGAAGCCACCCCCTCTTCCTCAGCCGTGTTTACATCTCGACAGCAGCCACCCCTTCTGCAAGGGTGCGGCCCTTTGTCAAGCCTGCCGCCGCCGTTTCTCCTTCCCGTCATGCCCCGAGTACTCCGCCACCCCTCCCCCGAATTATGGCGTGTCACTGCCTATGTTATTAAAAAGTTGTCCCTCACAACTCCCCCCCTCCTCCTCCATCTTCAACTGCTCTATCTTAACAACAGTACATTTATCTCGTACGACAATTCGCAACTCGGTCCGCACACACTGGTACGTATATCGTGACGAAAGCGACACTCCTCACACACACCAAAGTTTCTCTCGTTGCGTAATTGAAAACCTACGTCAAAGTATCTAAGCAGCGGAATTTCTTTTTCCGACCGCACGAAGCGCGGAACGGAAGTGCAACAAAAAAGAAAACGGTGACTGCACACACAGGCTTCATGAAGATAATTTATTACTGTTCCGTTTGTCGCTCTACCTTCATCGGCATACATTTTATTACGAAATTAAAAGCATATTCAGCCGTGTAGTTTCGTCCAGTTGGTATGTTACTTTCATCTCTGGAGAGGAAATTTAATCTACTTCTAATTTGTTGAGTTCTTGAATGAGTAAGAAGTAAGCAAAAAAATTAACTACGTACTTTTCTGCCGTCGCCTAATGAAGACATGCATTTGTAAGTATGTCACTTCCGCGTGGCACGATTACTAGATTACATGTATAAGTTAAATACGCATTGTAAACAAATAAGGTTCTAGTCAATGTGTTATTGTATTCGTTGGAGGAAAAAAAAATTCTGATGTGTTTTCTGCTAGGATTGCTGTTCGGCGTCCTTGACAACACGAAGGTCTGGGTTCGAATCGTGGAGTCTTTCAATCTGTGCGCCGTTATTAACAGCGGGTTTACATTATGCAGTTTTTAAGTCGCTCTTCGATAAGACAATCTGTCGTTAAAAGGGGGTACTAGCAAGAAAAACAATTATGATGTCATTTGCGTGTTTTTAGTAAGAGTTGGATGTCCTCCATTTAGGCCCTATTTAATATATGGTTCTAGGCGTTGAAATGCTCTACTTAAGGCGGTCGCCTAGTGAGGGTTATGTTCGTGTGAGGCAAAAGTCGACGAAGCGCTAAGGGCGACGCAGACCAGCGTATGTAAAGTGGTATCGCCTCTACGCGCAAAGCGCTCAACTGACTTTCAGCGTTTCCGTCGGCGACTCTTCTGAACGTGACTTTAAACGGTGGCTCTATAATTCTATTGGAAGCGATTGTTGCAAATTCCAGTGCTTGCCTCTGTCGTGGCTTCGCATTATCCGGTTTGTATATTTTAAAATATAGCAGTCTGAAAAAGTTGTTTTTAGCTATGTTGGAGGGCATGAAAATAACGCTTCCAATGTGCGTAATATCATGGAAAGTATCATTCCGTCTGGAATGTGCTTTCTTTTCGTAGGTAAACCTTTTGGGGGCACGTTTAATAGTTTCATCAAAAAACGAATTTTTCAAACACGCTGCAAAGCATTTCAATATTCTAAGCGCAGGTAGACGACCGCCCTAAGCTGTTCTAGTATTTGTTTCATTGTGAAGACTAAAGAGCAGTAGGCTTTGTGCTCGTTGGTCAGTGATGTGAACGTACAGCAGTATTGCGGTTNCTAAGCTGTTCTAGTATTTGTTTCATTGTGAAGACTAAAGAGCAGTAGGCTTTGTGCTCGTTGGTCAGTGATGTGATTGCGGCTCACGCAGCTGTATACTGGACACTGACACTCGTAGTCTACAGTACTACTCAAGTATAACCTTCCTGTGCAACATCTACTCCATTATGTATACTGGGTGTGAATGGGATAGGTCATTTTTCTTAGAAATGCGGAAGGGTGTTGCAGGTTGCGAGGTTTTCCGGAAGTAACCAAACTGATTTTGAAAAAGCTGAATACATAACCAAACTGTTGGCTAGAAGTGCACCGGTTACAACTGTTTAATGAGGTAGTACGTCTTTCATCTTGGATTTATATTGTTTCACCGTAAGCCTACTTTCCTGATCAAATATTTAAAAAGCAGGGCCGTGAGGACATAGGGTATATCTCAACAGATGTTCTTTAAGCCCACAATATTTTGCCCGTGTTATTTTCGTCGCATCTGTAACTGTAATAAGGACTGGAATTAGCCCACTCTCGTTTCTGGAAATCTGTAAAGTAGTTCTGTGTTTAGTAATAAGGTTTGAATATTAATATTTAAATCTTAAGAGTCGGTTATAAAGAGATATAAATGAATACGAGATTGCAAGGACACCACGACCGTAAGGTTATGTTTCAAACACATTCGCCATCACTGGTTGCAGATGACCTTACATAACAGTTAAAACTAAATCCGAGCGAAACAGGTAATTTGCATACATGGAGAGGGAAGATTAAATGGAAAATTACCTCGGACATACGACAGAACAGTACTATGTTGTCAAGGAAAACAGAGTGGAAGACATTAAAAACGTATGTTTTCGTCATCCTTCCTGTATTCCTCGGTGACATAGCTTTGAAATGTCGTTATGTTTAAAGTCATGTTTCATTTAATTACGTACCCCATTGCAAGTATCATTTAATGAAGAGGGGGGGATTGTAATTCGTTTATATCACGTCAAATAGGCTTGTGTAAGCCTCTTAGTTATTGGTAGATCCTGAAATATGTAAGTTCGATAGTTGTAGACGCAAACTATATACGTACAGAGTGATTCTAAAATCATGGGACAAACATTGAGGGGTGGTAGAGCTCACTAAAACAAACAATTATTGTATAGTAATATATGGGCGGAAGTGACGCGTTGAGGCACAAACACAAAAACATAACACATTAACGGAAACATAAAATGTTCATTAGCAGCATACTTAACGAGTGATTCCGTACAGAAAATGTGAAAATCAGCTGCTGGAAATGCATCCACCAACAGTCATCCATGCTTGGCGACCTCTACATATGGCGTGATTGGCTGACAATGGTGGCGTGCGTGAAATACCCGGCGTATTTGAATCTGTTCGCCAATCACTCCACCGACGCTACCAAGCTTGCATTACTGTCGGTGGTAGCAATTTTGAGCAATTATTATAAACATTGCTGTAAAAAGGCATTTAGCGGCGACGTTGTAAATAAACAATGTGTTGCATTTCATGTGTTATTTTTGTGTTTGTGCCTCAACGCGTCACTCCCGCCCATATATTCCTATATAATAATTGTTTGTTTTAGTGAGCTCTACCATCCCTCAATGTTTGTCCAATGATTTTAGAATCACCCTGTTTATGGAACATGCACAACTCGTAACTGCTGGTTTACCACAAAAAATAAACAGAAAAAATATATATGACGAAAGGTGTAAATTAAGTATTCGATTTACTGAGAATATTGCCTTACATATTTCAAATTTAGCACTGAATGACTATAGTCTTGATAATTGAACGAAATAAAAAGCTATACTTATTTGTCTACAACGTATAGTTTTCGTGTAGCTCACCCACAAATGTTTTAAAGGAGCAGTATAATGCCTGTTAAGTGGGCAACGTTCGATACATTCTAATTTATGTGTGTTCGCACATTGCATATTCCACTGTTTTTCGTTATAATCTTTTCGTGAGTAATTTAGAAATCCTGCGTGTTTCATAACTTCAACCCTTGACGCGCCCTTCGTTAGAAATATGCTAATATAAACACACTTCTTTGACTTAACACAATGCTCACAAGTCCACTGTATCTACAGTATTCGCCAAATCTAAAACTAATTATTAAGTATTCTGGGGAACAATATTCGTAGACAAACGTTAATTTCACTGAATAATATCGGTTTGTTAGCACAAGTTGGTGTTAACTATATTTTAATACTAATATGTGTGGCTGCTTCGCCTTTGTGTCATTTACCTTCCTCCTTGGACGCGCCCAGCGCAATCCTCTCCAGGAGGAGGGAAAGCGGAACCACCACACAGAACGCGATAACTCTGATGGGACTGGCGTCACTTATGTCTCTTGAGAATGAATTACTTGGGAGTTATCGCGCGAATTTTCTGGTCATCATCCACCTCGGCACAACTCGAGGTGCAGAGAACCTTCTGGGCTTGATCATCTCAGCTACATAAGCCACTGCACGTGTCGGCAATTTGTAATGGCTACTAGTGCGTGCTACGTGCGTCTAAATGAGACGACGGGCGACAGCACGGCGACAAGCGAGTGCAGTGTCTTACTATGGGTTGAGCAAAGTCTCAGACTGAAGCCCCTGGCATCATTGACGGTTGGTTGTGGTGGTTGGTGTTGGTGTTCGATATTTTCCATGGCACAATAGTAAGGTATGTAACTGTAAATTGTTTCACGGCTGTTCCAACAAATATCAGTAGGGTTTTAAGAAAGGTGTAACATTTATTCTGATTATCTATTGCTGGAATAGTAATTTTTTATAATCAAGCAAACAAAACTTTAATTGCTGAAAAAAAAAAAATTTAAATAAAGTAGGTACACCGAAGTAAGCTGTATTTAAAACTTTAAGTTATTTCATTAATGTTAAAAATTTAATTGCGTAATTTTGTAAAAAAAAAAAAAAAAAAAACAATATTTACATAGTTAACTCAAATTACCCTGTAATCATGCGATCGCTTCGTAAAAGCCTGTGCAGATACAATAGACTCATACGATTAGCTTTGGCTTTTGTTGTTAGACATGGAATTATAAATATTAAATATTACTGGTTACTGAATAACAGCATGTATTATCAGCATGATATAGATATCTTTATTTTCACGATTATTTTCCGCCATTTCAAAGCTTTTTCGCTGTCACTCGTTCAGAACCTATAAAACGCCCTCTGGTAACCAGTTACACCAACCACCTATATTGTGCCAGGGACTTGACAGGCTGGACTACTATGGTGTAGCTCATAGCTTTAAACTGGGAACGTTTCAACAAGAAGCTTACATCTTCTAATTAGTTCAACGGGGATGCGAGAGCTTCTTCACCGCAAGTCATACGAACGTTTTGTTAGTAAAAGGTAACTTGTTTTAGCACATTTTTTTCGTGTTATCTCGATGTTTTAGCCTAGCCTGGTTTTCAATCACAAGGCCGTCAGAAATCTGGAAATAAATATACACGAGACTGATTGTGTAGTCAGTGGTACAGTCTGGGTAGGAAACGTGGACAAGAATTGTATAATTGTTTACTTGCGTCCATCCGTCTCACTCACTACGTGTTCAAATTTCATGNGCTGGACTACTATGGTGTAGCTCATAGCTTTAAACTGGGAACGTTTCAACAAGAAGCTTACATCTTCTAATTAGTTCAACGGGGATGCGAGAGTTTCTTCACCGCAAGTCATACGAACGTTTTGTTAGTAAAAGGTAACTTGTTTTAGCACATTTTTTTCGTGTTATCTCGATGTTTTAGCCTAGCCTGGTTTTCAATCACAAGGCCGTCAGAAATCTGGAAATAAATATACACGAGACTGATTGTGTAGTCAGTGGTACAGTCTGGGTAGGAAACGTGGACAAGAATTGTATAATTGTTTACTTGCGTCCATCCGTCTCACTCACTACGTGTTCAAATTTCATGTCATAGAACTCAAACGCACGATGTAAAATGTAAAATATGTAAAATGAATTACTTGTCAGTTAGCATATTTGCAAAAGAAAATAATTTATAAGTTCTCAGTTATATAAATAATTTTGTGATCACATTTTTCTAATAGCAATTAAAGTCGAGATTACAAATACCAAAACAGCAGCATGCAAGGCGTCGGGAGGTACAGCGTACTCCAAGAAAAGCAGACGGAACTTATATCTCGCTCTATTAGAACTCGAGCACTAAATCGTGCTAACGGTCATGAGCCACCTTCTGCTTCCTGACGAAGCACTGCAAAGGCAAGGAGGGTGGAGGGGGGGGGCAGGATAATACTATAGTGGGTATTAGAACCTATTAAATATAAAAGTTTAACATTGTGCATTGTTTGAAAATAAATTGTTTAGTTGGCATAATTGTCACCTGTGTGGTTGGTATAACTGTCACTAGGCGGCGCCATCGTAAAATGGCGTCTTGTAGTGCAACTGTGTCTTTCTTGCTGCATCGTTGAAATGGTGTAGTGAATAAAACCTTTGTACTAGAAATCTCAAGTTTTTATTCAGAAGAATCCCATAAACCTCAATAGGTTATGGGCCCAGGAAGCTCTGGAACTTAGAGAAACGAAGAAAACAGCAAAGAAAACGTTATTTTTATTTTCAGAAAAATAGCGCGCCGGTAACCTAAAAAATGCCAACATCACGATCTTTGAATGTGGAAAAATTTGATGGAAATAATTTTTGACAATGGAAATTCCGAATAAAATGCGCATTGAAAGCAAATGGGATCGATATGTCAATACCTAAACCGTAAACTAATCCAAGTGAGTGGTTAAAACATGATGGCATGGCAATGTTCATTATAACCTCTTCAATGGATCTCAAGCAAATTACACTGATAGAAAACTGCGAAACTGCTCATGAAATAATGTCCAAGCTAGAATCAGTATACGAACAGAAGAGTGAATTGAATAAAATGCTGATTCATGAAAGGTTTTACCAGTATACAATGTGTTTAAGTGACAGTGTAGCACAACACATCTCGAAGGTAGAAAACCTGGCTCAACAGCTAAGAGATAGTGGCGAAAGTGTCAGCGAATTGGCCATCATTACAAAAATACTAGGAACTTTGCCTGGCAAGTACAGATCGTTGCGTCAAGCATGGATGTCATTGGATCCTAAACAGCAGACCCTCATTAATTTAACTGCACGTTTGTTGGACGAAGAGGCCAGTATTGCATGCGAGGAAAAACAAGAAACTGCCCTTCTTGTAGCAAATACAAAACAAAAGAAACACAATGCGAGTGATAGTAGCTCAAATCAAAATAAAACTTCTAAACATCGTTTTGACTNGAGTGATAGTAGCTCAAATCAAAATAAAACTTCTAAACATCGTTTTGACTGTTATAATTGTGGGAAGCGTGGGCATTTTGCTAAATAATGTCGTGCTCCGAAGAAATCAACCAGGAAACCATCAAAAGATGAGACAATGTTGGCGTTTACTGTAGAAACCAACTTGAGTGAAGTTGAAGAGAATACCTGGATTTTGGACAGCGGTGCATCTGCGCACATTACATTCAGAAAAGATTATTTTGAAGAACTTGGCGTTTAATGTAGAGACCAACTTGAGTGAAGTTGAAGAGAATACCTGGATTTTGGACATAGGTGCATCTGCGCACATTACATTCAGAAAAGATTATTTTGAAGAACTTTGCGTTTAATGTAGAAACCAACTTGAGTGAAGTTGAAGAGAATACTTGGATTTTGGACATAGGTGCATCTGCGCACATTACATTCAGAAAAGATTATTTTGAAGAACCTGCAGAGTGCAACCAAAAGTCATTGTCATTAGGATACAAACAGTCTGTAGAAGTGTGCGGTATTGGAAAAGTTATGATTCGCAGATGGGTTGATGAACAGTGGGAGCACAGCATACTACAAGGAGTTTGGTATGTTCCTAGTTTAAGAAGAAACCTGTTTTCTGAAGGAGTAATCGGTCGAAAAGGGTACACTATTATCAAGAAATACCCAAATGCTTTAATATACAAAGAAGATAAAGTGGTAATGAGCGTAATAATCACAGAAAACAACTTATATAAACTAAAAATTGAAACAGTGGTTCCAGACACTTGTAATGTGGTTCAAAGCGATCAAAGTGACACGAGAGACTAGGGCATTTCAACCTTAAACAAATAAAGAATATGAGTTATAATAGTGTTGTTGAAGGTTTAAAAGTTGATGACAATCAAAGTAATTTTGTTTGCGAAGCATGTGCATATGGAAAACAGTGTCGTTTTCCATCTCACAAATCAGTGCGAGGAGAACTACAGCCAGGTGACTTAGTATACAGCGATGTCTGCGGGCCTATGAGACACACATCAGTTCAAGGTCTGAGGTATTTTGTATTGTTCAAAGATGCTGCTACAAGTTACAGGCATGTATATCTTATGAGACACAAAAGTGATGTATTGGAATTTTTCAAGAAAAATAATGCCATGGTCAGAAACAAATATACCCACAATGTAAAGGTCCTTCATACAGACAATGGAAGAGAATATATAAATAAAGCTTTCAAGGACTATATGGATAAAGAAGGCATAATTCAGGAGTGTACAGCTCCATACACCTCTGAACAAAACGGACGGGCTGAAAGAGAACTACGCTCTATTGTGGAGAGTGCTCGCTCTATGCTATATACAAGAGATGTTCCTTTGAATTTGTGGGCTGAGACTGTGAACTGTGCAGTTTATATATTGAATACAACCTCCTCAAGCCAGACCCCTAACATGACACCTTATGAGTTCTGGAATGGAATAAAACCTCCGTTGGGTCACGTGAAAGTGTTTGGTAGTGCTGGGTATGTTCATGTTCCTGACTAGTTAAGAACAAAATTAGATAAGAAGAGTGAGAAAATGATACTGGTTGGTTAAAAGTATTGAGAAATGTCATTTTTGATGAAGATCAAGTTCCAGAGATTAGAAAGAATATAGCCCAAATATATGTTTTTGATGAAGGAAAAGAAAATCTAGAAAACATATATGATGAAACTAACCGTAAATCCGAAGTGAGAAAAGAAGATGTCACACTGATAGAAAGTCCATCAACAGAGAATGAAGACAACATGCACAGTTGTAACAGTGATGATCTTCCCTATGAGCTATCTCAAGAAATAGAGGATATAGAACCTTCTCATAATTTAAGACCACGAAGAAACATAAATTTTGAGGCAAATCTTATTGAGTTCTCGTTGCCACAAACATATGAAGAAGCAATGAGATGTTCACACAAGGAGGAATGGTCCAAGGCCATACAAGAAGAGCTGATGGCGCTAGAAGAAAATGAAACTTGGTCTACAGTTGAAAATTTAGGTCAGAGAACACTTACTACTAAGTGGGTTTTTGCTATTAAGAAGGACGAGAATGGCCAGGTTATACGTTATAAAGCTCGTCTGTGTGCACGTGGTTTTAGTCAAGTAAAAGGGGTTGACTATCAAGAGATATTCCCTCCAACCACCAGGTATGATTCAATAAGAATTATTCTTACTACTGCAGAAAAGTATAACTTAAAAATGAAGCAATTTGATGTAAAAACAGCATTTCTTAATGGTTACCTTGAAGTGGACATATATATATATATATATATACACACACCAGAAGGCGTGCAGGTAAATAGTAATTATATTTTGAAATTAAATAAGTCACTGCATGGATTAAAACAGGCATCTAGGTGTTGAATCAAAAGGTTTAGTGATTTTTTAAAGAAATATGGTTTCATACAATCTCAGGCTGAAAACTGTTTATATATAGGATTTTTTAAAGGTGTTGGAGTGTTCTTAATAATTTATGTTGATGATGCACTGGTAGTATCTGAGAGTAAACAAGTTATTAAAGATATAATTGATTATTTAAAAGAAGAATTTAAAATTAAAGAGTTAAATTTAACATATTTTGTTGGCATGGAAATAGAGAGATTAAATAATTGTATATGTATATGTCAAAGTAATTAAATCAAGCAAGTAATTAAATGTTTTCTATGCATAATGCAAACCCTGTAAGTACTCCAGCAGACATAAATGTTATTATCACAAAGAATGTAGATGAAAAAGTTCCAAATTTTCCATACAGAAAAGCTATTGGGTCATTGTTATTTTTGCGTTCTGTTTCAAGGCCTGATATATCATTTGCTGTGAATGTTTTGAGCAGATATGTTAATAACCCTAGTCAACAGCATATAAATGCTGTTAAACGTGTAATAAGATACTTTATTGATACTAAAGATAATTGTATTAAATATGGAGAAAGCAGTGATCTCATAGTATATTCAGATTCAGACTTTGCAGGGAATTTTGATACCCGTAGGTCTACTACAGGTTACATTTTTCAAATGAATGAAGGACCAATCACTTGGTGCCGTCAAAAACAAAAGACCATTGCTCTCTCAACTACGGAAGCAGAATTGGTAGCTGCCTGTGAAGCGGCAAAAGAAATACTGTAGTTGAAACAATTATTGTCAGATTTAGGTGAGAATTATAAATGTATTACACTATGTGTTGATAATCAGAGTGCTATTAAACTAATTAACAACCCTGCTTATCATAAGAGAACAAAGCATATAGATGTCAAATATAATTTTGTAAGGGAAAAGGTGGAGCTGGGCTTAATAAAAATCTAGTATGTATCAAGTAAAAATTAATTGGCAGACATGTTAACTAAGGCCTTGCCCAATCAATCTTTTGCATATCTGAGAAATAATTTTTTGTATTGCAAGTAATTTTTTTTTTTAACTAGTGATGTAAAATTTTAGGGGAGTATTAAATATAAAAGTTTAACAGTTTGCATTGTTTGAAAAGAAATTGTTTAGTTGGCATAATTGTCACCTGTGTGGTTGGTATAACTGTCACTAGGCGGTGCCATTGTAAAATGGCGTCTTGTAGTACAACTGTGTCTTTCTTGCTGTATCATTGTTTTGGTGTAGTGAATAAAACATATACTAGAAATCTCAAGAAGAAACCCATAAACCTCAATAGAACCAATAATATTTTGGTTTAACTGCGAGTACAGGCAGTAGAGAAAAACCACAGAAATTAATTTAAATTGTTTTCACAGATGTCATTAGTTTGCGAGGAAGACTGTTTTATTTAGTAACTTATTTAAATTCTCTTTCGTATTTGTTAATTTATGTATTTTCCAAATAATAAGAGAGATCAAAAATTAAGTTTTTGTAAAATAATTAAGATAATATTAATGAATTACAGAATATAAACCAAGTAAGGAAATATATTAGAGTCCTGACTGTTAAACTCGCTACGTCCTACCTAATTTGGCCAACATTGTGAAAAATAACAAATATTATAACTGTATGCCCATTTGTAAGTTATAAACAAAGTTCACTGTTGTTCCAAGTTTAAAATCTACAGTGATCTTATATTGCACCAAACCGTAATACGTAAAACAATTTTATTACTGATCCTGAATCAAATTTAACTTCACTGTGATCCACTATAATTCGTGATTCAAATTTGATAATCCAGGATCAGTGTATCAGTGCTTACAGTAAACGAGTAAAGTTTGAGGTTATGCACTGAAGATATTGCCGCGTATTATAGAAACGTGTGTAAAATTCACGATCAGAATTATAATTTTCGTTTTTATATACTAAGTTTATAAAGAAAGTCGTCTGTTGTACAACATCTTTGGTTAAACTGGTTTTAAAGGTGCAATGTAAAAGTTGACATCTGTGTATAGCTATGCCGGATCTATTTGATTTTCAGGACAACCCGTAAGTATTGGAAGATTCTGTTGAACTTCACAATATTGGTCGGCTAACTCGTTTCTAACGACATGAAATCTCTTCTCGTGAAAGGTTGCGCTGAAGAAGTAAGGTGAGAATGAATTGTTTGTACTGTACACACGTCCATATATATATATATATACATATAATTCGGAAATATTTTTTACTAAATCGACTAAAATATATTTTTCGTTTTCAGAATAATTCGGATTCCGCTCCCTTACATTCTTTCCTTCCATACTAAAAATGCAAAGGTTGCGATCACACAGCTAAACACAAATAATATGTTAATTAGTTCTAAACAAACATTTGTCGCCATGTGTGCTGAAAAGTGTCAGACAAATTTCTCGTTTTCATGGAAATTTCTCTATGCGTACGTTCAGGATGACATTCCTCTTTTACCCAATCAAAAATCCGTTTACAAAATCGCATACTCTATGGCCTGTATCAACTTTGGTTCAGTATAAGTGAGATAACTTAATGCCTAGACACCTTAATAAAAGCCAGTTTTAATTTAAAGCCAGGTCATTTATAAACCAGGATCACGTGAAGTGAGATCACAACTGACTTGTACACAAGCCAGCACTAATCTGTCGCGTTAGGCTCCAGTTGTCGCCCCACTGCCAGACGATACGCCGCCATGTAGGGGCCATCACCCAGAAATTAAATTCAGTTATTTTAGTGCATTAAAGTCTCCGTCCTTCACGTAAGCGAATACGGCCTGGGCTATTTGTTTGTAACAATACCTACATATTGATGTCAGTAATGCAGTTCTTCCTCTCCCAGGTCATGATTTAATTTATTTTGTTCGACTTCGTTCGAGTAGTTGCGGAAGGGTCGTGCATGGTTTCCGTTTTTTCCCCCGTTGTAAATAAACGTGTCTATTTATGCTATGGGGGCCACGGTGGCTGAGCGTGTAGACTGTTCGCCTACCACAAAGGCAAACCTGGTTCAATATCCGGCCGGTTCACTCCGAATTTTCGCAAGTGGGAACCGTGCCGGACGATGCCGCTGGTCGGCGGGTTTTCTCGGGGATATCCTATTTCCCCCACCCTTGCATTCCGACACTTCTCCATTCTCTCAATTCAACTCCCTATACTAGTGCCTCTTCATATGCGTAAATGTTTCGAATTGTTGCCAGTCCTACACGTCGATGTACGGCGGTCTCTTGTACATATAATGAGTATTAGCCAGTTCAAACAAAAGAAAACGTGTTTGAAATCACTGTCGCATGGTTGTACACTTATTGTCAACAAAATTCATAAGCAGAATGTTGGCAAATCTTTGCACATTCAAGCACTTGAAAGGAACTACATTGTTATTATATTTCGTTAAGAGTATTTGGAATTTCTATTTTCTGGCGGTATTCTTTATTCACGTAAAAGTTAAACCTGACGAATTAAAGTGGGGATGACACTACAAGATTATGTTTAACTGGGGATAAATTTATGACAGTAAATTGTTGTAAAATTGTTTCGTCCTTAGTACACACGTCACTCAAATGTAATTTTTTTTTTGCTGGACTTGTCCTGACTGGGAACATCTTTCAGCGAAAATTTCGATTGTTGGAGTAATCACCTTGTTGAAGCAGCGAGCGGCCTTCTCTCATCAGCACATTTCTCCGGTGATTGCTACGTCGCGCGGAAAATTCCAGTCAAATAAATTAAGGCCCTTCTTACTTGATTCGGGGAGGGCATTTTTCCGGCAGTGTTGAGGTGGGAGTGCGCGCTGATTGGTCGGGAGGAGGCCGCTAATGAAATCAGCAGAAGGAGTGGAGTTGGAGTGGCGCAGTGAGGAGATATTTGCCGGTAATGGCTGCCGAGGTGGCGGTGGGGCGGGGGCAGGCGAAGTGTGTTGCTAAATGGACCTTCACCCCGGCTGTCGGACTGGGATTGCGCCCCGCGCAACCCTGGGGAGGCTGTCTCCTGCAGTGTTCTCCCCCACTTCGGCCCCACCTCCTTCTCCAGGGCTCCTGGGGGCGCACCCTCAAGGCTTCCAGTCTCTGCAGCACTGTATTTTTCATCCTCTATGACCAGCGCTCTGCTCCGTCTTCTTTGCCCCAGCCTCCTGTAGAGAGCGCGCCTGGTTGTAACCAAAATAGTTGCAACCAAAATAGGCAGAGATTTTTTTCCCGGAGATCGATTTCTGATGCTTTAGGCGCTGTTTCCAAATGCAGTTACGTACTGAATTTCGTGCTCATGGCCCCAATGCGGAGTAATGGTTGCAACCAAAATAGTTGCAACAAAAACAGTAAAAACCAAAATAGTTGCAACCCAAATTGTATGGTTGCAACCAGAATAGTTGCAACTTNAGTTGCAACAAAAACAGTAAAAACCAAAATAGTTGCAACCCAAATTGTATGGTTGCAACCAGAATAGTTGCAACTTGAATAATTGCAACCAGAATAGTTGCAACTAGAATAGTTGCAACTACAATAGTTGCAACTACAATAGTTGCAACTAGAATAATAGCAACCAGGATAGTTGCTACCAGAATAGTTGCTACCAGAATAGTTGCAACCAAAATGGTTGCAACCAAAATTGTTTCAAACATTGATTTCTGAAGCTCTAGGTGCTGTTTCCAAATGCAGTTATGTACTGAATTTCCTGCTCACTGCCCCAGTGCGGAGTGATGGTTGCAGCCAACATCTTCGCCGTCAGTAGCGCCAACAGTTTCCTCACACTCACACCACGCCAACAGCACTTCCTCACACTCACGCCATGTCAACAGCACTTCCTTACACTTACGCCACACGGTAGACAAGAACACAGAAGTGAAACGGTACGCAGACCTTGTTTCCCATACCGTGCTGGTCATTACCACTGAGTAAAGATATGAGCCATCTGGCATTTTTTTTAAATTTTGTGCTGTCCTTGGTGTTTTTTGTCGTCGGTTGGCTGACCAGATCATTATATTTTTTATGTATTTTTAAATTTGTGACTATTTTACTGTTTTGTTATGTATGTAAATTTTGTTGATGTTGTCTAACTACATTTATGCTCTCTTTTGTAATTTTTTGTTTCGGTCATCACTTCTTTGTCAGACTGATTAATTATAACTTTCTGATCCTTTTATGTGTCTTTTTATTTTGACTTACTATTGTGTGTGTTTCGCTTGTTGCTTTACTGTTTTCGTATTGTCATAGTTGCGCTACCCTCGTTATTTCTGTGTCGCTCGTCGTTTAACTGGATAGTTGTGCTTTGTTACATGTATGTGCTTATTTATACTACACATTTTTATTGCATTTGTGTTTCTCATCCATATATTGTGTTTTTTATTTTTGGGCACTTTATTCGTAGTCATTGTAAGCAATAGTGATTCAATCAAAATTCGAATTCAATTGAAGGCATGCTGCAGTCCTATTGCCACTGTTAAGTTTCTGTTCACAAAATTTCGTACTTACCATCTTTGTGAAAACACTATGATTGCCTTCTTTTATGTCGACATGAACACTTCAGAAAACATTCAAGCAATTGTCTACTTATGTGTAACATTTTGAAACTACAATTCGTATACTAACATTACTAATAAACGGTGAATAGTTATTTAAAAAAATATTCTTGTTGTTCTGTGCTGTGTTTGGCGTCCTGCACGGTAAAAATGTGTGTGTTTGTAACAAACTATTGTTTGAAAACTAACTGCCGAACATTTTCCTGAAGCTTTACAGCTTAAATATTGTATATTTACAACATATTATTTTAGAAAACCTACAAAATTGTTTATGTAGTTCAATACTCATAATAAACTTTTGGACTCTACACTACTTGCTAGTAAAAAATTCAACGTTTCACACTATGGTTTTGTAAAATTTACTCCCACTTACTTTATTTGTAGTGATACAAAAATACATCGGGCAGCTACTTTCCAAATAATTCTTTGTACAAATACTGAAACATTGTACAGTGCAGGTAGGCGGCCCCCTTATCCAAACGGAGCCAAAGTAAGACGACACAGAAGAAAGCTTAAAAACCTTCCGAGGTCATGGGAACTTGCTAGCTCGCCTTATTTTCCAGACTTTTTGTGCAAACATTTGATCTGAGGCACTTTGAGGCGGATTATCAGTAGTAATACGACGGTAATAAAAGTGTCACTGAAATGTAAACAGTGACTGATAAAAAAGTTTGATGGTATTTAAAGACTTTATTTACAAAAATTATCACACGCTCTCAATCAGACATTCAAACATTTATGTCTCGGCAGTAAAAGGTATTGTACGCGTATGCAGGCCTGAAAGTCCTGCATACCCCCTTCGAAAGAGGTATCATTTCACAAATAAGTTATAAAACTGTGCAATGCATTGACATCAGTGCGTTATACACAAGTTGTACATGACGAAAAATACATACCCATAACACCCATTGAACCAAGAAGCTTATGCATAATCCATATTTCATTCCCTAAATCAAAATTGTCTTTCTTACGAGAGTAAATTACAGGGGCTTGATCTATACTAATAACAACAGTCTGATTAAGACAACTTGAATAAACAGCAAATCTTTGAACATATGTATATGACATATATCAGTGTGATTAATATATTCAAAAGAAGGGGCAGGATGATTATGGGCTCTACGGGAAAAATACGATAACATTTGTGAAAAATGCAATACCAAGAAGGATACATGTGATTGAAATTAACTTTATACCACAGTTTAGGTACATGACAACACACAATAATTGATTAGGATTACAAAACTGTACATTATCTCTGTCTTTGCGAATTCAGTATGGTGTGAAGCTCTCACGTGCTGCAATCAGAGCCCCTAAACGTCATGGCATGGAATCAAAGAGGACCTGGATATGTTTCTGGGGAATATCCCTCCACGCGGTTTCTATGCGAGTCCACAAAGCATCAACAGTGGTTGCTAGAGGACCGTGATGAACGAGTCGCCGACCACCCATGTCTCAGACATGTTCGATGGGTGACATGTCAGGCGAACGTGCAGGCCAGGGAAGCAGTCATTCACTCAAGTGGCCTGGCATTGTTCTGCTGAACTATTGCATGTGGAGTCGCCCGAAGGAGGGGCAGTACCTCGGGCTCTAACACCTACCTGATGTAGCGGTTGTTGTTCAGATTGTCCTCTATACGTAGGCGTTGAGTTCGCATGTTTTATCCCATGGCGTCCCAATCCATCACATGCCAGCGACGGCGTTCAAGTGCCCATTGTAGTCTCAGGCATTTGTGGTTTCTGGACAATGGAAGCCAATACAACAGCGTGCGTGCCACCAGTCCAGTCCGCAGCAGATGGCGTCGAACCGTCGACGCAGACAGGTTCACACCCGTTGCAGTGCTCCAGTATCAAGCCAATACTGTGGACGAAACTGTATGGTCCGTTACGGCCATGTGGACGAGATATCGGTCATCCCGTGCTGTGGTCACATTACATGGTCCAGTACCCGTTCGATGCTGCGTACGGCCCTCTTCTATCCACTGGTTACACACACGCATCACTATCGCAGCAGCATGTCCTGTATGAGCCGAAATGTCACGGTATGACAAATCCGTTTCCCGGAGACCGATCATTCTACCCGTTCGAACTCACTCACGTGCTGATATGGCCCCCTTTAACGTCGACGAGGCATACTGGCACTTGCTTTTACTTCGTTTGACGGTTCTTCACAGACTGAGGTTTGCGTAACATGGACCTTCCTGGTCACACAAGAGAGGGCGCTGCTGGGCCTACGTGTAATCCATCTCTCTGCACTCTTATTCACTTATTGCTGGTACACCGTTCTACACATCATCCGAGTTTGGATTCATTCGGGCCAATCTTTCTGGGTGTTGCAATTTTCTCATACAATAGTGTACATTTCGAAAAGCCCACTACCAGGTTTAGCTGTCATAAATTGTAGTGTAAGTCAAACCTATACTTAAAGGACACCAACACACATAGCTTGCCTTTGCAATGTGTGCATGTATGTATATATATACACATACATACGCAAATACATACATAGATACATACACGTAGTGGAAGCGAGGCCCTTTGAGCATGCTAAGGAGTATCGGCAGCCGTAGTACCATTTGATTAACCTGTAATGTGCTCTGGAGAGAGGGACACTATTTGCTAGCAACCTTTAACATGGGAAACTGTTATCGTTGGTTCGAGACCTACAGAAGGCAATTAGATGTAATTAAGGGTAATTGTAATTAGGAGTAATTAAAACGTAATGAGCAATTGCGTAACGAGTAATTGTATAACGAATTAGCATATGTACCGAGAATAAGTACATGTACCAAGACTAAATACATGTACAGAGAGAGTAATTTCACACTAAGTACACATGTTCACCCATCGGCTGGCGAAACACAACTGAAAGGAATGGCGAAGGGGGTACGGGGAGGTGAGGTGCTTCTTGGTTCGATACTGGTAGAGGGTAATTATGTATAATTAAAGCATAATGACTAATTGCATTATGAGTAATTGCGTAATGAGTAATTGCATAATGAATAAGTACACATAACAAGATTAATTATGTACCGGTAATAAATGTACCGAGAGTAAGTACATGTACCAAAAGTAATAAATGTACCGAGAATAAGTAAATGTACCGAAATTAATAACACAGTAAGTACACATCCTACCCCGTCCCCTGCTTACACGCAACTGATGTGTAAATCGCCAATATGTTTGTGTTATACGTCCGCCATCTTGTATTCCAGTCATCAAACACCCATTCATACCAACTAGAGTGTAAAATAAATGAGGTATGGCCAAGAACCCCTTAAACCTTCATATAAACATAGTCGAACACCATTTCCGATCCGTTTAAGATATAGCCACCAAATTCATAACATAGACATCACCCCAGTCAACGAACAAAACAACAGGGTCAAACACACCGTAAACCCTCTTATAAGCATAGCTAACAGCCATTTCAGAACTGTTTAAGATACAGACTCCATATTCATAACATAGATATCACCCCCAACGACGAACATGCCCGCAATGTCAAGTACATCTTAAGCCCTTTTATAAACATATTTGCCCAACATTTACTATTCACTGAAGCTATACTCGCTAAACCAATAACATAGGCATCACCCATGGAGACGAACAGAATAGAGGAGTTACAAATGAAGACTCCCTACAGGCATAGTAAGCCACCATCACCTATCCGCCAAAGCTATAGCCACCATTTCATTAACATCGCCCCGACGACGACAAGCACAACCAGGTCAGTTACACCTTAACCTATCGTATAAGCATAGTTCACCAACACTTCCCATCCGCCGAAGCTACAGTCCCCAAACATTTACTCCCTTCTAATATTCGTAGGCGATACACAACTGATTTAAAGTCTTGCGAGACAAACACTCGTAATGTGTGTTTGCAAAGGTATTTTAATGTGTATGTCAATATCCTATTACATTGCTAGCTGCAGTGTTAAGTCAGTAAAATGTGTGTGTGTGTAAGTGTGTTTGCATACGAGCAAGACCGCATTTGTTTCTAACGATCGTTGAAGCTGCGAGACCCACCCAACGTACGAACACCCATCAGGCAGGGTGTAGGTAGAGTCCATACACTTCCAAATTCCACCGATAGACAGCACCACGATCGCCCGGAGGGTTCCATTACAGAACGAACCTCCATCAAGAACACCTCACATTGTGCGCGCACATCCATTCGGCAAGACCAAAGTGCCCATGCATCCTCATTTCAATAAAAGATAGCACACTGTTTTTATTGAAAAATAAAAAATAAAAACATTCTTTATACACCGTACCAATTTTTAAACTAAAATAACGATACATTACATACCAAATAAAAAACATCATTAGCAACATAAATAACTCTATTACATCATCTAGACACTGGGGCGAAGACCAGTGGACTGACGAGCATATTGTATCTGTGCACCATCCTGTGTCTGGAAATCAACTAGATCATGGGTTGCAAGTGTAGACCAGAGGATTGCCGGACATAACGGTGCTGCTAAACATCTAGAACAGAGGTCTCGGGTTTGTAGACCAATGCTAAATATCTTAACACATCAACATTGTATTATTTTACGCATTCGGTGAAGTTATGCATGCATTTGTACTCAAAATACCCGATTCCACATCGCCAGTGGTTTATATCACCTTCAAGCATACACGAATTTACGCACTTTGAGCCCCTACCAAGACTAACTTCCACCGATACAGACTCGTTCCGAGACCGACTATTCACACTACATCAATTCGTAAATAAGATGAAAATGAAATATTTAAGTATGCTGGGGAAAAACAATTAAGAAAAAAAATCTACACTGATAGCCATACTACACAAAACGATTTCTCCTGATTGTCTTACACTGCACGTCGCAAGTTGTCCAAACTGTTTGATATTAACGGAAAAGTAAATCAAATGATACACACACTTTATCTTATTCTCCTGCGAAGCGGCCCTTACGACTTCGTTGTTAAAAGCCATCCGAATGTTGCGTACGAGAATAATCAATTCGTGTTTGGAATTAATAGTGGCGTGCCTGTAATCCTCTGCAAAACCCAACATCATGACTTACCCACTTTCAATCATTAAAATATAGATCTACTAGCTTCTACCCGCGGCTTCGCTCGCGTGGTTATAGCAACAAACTTATGGGGAAATAACGGTATTTGACAGACAGACACTGATCATAAACACAGAACAGAGCACTAACGATGTCATTTTTTGGTGCTAGAATCGCTCTTTTACATAGCCACTGGTCGTCATTTATATTTCTTTGTAGATATGGGTAAACGCTAGCAATCAGTTCCGTATCACTCTGCACCACATTACTAAAATCCCCCGTTAGTGACACACAGCTCTCGGCATCTGTTCACCCATCTCAATTTTTAATAGTTTATCAGCATAATGTCCTGTATCAACGTCATCGCAGAGGTGCACTCTCGTATTTGTCGTCAAGCTGAATTTCTTGAGATTTATCCATAAACTTGACGACTTGAGACAGGCTTTGATTTCATCTGCAGGTGTGCCCCTCTGAATCACCGGTAGAGTTTGGCGGAAGTCACCAGCCAGTAATACAACCATTCCTCCCATAATGTCTGTATTGTTTCGTATATCCTGTAGAGTTCGGTTCAGAGCCTCTATCGCTTTTTTTGTGTGACATTGTTCTTTCGTCCAATACTAACTACTTATATTGACGCAGCATTGTACCCCGAGCGCTATTTTTACTTAACAACTTTTCCTGAAGGAATGAGATATTTTTTCGGGATATTAGTTAGGATATATACACTGAGGCGACAAAAGTCATGGGATAACTCCTAATATCGTGTCGGACCTCCTTTTGCCCGGCGAAGTGCAGCAACTCGACGTGGCATGGACTCAACAAGTCGTTGGAAGTCCCCGGCAGAAATATTGAGCCATGCTGCCTCTATAGACGTCCATAATTGCAAAAGTGTTGCCAGTGCAGGAGTTTGTGCACGAACTGATTTCTCGATTATGTCCCATAAATGTTTAATGAGATTAATCTCGGGTGATCTTGGTGGCCAAATCATTCGCTGAAATTGTCCAGAATGTTCTTCAAACCAATCGCGAACAGTTGTGGCCCGGTGACATGACGCATTGTCATCCATAAAAATTCCATCGTTGTTCGGGTACATGAAGTCCATGAATGGCTGCAAATGGTCTCCAAGTAGCTGAACATAACCCTTTCCAGTCAATGATCGGTTCAGTTGGACCAGAGGACCTAGTCCATTCCATGTAAAAACAGCCCACACCATTATGGAGCCACCACCAGCTTGCACAGTTCCTTGTTGACAACTTGGGTCCATGGATTCGTGGGGTCTGCGCCACACTCGAACCCTACCATCAGCTCTTACCAACTGAAATCGGGACTCATCTGACCAAGCCACGGTTTTCCAGTCGTCTAGGGTCCAACCGATATGGTCACGAGCCCAGGAGAGGCGCTGCAGGCGATGTCGTGCTGTTAGTAAAGGCACTCGAGTCGGTCTTCTGCTGGCATAGCCCAGTACAGCCAAAGTTCGCTGCACTGTCCTAACGGACACGTCCGTCGTACGTCCCACATTGATTCCTGCGGTCATTTCACGCAGTGTTGCTTGTATGTTAACACTGACCATTCTGCGCACATGTCGTTGGTCTCGGTCATTAAGTGCAGGTGGTCGACCACTGCGTTGTCCATGGTGGGAGGTTATGCCTGAAATGAGGTATTCTCGGCACACTCTTGACACTGTGGATCTCGGAATGTTGAATTCCCTAACCATTTCCGAATTGGAATGTCCCATACGTCTAGCTCCAACTACCATTCCGCTTTCAAAGCCTGTTAATTCCCTTCGTACGGCCATAATCATGTCAGAAACCTTTTCACATGAATCACTTGACTACAAATGAAAGCCCAACCAATGCACTGCCCATTTATACATTTTGTACGCGATACTACTGCCATCTGTATATTTGCATATTGCTATCCCATGACCTTTGTCACCTCAGTGTATATAGATAGATACGTGTGCGTGTGTGTGAAATTTTTTTAGCCTATTAGAATAAACCTAAACCTCAGTCGAGCTCAGAGAGACAGTTCAGTGTTCCCAGATGTGCGGAAAATGTCTGTATTTGTACGGAAATTTGTTGTTTTTTACGGCTTACAACATTCACTGGCATTATGCTCGTCAGTGTTAAATACACGTAATTACACCCTTTTATAACGATAGTGGGTTTTATTTCTTGCACTTCTAATTTTGCTTCACGAAAAGTAGTGTTCGCCGCATGGATACTCTTTGAATATTACTAACCCTGTTGTATTTGTTTCTTTGATCTAACCTCTAGGATCTGTAGAAAAATCGCAGTATGTTACAATTGCAGGAAAGATAAAAACAGTATGGATTGCACGGGGTAGTCTTTTCTTTGTAAACCACGTGGCAATACTGCTTCGTTAACGCGTAAGTGAAAGAAACAGGTTAAAGAATTACTTACTGACTCTTTTATGATGTGTCCTTTTTATTCGGGAAGGTTCAAAATATTTTAATTTCGTCTCTGCATGCCGGGTTCATCTATGGCGCAGGGTCAAAGGTCAACTGGGCAGGCGTGTGCGGCCCCCCCTCCCCCCGGGAATTTCCCATGTCTCCGGAAAGAGATAAGCAGCACGCTAGGGGAAGGAGGTGGGGGTCGCCCTGTGGACATGGCTGTAGCCAATATAAACTTTTTCAATTCCTCCCCAACGAAGTAGGCTCTGTGTTATTATTTTAATTTTTGCATATCTGTCGCTCATCTGGTATTTTTTTTGTCCAGAAATGTCTTAAAATATGTGTATATATATGTACGAACTCTGATTTATATACATACTACTTACAGCGATACATTGTGATATAGGCTGTGGATGGCTAACTTAGCACTTTTCAAAGCCCTGCTAAGGTTCTATCTTTTATACTGTTACATGTCGGTGCTTTACATCGCCCGAGCGAGCGAAGAGTGTGTAGAGGACAGAGTAGTGATATGATATCGGGAGGCGAGTCACAAATGAATGTTTGATTGACAGGCGAGCGATAATCCTACCAGGGTTTTGAGTTAAAAAAAAAAAAGCATTCTGCCGCGATAACCCTTTGGCGGTTCACGCACTCCTGACCTTTGGCGGACAGAAATTCTGTGTTTATCTGAAGAATTTTCTAGCAGTTTACTGCCTTAGTTTCTCTCAGCGTGACTCGGGGTGCGTTGAACCTTCCAGATCAAGACCAGTGATAGTATAAAAGTGCGATTGGCCTCCGAACCAAGAGTTTATGAGAGTCGGGAGTCTGGGCGATTGTGCGCCGTTAAGCGATAGATGACGAGCTAGAAGAGTAACGAGTAGCGCCAGAAGTGACCAGTGGGAGGAAAATCTGCGACTGCGAGCATCAGAGTAGTGAAGAGTGCGGCTGGCAGACTATTGGACTGTATGCGTGAGTGAAAGACATTACAAATGATGTAAACATACAGACTGAGCATGTGTTAACAATCGGTATGGAGTTGAAATATACATTAAATTTTGCGCTCACTTAGAAATAAAAAGAATAATACTGGAAATAGATAGATTAAAGTTGTAAATATTAGCTGTGTGAGTAAATTAGAAATCAAATTTAGTTATTTTATTTTATTAAGACACTCATCTTGTAACAATACTCATTTTGTATTACAACGGCGCTTTTACTCCCTCATATGTTGACGTTATTATTTTTACAGTATTACAGATTTTACGATTCATCTTTATACATAAACGTTCAGGTCATTTTTTTCCCTTCGCGTTTTTAAGTCGATCATTCCTCGCCGGGTGTGTGGCGTATTCTATGCAAAAGAATTTACGTAAGTTATTTTTTTCATGAGAAGTGCATTGCTCTGTAAAAAAAAAAAGGAAATGGCAACAAATATTTGGGATCTACATTCCTTTTCGTTGTTAACGTTTCGGTATTCGTATTGTTCGTTTTAATTAGGAATATGTTGTACATGAAGAAGGTAGTATATTTATTAAGGCTGTATGCGATTTGTTTTTGGAAGATATAGAGAGTTAATCAATAATGACATAAGTGAGTAGCAATTTCATTTGATTGCAGTCTCCGGCTCAGCTATAGTGGTCCCTGCCAACAGAACACGTAATAGTTATCGTTCTTTGGTGATTTGCCGAAGCTATGAAATTCGTACTCTGGTACTGTGCGTGACTAGCCAGAGAGGAATTAAAGTTGACATGGAACAACAATCCAGTAAAAAGTTTTCTATCAAGAACTTTCATTAAACCCGTTCACTAGAAAATGAATTACAGAAGCCTTAGTGTGCCACCCAAATAAAACTGAGGAATATTTGAGAATGTTAATGCGTTATTAACACAATAATTCATACTCTGCCAAATTAACTTGGAGTATGCGTGACTGTGTGTACTGTAGAGTAAAATGAGCATTTTTAAACCCCCTCCCCCCACCCCCTTCCCAAGCAGGCAAAATTACGAAAAGAATTTTAGAGCTGTAAAATGTACACAGTAGGTTTATTAGTCACATTGCAATTTTTATATTAACAATTGGCGAAAGGATACAAATAAACTTAAAGGGACTTTTAAGCACTGGCTTAAAATATTCTCACTTTACCGTCAACAACATATATATATGTAAGGAAATTCAGTGATTTTTTGATCAAAAATTAGTTTAAAAAGTGCTCACATTATCGTGAACAGCCTTTACAAGTTTGATTTCATTTTCATTTGGTTTAACGGTTATCACGCTTAGAAAATGGTTTTGCTAAATCAAACAAAGTTTGTTTGGCGCAACCATGTTTACACCGTTATTAAGCATCAAAAAATGCACTAACAAACACTGTTACTGTCCCAATTGTCACAAAAAGAAATTCAAATAAGCTTCCGAGCTGTATTTTCGAACGGGGGCAATCGAATGAGTGGCCAAACCAATATAGGCCTAAACAGTTGATTCAACAAAATATTTTGTTGACAGTCTAATTTCTTTTGGACCAACCCGTATATTTTGTTTATTCAAACATGTATTTTGTTAGATAAACTAAATTAATTTTGTTGCTTTTCAAGGTTGTGTTGCCCCAAGAAAATATTTTGTTAGGGCAACAAAGTATACTTTTAGCTCTGTTCAATAAACAAACATTTTGTTAGCTAGAACAAATCTTTATCTCAGTAAAGATCAGTGCATTCCGTCGAAATTATTTTTTAAGTCAGCAGTTTCTACATTATTTCTAAACCTATTTCTAAACCCAAAAACCAGTTTATTTTATCTGAGTATGAGAAGTCTTTTGATTTTGATGTAATTCTGTCTGTGGAAGAAAAGGGGAGGGGGGGGGAGTGGGCACACAAGACAGTCCGACGTTTGCATAATCTTCTTTTTTCCAAGGAATTGTCGCAAAAGGGATAAGAGCGAGAGGAGTAGTGTAGCTTAAAAAAGTTTTCCAGTTTATTTTGTAATATTTCTATTTGTATGTATAAAATAAACTTTTTAAGTCATGCAGGACATTCTGTGTTGAACTTTCTCTTCTTTTGCGGCAACTGTATCGATGGTGGGAAGTACTTCTGCCTTTCGGGTGAAGAAAATACATTACATTTGTATGGCATGTCCCACAGAGATAATAAATATACGATAATTCATCAGCTAGAACTCGAGGAACATGTGGTCTTATTGTGAAGATGGTGTGACCTGATAGTAACGATCATGAAATGGCGTTTGTACCTGCATCACGTAGCCTCCACTGTAGTGGAGAACCAACGTTGACAAGGCGTCGAGGATGTAGTCTGGAAGACCAGCTCCTAATTTGGACATCACATGTGAGACTGTCATTTTGATTCATTTTCTTCTTGTGAGTTAACAATGTTGTCCACAGCTCCTTTAATGTGAAAACTCCTTTTATATCACTCTATTAATAAAATGAAAGTTTGTGTCATATTTGAATGTCTTGCAGTGCGGATAAATNAAAACTCCTTTTATATCACTCTATTAATAAAATGAAAGTTTGTGTCATATTTGAATGTCTTGCAGTGCGGATAAATGATTTATGAACCAAATCACACCACGAAGTCTAATGCAAGAATCATTAAATATCAGTAGCATTTTGCCACTCTCGACATCAGTTGGTTAGTGAAATATCAGTAATTCAACTATAAATTGTGAAAGTTAGTTTTCCATGTCGTGGGGTTATGGACTTGAACACGGCCTTGCAGTTGATGTAACCATGTGGTTTGCAAGTCTGTGCTTGTAAAATGAGTCATGCCAAAGTCTAGGCGCGAACGATCACTGGCGCCCTCGCCTAGACGAGCATTGCTACCAACACGACGTTTCACTGCATATTACATTCTCAGCCGAGCTGCCACCTGCTTTCATTCGCAGCCGAGCGGTTACATATTTTCATTTTACAGACGAGCGATTATTTGCTTTCTTTTACAGCAAACCGATTACCTGCTTTCGTTCACAGCCGAGCGATTACCTGCTATGCTTTCATTCACAGCCGAGAGATTACCTGCTCTCATTTTATTCCTGCTGAGAAATTACTTTTTTATTCACAGCAAAGCGATTATATGCTTTCATTAACAGCTGAACGATTAGCTGATTTCATTCAAGCCGAGCGATTACTGGCTTTCATTCCCAGCCAAGCAGTTACATACATAAGGAGTACACCAAGGAATACAGATATGTCTTTAACAGTTTTTTTTTACGTACGAAACACTAAAGAGTATTTATCTAGCTAGAACTTCGCTGCTTCACCAAATCCCTTGGGTATATCTTATTGTACATTTGCGTGCATCGTCCTTGTATATCTCAATACATTTATTTTAGAATTTCCCAAATGAATTCTAGAACTGAAAGATGTGTTTGTCTGCGATACAACATTTTTAATACATGTAAATATGAGTTCTTTAAAATCATCGGCATAGGCAGAAATTTATTTACTGCCGACGAGAAGGGGGAAGGGGGGTGGAAGTGGTTTATTTTATTCATAAAACAGAACCTATAAAATTTTTTACCTGAAGAACAACATTTGCATTTTTTATTTTACTTATTATTACTTGTTTATCATACCGTTTTATTTTCTTAACATCTCATTTTACTGATAACTGACTTTATTTTTTTTTATGTGCATTTCATAATTGGTGCAGAGGGGGGCCAAGCCCGGATTATCCGCAACTCCCCCTCTCCTTCTCCGGACATCTACGCCCCTGACAGTTGTAACAGAGTTACGCTAGCTCACGACGATCTGGCTCGGGTCATGGGTGCTTACGTTGTTGAAGACGTTGCCCGTTGACGGCAGCCTGAGGAAGCGTTAGACTATGTGACGCTGGTGCTTGGTGGTTTCGGCGAAGGCTGGAGCTACACTGAGCGCGCGGCGTTTCCTTCCACCTAGAGGGTGGCAAGGGGGGGGGGGCTTGTGACGCCAGCGCCGCCTTTGAATTGGACTGGAAGACGATCGACTTCCGTTTCGAGGTTGTTCTCCACGGCTTTGGGGAGGACGACGTTTGCGGAATCCTCGCTTTAAATGCCCTGGCAAACTAAGCGACGGTAGACACTCGGGGGAGGTCACACTAAGGGGTTGGTTTCACTTCTAGACATGTAAATATTGGAATGTAGGATTTATTGGGAATTTGTGCCAGTTAAGCAACTGTACATAGTTATGTTACTATATATTTCTTCTAACGGGCCCATTTTTATCGTAACCCCTTAAATTGTATGTTATAAAGTAATTTGGGAATTATAATATTTAAATGTTTTAATGTAATATTTGCATACATTTTGTACGGCAATTATTTGAAAACTGTTTTTATTTTTTGGGGGAGAAGGAAGAAAAAAAAGGAGAAGTGCCCGAAAATTAAAATTAAAAATGTAAACTACTTTTTTTTCTTCACTTTCTGCAGTCACCCTCTTTAACTATCAAGTTACTTTCCATCTTTTCATTCGCCTCCAACAATTTATGTGCATCATAAATGACATGGTTGTGGAGTTGGGGGCAAGTTTTATACATGTGACAGAGTGGTCTGGTGGTCACAAAAGACATTCTGTTGCACAGTTATGACTGTCTTTGNGGCAAGTTTTATACATGTGACAGAGTGGTCTGGTGGTCACAAAAGACATTCTGTTGCACAGTTATGACTGTCTTTAACTTATGCTCTTACAATTGAATAGTCGATAGAATGATAAAGCGAGACCATGAAAAAGTACGATCTAAAATAATCTGCATTACGAATAAGTTTCTACGGTCAATATCTTGCCATGAGATATGCATCAGACCTGCCGAATATTTTAATTGTCCAAAGGATTTTAAAAATAATAATTTTAGCGACAGCAACGATAGGAAAACTAGTCTTTATTTAAGTAATTGAAAAAAAAAAACGTGTTATCATTAACGTCCCATGAAAAATGGTAACACAAAAATGAAGGCTTAAGTTATTCCAGTTCAGTAACCACCAGACCTTGCATAGACATTTGTATCACACTGGTATTATATCACCGACATTCATAACACGCTACTAGTGTGACATCTCGTGGTATTCCAACAGTCTAGAAACCTATTACTGCCGACCGCGAGTTTTAAATTCACAATTTATCATACCCGAGACTGCCCTCATGCAAGCAATAGTGTAAGCATTATACAGAACAAAATTTGGTGGTAAAACTTTTTAGTGCATTTACTTTTCATCGAGATAAATCTATCTATAACAAGAAATTAATTGAAACCTATCACAATACGTAGGTAAAGATTAAAGACTGTTCGGCAAATAAAATGTAGGCGTCACGTCGTTGAGCTCTACTCCATTAGGAACTACGCTGTAAGGAACTACTACGCCGTTAGGAACTAAACCGTTAGGCAATATGCCGTTGGGTACTTCGTCGGAGATGGTTCGCCTTAGGCAGTACGCCGTTAGACATTACGTGTACTTTTGAGTGTCTATGATTCGCGGTCAGGCACCGAGGTATGGAACCGTCCAATCGCGAAAGCGTATCTGAGCTGAAGTGTTTTGAAATACAAGTATGCAGGAACAGTGTTGGCGAGAGTGGGTGGTGAATGTGTTTCCCGCCCGGGGGTNCTCAAGAGCCGCGACGTGAGGGGGCTGTAGTCTCCCCCTGGAAGAGACGCCTGCCACCCTGTCACACGGCGGTTGACACAGTCCGCCCTCTACTCTGACAGCTGCTGGACCAGTCGGCCGCCGCTGCCTCCCTGCCCTTAGTCTTGCACAGCACTGGGCGACCCAGCACCGTCCGTGCCTAAAACAGGAGTGTCTATCAAAATACACACGCACAGAGCATACAGCATAACAGTAGAGCATTTACACCACCAACATCATTTTGCGAAATTGATTCACAATTGGAATCTGATGTGTAATTTTTAGCCAATGAAGTTTTGAGAAGACTTCGACAACAGTTGGTACGTAATGTTAGTAAATAATATATTTTCGAAACAGATTGTGATATTGTGTTGAAAATTTACAGTGATCAAAAATATTTATCATTTTAGCATTTTCTTAAAATCTTTGTTTTGCAATCGAAAATATGTGACTAGCCTTATAAACATTTCTTCGAGTAAACTGTTAACCTGTTCTTTTCTCTAAACTAAACTTTTGCGACATCTATTCGTTTCTGCAACATAAGTGATCTTCTATTTTAAATAAACAACTTCGTTAACAATTTTATACTCTGCTCTGATTGGCTGATGCCCCGTGCGTCCGCACAATAAATGAAATATAACTATTTCCTTCGTGTACAATGCCGCGAACTCTCATGCACACGGTCTGTTATGCGCGGTTGTGAATAAATATGTTCGAAAACATGGCTGTCATTTCTCGTGCACACAATCCATGTTCTGTTCTTACAGTTATGCTTTCAATCGTGAACCAAGCCTAATGATGGAATCACAATATTCCGACGAACACGACACGACAGATCGGCTCTCAAGAACCTCGCTGTTAAGAGCCGTCTAAATCTCTTCACTTCACTCACTCACTCACGACACGACAGCCCAACACGACGTCAGAGCTCGACGAAATTTTGAATTACATTTTATTTAGTGTTCACAATACTCCGACGAGATTTTCCCGACAAGCGTGATAGTTGGCTGTTGAAAAATCCTAAAACGGTGTGTTATTCTTGTAATATTCNTATTTTGGCGGTAAGTTAGTTTATTATTTACTACTACATTAGGGAAATACGCACGAAGTTTAGTTTTGTAATGCTGTATTTACATTGAATGCACGCCCCGACGCGTGCCTGACCCGACGGTAAGTAGAAATAGAACCTACTTTTGTCGGGCTGTCGGGGCAGCGATTTTGTCGGGTTGACGTCACACTGACATTACTTTTCATTGGCCATGTCGGATTGGTCGGGGTAGTGTGATTCCAGCATAAGGCCGGGATTACGATGACTTCACGTTTTACGTAACACGTAACGAGCAACACGTTCACGTAAGCCGGCTACGTGTTCCAAGGAGACCTGTTAGGATCATTTCACGTAACGTTCACGTAATGGAAAACCGTGTCAATGTCGAGAATTTGCGTGATATGTGATACGTGAGTCTACACCACGTGATCTCGCTAACCAATCACAGCGGGGACGTTATTTTGTCATCTTTGCTTTTCATGGGTTTGTTTTTATTTGCGCGATGTCGTCTGCTCACGTTTCTAATTCATGTACCGCATATATAACTTTCTCCCGTAAATTAGGATGAAAGTTAGGCTAAAAATATTACATTTTTTTTATCCGTAAAAATTTAGGAAGCATTACATTGCCGCAGTTTATAAATTATGTTTCTCAGAGGTGTAAAAATGTACGCATGAAGCACAAAATGTTTGCCGATAAGTTTAAAATTTTTAGTAGGCCTATTTTATTAAACAAAATCTAGTTCTCTCTGCAGATCAAAGTTTATTACATACGATTTATNAAATTTTTAGTAGGCCTATTTTATTAAACAAAATCTAGTTCTCTCTGCAGATCAAAGTTTATTACATACGATTTATTCCATGTATACGAAAAACGTGTCTACATCTTCCAGAGAAATTTCGTTCATTGAGGTTATGGCGATGTCCGAGTTGTTTGGCGTAGACGTGAAAGTGTAGCGTGATGCGTGAAGGCACCGTAATCCCGATCTAAAGCTGGTTTCACAATACAGCGATGCGTGTCGATGGATTCGTTGCGATGAGCTGTAGCCAATCAGAATAGAGTAGCAGTCCGTCGGCGACGAGTGCGTTGCGCGAAAATCTTGCGTTGCGATTGTTGGCAATAAATAGCCTGCGACGGAGAAGAAGAAGAACTGTTTGTTTACAAGGAGAATAAAAACTATTTTTTTTCTTTTTGAAAAATGCGATCGCGTTTACGCCGACGTCTTTGTATTTATATTTGTATTGTTGCTGCACGGCTGTACAAAATAGAAAAACAAGGCTTCTTATTTCTTCACATGTACAACGTCATACAAATCTTCTATTAACATTAAAATAATTCCCCTTCTTATATGTCTCTCGTTTCCGCTGTATGTTGCTGCGTAGTTTTAACCGCACATCGCGTTCATATTGCCTTGTTTATCTTCTACCCGACAGTGTTTTTCGCGTGTCTTTTGTTACGTTCGTGAGGCCGGAAAAGTAACTTTCACCCTTGAAGTAGATAGCAGCACCGTCGCAGACAGATCATCGCTCAATTGTGAAACAGTAAGTCAGTCGATCCACGCCATCTTGAATTCATGTAATTTTCGCCACAGCCTGCGGTTCAGACTTTGTTTGATGTTCCACGGCTCGACACAGCAGAAAGCATTCATTTTTTAAAGCATTCGTTGCTTGACTACTGCTGTTGGTACCATTGATATTGTTACAAGCGGCGTCTTTGTCGTCTTCACCTTCCTCGAAGGGGCCTGCCTTGACATCGCCGATATAACTGGGGAAGAGAAGGCGAGAGTTCGGCCGCCACGTTACACTCGACTCGTGTTGTGATATGGCTATCGGGACTTGTGCCACTCACTCGCGTCCTTGCAGTAT